>BQKN01064833.1:238710-254913 GCA_022839385.1 Asparagus kiusianus
GTAAGTTGTAGGGGCCTATATAAGCCCATGTTATCTCATGAATAAAATTAGGGTTTCTATTTCAACTACTTCTATAATTGTTGGTACATCATTCAAAGCTTATCATTATTCTTCTATACTTGTTGCTGCATCATTCAAAACCTATCATTTTTTAGCTGAAATAACCCATCTCTTAAAGTCATAACGAAATTAACACGTAATAGTTAAAGTTAACACTCGATAGTTAAAACTTAATATTTAACTGTTAAACTTAATACTAAAGCTTTAAAGTTAACATGTAAGCTTTAAAGTTAACATGTGATGTCTAAAATAAACTAAAAATTAAATTTATTTTAACGCCATGGCCTCTCGTCCACTATTTTCCCTCTTTCATTAACCTTTTCTAGGCCTTCCACAAAATCTGTCACATCCCTCAAAGGCCGTCTTTTTTGGCTAAAACGATCACTTTTGAGTGTTAACTTTAATTTTTGATTTTTTACTTTAATTACAAATTTGAAGTTTAATTTTAAAAACTATAAAGACTTTAACATTTGAAATATTTAAAACCTATAAAAATTTTAACACTTGAAATGTGGAGGTAAGACTCAAAATTTTAAATTTAACACTCTAAAAATTAAGCTAAAAGTCAAAATTTAAAATTAACACAAAAAATGTCTTAACCAAACGAGTTGACCTTTGACATATATAATGATCGTTGTGGAAGAATAAAGAGTAAAGATGAATGAGGAAAGGGGGAATATAGCAGAGGAGATGCTATGGCAACGAATTAGCATAATTGTTAGTTCATTTTAGAACTTGCATGTTGACTGTGAAACTTTTTTTAGGTGAACGAATAAATTTCATTACCATTGAAACATTAAATATGGGACTTCACTTGGGGATACTTGTGTTTAACAGAGAAACCCCAACCTGGATGACTCACATCATATCAAATGACAACATACAAAATCAAAAACCTATACAACCAATCTCGCAAGGAACCAATCCACTTAACAAACTTTGCAAGAATAAGTTAAGTGTATAATTTACTTGTTAACTTTAAAGTGTTAATGCTAAGTTTAACTATTAGGTGTTAAGTATAATTGTTAGGTGTTAAGGTTAATTGTTGAGTGTTGCTTGTAGATGACTTTAGATGGTGATATGTTGAAGCAAAGGTGGCGACATTAGAGTGATGATGCAATTGTTGTTGGACATAGGAGAAGATAGGGGAGGGATGGAAGGTGTAGGTGGGATAGAGGAGGAAAGAAAAGGAACGTGAAGACAAAATAGAGGGATGAAGAATGTGAAAATGAGACGGAGGAGAGAGGAAAGGGGAGGGAGAAGGAAAAGTGCAAGGGAGAGACAAGAATTGATTTGAGATGGAGGAGAGATGATAGAGGAGAATGAAGTTCGTATGAAGAAAAGAGGAAGGATGATGGGCAAAAAAGAGAGGAACATGATGATAGAATTAGAAATAGAGTGAAGAGGGAGGAGGAAGGGCGGAACTATGATAGAAGAGAGAGAAAAGAGGGGAAGGAATGGCGGAAAAATGATGATATGAGGAGGGAGGGAGGAGAAGAGGAAGAAGATAAGGGTATTTTAGGGATACCAAAGAAAAAGGGGGTGAAAGAAAGAAAAGTCTGAAAAGGGGGGCTTAACCATGTTTGACTTTGGTCAATGGACTGAATCACGTGATGATTCTTAATTTGGGGTCTAAATACAATTTCTCCTAAAAATATAACTAAATATAAGTTCCAAGTATGTTATAGGCTAAATATCATAAAACCCCCCTTAACTTGGGAAGATAATGAGAAAACTCCCTTAACTTTTAAAAATATCTAAAAACCCCAGTTAAGTTTACGGGTTATCAGAAACCCCCCTAAATCGGGGTGGTTTTCTGATAAACTCTCAAAATTGAAGGTGATTTTCTGATAATATCTGAAAGTAAAGTGGAGGATTTTGTGATAATCCTTATACATAGGGGGGATTTCTGATAAACTCATAAAGTTAAAAGGGGATTTTCTGATAAAACATGAAAGTTAAATGGACGGTTTTGTGATAACCCGTACACTGGGGGGTGTGTGTGTGGTTGGGGGGTGGGGGGTGGGGGGGGGGGGGGGGGGGGGTCAGATATTTTGGAGGTTAAGGGTGTTTTCCAATAATGGTCCAAGCTTAAGGAGGGTTTTCGGATATTTACCCTTGTGTTTGTTTATGTGGAACAAATCCCGCACGTACTGGTTTCTGCACTTTGCAATTTTTGTTTAGGTGGATGTCATGTATGTGTCCTCCATCCGTCTTCTTGTTGTCGATACATACAGTTTTGCTTGAAGTTTATGAAGTATTTGAAATGCTATGTACTTCTTTCTTGGTGAAAATGATGAGGCTGACCAATCAACATTTTGATTATGGCATTAACTATATGACTGGTTTCTTTCCCAACAGTGAGATTGATTTTGATTTTGATCATAACCGTAAATTAATATTCAGTATTTGTGACACTTTGATAATACAAGCAACTGGGAGACTTAGAAATATTAATTTCAAGGAGGCTCGAAAGGCTTCTATTTGTCAATTTTAGCAATATTTTGTTGGGAGTTTATGCACTTCTCTCCTTTTTGTATTTTTTTCTTGATCATAGACTACTAAAATTCATACTCCTTTTAAAAGTACGAGTTCGGGAAATTTTTTTCATGGTCAATATTACCCTTAACTTTTTTTAAATATTACATTGTTATCCTAATGTATTCTAATTATTCCACCTTCTTTGAATTGGTACTTAAATGATTTATTCTATTCATAATGAGATTTAATATGTTATTAGATAAAAAAGATATGTTTGATATAATTCAAATATTTTACTTATTTTATTTCGTAGAGAAATCTAAAAAACATATGCTAGCTAGCACCTAAAGTTTTTGGACTTTATAAAAAATATCCTACAAGTTTGTTAAATTGTAAAAACACCCCTAAAAATTTAAAATTTTATTAAACCATCTTAAAAATGATAAATTTTACTTATTTCAATTCAGTGAGAAATCTGAAAAACATATGCTAGTTAGAAATTAAAAAAAAAGTTTTTTTGATTTTGGAGAAAATATCTTATAAGTTTTGAAAATTACAAAAACACCCCTAAAAATTTAAAATTTATAAAAAACACATTGAAAATTTCAAACATATATATACACTAAAAATCGACAAATAACACAAAAAACCCCCAAAAATTATAAAATTTATAAAAATTCTGATAATTTTCAACCTAACAGTACATTAAAAATTTAGGAATTATAAATATCCTTTACATAATTTATAATTTACAAAAACACCCTTAAGTTTAAAAAATTACAAACAAACCTTCAAAATTTAAATTTTATAAAAAACACCCTGAGAATTTCAAACTCATTAGTAAGTTGAAAACATAGGAATTATAAATAGTATGTAAACAATTTACAATCTGTAGAAAATACGGATAAGTTTAAAAAATTACAAAAAAACCCTAAAATTCATAATTTACAAAAAAAAAACACAATGAGAATTTCTAACCTATAGACACTAAAATGATTATACAAAATTACTAACTACCCTAAAAAATTAAAAATTTGCAAAAAATATCATACTCTGTCTAAAAGTATAAATTTAGGTAAAACTTTTCATGGTCAATATTATCCATAACTTTTTTGAAAAGATATAAGTAAGTAAAAATCTATTAAGTTTGAAATTTACAAAAAAACACCCTTAAAATTTAGTACATTGCACTTACCCCTCCAAAGTTTGAAAACTTTCAATGATTTTTTGTTATTCCTTATTTTCAATGTAATGTTTAATAGTTTTGTGTATTTATAAATTACAAAATTTTAGGGTGTTTTTTTTAATTTTTAAAACTTTTGAGGGTGTTTCTTTTGTAGTATTTTAAATTTTCATCGTGTTTTCAGTATAATACATAGATACGTCAATTGATGATGATATTGAAGAGTAAGTCGTTCTTAAGATTATTAGACCATAGTTAAGTGTGGACGTCAATATTCCTAGGCAGTATAGTTTATGTATGTAAAAATTTTCAGACAATCTATATAATGGTTAAAAGGATTTTGACTTTAATATGCTATTTTTTTTATAAATTATATTTATTGTGAACTCACCATATAATTTTAACAGTGGTTATCATAATCTTAATACCTTCGTTTGATTAACTATTAGGTATATAGACCATATATTACTTTACTTTCTCATATGAACTAATTTTTAGTGCTTAATAATTTAAATTATTACTTTTAAATTTAATATAAAGAGTAGCTCTAATAACATTTATTTATTTACCTACATGATATACAATCTCAATTTCTATTTTTTTGCTTAAGATTTATTCCATAATTATGCGTATCAAATTAGTAACTAAAATAATAATTATTTATGCTTAAATTAGGATGATTGTAGTTGGTCACTCACTATGGAATTTTGATGAATATATATACCTTACTTTCTATAGCTTTCTGCTGTGCCATATATATTTTATAAATTAGTTGTTAATTTGACATATTAAATTACTTTTTCTTTGTAGAAATTTCTTCTTTGACTTTTGGATTGTGTGATCACTATATCACCATTCCAGCGTAGAAAGGACCTTACTCTAAATGGCTTCAAGCCAATGTTTGAGTTGAACTGATGTATATACTATTGTTATTTTGTGCATATATTTTTTAAGAAAATCATGTCAACACTTTTTAAACAGAAGAGAGTATTCTAACATCTGATATTATAAAAACTAAATATAATCAATTGAGTGATTAGCAAAAGAGAACTTACTATAGAAAAACTTGAATAATAAGATAAAGAGGAAAGGTAATGGTATTGCCAATAGTACTATCAGTAGCAAACTACAATGTAAAGTTAACCTATTTTATGGAGCCCAACCATTAGCTATAAGCATCGAGACTTCCATATATATACTTTATAATTTATTAAAAAGGATTATATAATCTTATTTAATAAAATTGATTTAATACTGAATAGTAATATCGTTATAATAACATCGTTATTAGGGAATTTTTTTTATCAACTAGTATGTTCTTTACAATATATAAGCTGTACACTCCAAATTCTTGTGTCTTTTATATAGCCAAATAGTTTGAATACGAGCCTCTAATATTTTTCTCACAGCAGCAAAATCCGCTTAGCAGATGTGGATATTCTAGATGACTTATATGCCATATATACAATACAATTGCCCTAAGCAAGTGAGTTATAAAAGCATTTTTCGTTCACAACGTTTGGAGCAAGATTTGATTGAGACCTTGCATCAGAGAAAAAAGAAAATTTTATATTTAGAGCACATGGCAGAATATATCATAATCTTCCTGCTTTAATTTCGCAAAAAAATAATTCTTCATACTTTCAATTTTACTTCTATGGTACGAAGAATGAACTACAAAATTGAATGAGAATATTAGATAGTGTAAATATGAGTGAAATCATAACTAAAAGTTAATGTGAATATAAGTCAAACCACAACTAAAAGTTTAATGGGCATATTGCAAGTAAATTCATATGCAAAATTCATTTGAGAATTGAATGATCACCTATATTTTGAAGACTTCAAGATACTATTAAACAAAGATATTGTACTAGATGAGAGATTATTGAGTTTAATGATCAATCTCACAAAAAACTTTATTTTTTTATTTTTATTCTATTTTTATCAATTTAAATAATCATGATATTAAACCATATGCATTACACGTGCATCTTTGCTAGTATACACAAAACGATTGCATCTCTAACTGTACGAAATGTCATTCTCTAAACCACTATTAGCACGTAATTACAAGGATGCTTAAAGTATTATAGTGAGCATTAAAGCACAAAATTAACTTTCATGATTGAGTCCTTGAGATTGGACTCTGTCTTAAAGGGACCTTTGATTGGCTTAGTTGACAGAAGTATGGTTTCATGTCTAGGTGTTATTGAGTCTGCTTGGCTTAGCTTGAGATTATAGAAAAAGCATTAGATTGACAATAGTGGGCTGTCCACCAATGGCCCCCCGATGCCTAAGTCAGATTATTGATAAAAAGTCATAAACTATAAGTAAATAGACTTGGATTTTAGAGAGGACGTCCCTTAACCTAGGTCAATCTAGTTCAAAGGTTATATTGTTGAAAACTTATCTTTACCTTTGGTAGGAAGGGTATTTATACTGATTGCTTAGGGCCAATGTTTTAAATATCGGCCGATAAACCGATATTATTACCGATTTATCAGTTTTGGGGTTCTTCTGCTATGATAAGTTCGATTCTAAATCAGTTATCTTTTTTGAATGTTTATCACCAATAATGTGACGATAAAGTGAGTTATCGACTGATATTGTGGGTCCAAAAATCGAAATTATTGGCCTTTGGTTTTAGTATTGATTTTGGGCAACAGGCACCTACAAATGCACTTTAAACCTAATCCGATCCGACTTTCTACCATTGGTTAGTGATCCTATACATAATTATTTACATTTTGGTATGTTTATATTTTATTAAATATGGTTAAATTATATTTTAGAATATTATATTATGTATATCACCATTCAGTAATGTCACCCCGATAAATTCTACTTACCTGATAAATCCCCAATATCCACTAGCCGATATGGATTTTGACCCTCCAATAAATCCCCGATAACCGATATTTAGAACCTTGCCTAGGCATATCAACCTCTACACGTGTTATCGTCCTAACGATTGAGGTTATTGTGGTGTATACTTAGCTCTCAAGGTAATTACTTGGCCTACAAAGTAATTAATTAGGCGGCAAGTGTTACCATGTGGTAGTACCTCATTGGGGCAAGATGGTATCCCACATTTGAAGGAGTTAAAGTGCGTACCTAGTTGATTGAGTCAACATATCATTGTAGAGTGATCTGGCTAACCTAGTTGTAAAATCTGGATCGTTATCATGGACTATCACCACCAAATCATGTCCATTTGTTAATTTCTGTGACGCTCCTGGTTTCACACAAGGTTTTAGTCCAATGTGAATCCAAGAATGTCAAACCTGTCATGCACTCACACCATGCAACAACATGTTTCGCCATCACACTAATATCTTTCTAGTGGAATCAATAACAAGTGTAGGTATAAAACATGCAAAATAAGAGTAATAAATGCAATGGACATGACATAGAAAGAGAAAAGATATCCAAATAAACATACTCATGTCCCTACCGAATAAAAACTAAGTACAACTGATGTTTGAAATAAATGTGAAGTAACTTAATACATAGAGTCAAATAAAAACAAACTGAGGCACTCAGCCTTCTCAAACTGAAGTACAAGTCTAATAATCAACTAAACCATAACTAAATGACTGTGGAGTATCAACTACTAAAAATAAGCGACGACGACTATGCTGTAAATCCGTTAACCTGCGGCTCTCCGACACTTTGATCCGCTTCCTAAAAAGAAGGAAAAACAAAAAGGGAAAAAACAACAGCATAAGAGCGCTTTAGCAAGATCATCTCCATCCGTCCATAGTGGTAGGGCTACTAAATATGATGGAGGCTCTATCTATTATGCATAATATACTTACATTATTTACCCTGAATCTAAATGAGATTAATATTTAGAAACCCACAACACGAGACGTAGTACGTCGAGCGAAATAATTTAAACAAGGAAACCCTCATGTATATACCATATGTCTCAAATTGTGAATTGCTAAATATCAATCCCAAACTAAGAATAAAAGATAAAGGAAAGCAATACAGAAAAGTAAAGTTCTCACAATATCATAAATATCGACCATATAACTCGCGCTACCCTTGGGTAGATGATGTGGATACAAGAACTAAATCTCCTGAAACTCCCAAACGTGAAGTAATCCATCACAATATAACTCAGCGATGAATCGTATTAATAAATGGCTTCCGCCAAAGACTTAGCCTATCAGATATATCACAATACAATATATTGCAAGATTTTATAACTTATTGCATTATCATGCGGAACAAACTACCAAACCAGGCATCCTAAATATGTACATGGCTCATTAGTCTCATCGCATCACCGTGCGGGATAGACTACCACATCAGGTATCCTAGAAGTACGACTCTCTAGCCTCATCGCATCACTGTGCGGGACGGACTACCAAATCAGGTATCCTAAAATCACGACTCAATAGCCTGTACTAATGACATATCAACGCACTATCCCAAGTCGTACTGAGCTGTGCTCATCAACGATATCCATACATGAAAACATATTATAATTAATTATTAACTCAAACAAGATCGAAACAATACTATAGAAATCCTCTCCGGGATATCCGTGTATGTGCCACAACTCTATTCGTGTACACCCATGGTTGCACCTGTGTTATCCTACGGCTCGAACTCCGCGTTCACAACTAAGCGTACAAGAAAAATCACCTCAAACAAAAGAAAACAAGTGTCGGTTGACTGCCCTAGGGCATAAGTTGACTGACGACAAATGTGCACAAAGTGCACTCGAAAAAGACCTTATCGGTCAGTCGACGGACTTCTCTCAGCCAGTCGACCGACCAGAAAGGATGTAAATATCCTGGACGACACAATCGGTCGACTGATACCTAAGGATCGGTCGACCGATTATAGGAAATACAAAATTCTTCCAGGTTCTGTGTGTTGCACTTTTACTCAAAAATTGATTTTTATTAGCATGATTAATTAAACATGATTAACTTTGTTTATTACACAAATATAGATTAGTTTAATTAAGATCACATCACCTAGGTATCGTAAACTTAGTGTTTAAACATACTAATTAACAAAAATTCTCAATTAATTAATAAACTAGGGGTTTAAACCACATTAAAACGTAAATTAACAATTAAATACGGCTCTAATGATCATGATTATCTATTTCAATAAATTACAGATTAGTTCAACTGATCTCTTCATGGGTTTAAGATTTTATATCACAAATCTAGGTTTTGAAAACATCAGATTAAGCTTTAAGCATTAGATTAAAATAATTAATTCACTAAAAACATGATTTTTAACTAAGGGAAAGGTTTGGAGGAAGATGATTTTGCCTCAAACGCCGTGTTGAACTCCCAAACACGTGCGTGCAGGATCCTTCTTCAGCAAGATCGCGAATCCCGCCCTCCTCTCGATAAACGCCTCACGAACTCTCCCAAAAATCACAATTTAGGGTTAGGGTTTTGAGAGGGGTGGTGGCTGCTGATTAATCACGTGAAAAGATGAAGGAAAGAGGTTTAAAACGAATATATATACTTATGTATATAACTGGGCCTGAAGCCAAACAAAACCGACCCGAAAACGAAGCTTGCAGCTCTGGAAGCTCGTCGGTCGACCTACCACAACCGATCGGTCGACCGGTCGAGTATCATCGGTCGATCGATTGGCCTAGGCTAGTCGACCGACCAGATGACTTTGTGTCTGTGCATGATTCGCTCCTGTACTCTTATATACACACTTATATGTATTTAATCGATCTCAAATCGATTTCTAACATACTTAACCATTAATAAATGATATTTATCACAATATTACTACTTTATTATTATTTATTACTATATATCAAAAATTACGGTGTTTTGTATTCTCCCCCCTTAAAAGAATTTCGTCCCTGAAATTCCGTAATTGTATCTTAGAGATTAATAATACAAGAAAAGCACGTTGAGGGGATAATCCAGACAAAGAAATCCTCATATGCACATCTCGTACTATTAATCTCCAGATATAAAACATAAGCAAAATTTACATCTAACACTCTGGAATGCAAGTATTCTTACTTAACCCCTAACTAAACGGAACTAGTACGTCGGACGAAAAATCCAAACAAGGAATCCCTTATGTATATACCATGTGTTCCGAATGATTAGGAGCTAAGTGTTAATACCCCTATTCTAGCGTTAAATATAAATACGACTACATAGATAACATAAGCAATTCATAACTAACATTTTACCTATTCAAATAGGTGTGGGTAGTTGCGACGCATATCCTCTTCACGCTCCCAAGAAGCCTCCTCAGCTCCTTTCTGGTTCCATTGTACTTTCACTAAAGGAATCACCTTATTTCTAAGTCTCTTGTCCTCTCTAGCAAGAATGCGAACTAGAGTCTCAATAGTGTTCAAATCATTATGAATCTCAACCTCCGGTGCGTCCAACACTCGCAACTGTTCCTCGTCACGTAAATGCTTCTTGAAAATCAAAACATGGAAAACATCATGTATGCTCATCATCGATGCTGGAAGATCTAGCCAATACGAAATGACTCCAATACGTTCCACAATCCGGAACGGACCAATATATATCGGGGTAAGCTTTCCCCTTCTGCTAAATCGCTGAACCTCCTTCATCGACGATACTTTCAATAAAACATGGTCCCCAATCTGGAACTCTAGTAGTCGTCGCCGCTGGTTCGCGTAGCTCTTCTGCCGACTCTGCGCTACAAGAATACGCTCCTGAACTATTCCCACATTCTCTGTAGTCTGTCTCACGAGCTTTGGCCCGAGCAACAAGCTGTCCTCTGGCTCTGCCCAACGAATAGGGTATCTACAAGGCCTCCTGTACAACACCTCATACGGTGCCATACCTATAGTCGATTGATAACTGTTATTATAAGCAAACTCTATCAAAGGGATATGATCCTTCCAACTTCCCTAGAAATCGATAATACATGCCCACAACATGTCCTGCAACACTTGGTTGACTCTCTATGTTTGTCCATCTGTCTACGAGTGAAAAACGCTGCTCTACGATAGCTGGCTACCGAAAGAATTCTAGGAGCTCTTCTAGAAATATGAAGTGAAGACTGAGTCTCGATCTGATATAATCGTCTCTGAAACTCCATGTAGTCTCACGATCTCGCGGATGAAAATCCTCGCATAAGTCTCCGCTGTGTAAGTCGTCTTCACCGGTATAAAACGCGCCAACTTCGTCAATCGGTCTACAATCACCCAAATTGAATCATTCCCTTTATTAGATCTCGGCAAGCCTACAATAAAATCCATGAAAATAATTTCCCACTTTCACTCAGGAATGGGTAAAACCTGTAGGGTTCCTGCGGTTCTCTGCTGTTCTGCCTTCACTTGTTGGCAGGTAAAACACTTCGATACATACTCCGCGATATCCCTACGTATGCCTCTCCACCAAAAATGTCTCTTCAGATCCTTGTACATTTTGGTTGTATCTGGATGCACTGTGTACCTGGTGCGATACGCCTCATCAAATAAGCCATTCTTCAGCTGTGTATTATTTGGCATCACTAATCGGCCTTTCATTCGAAGACCTCCATCTGCTCCAACAGTCCAATCAGCCTTGGACGTTTTGGAAATCACCTCCTTTCAGGTTAGAATCCAAGAGTCCTCCAGTTGAGTTCTGACAACTCTATTAGTCCAAGATGGTTGCACGGCCAAAGTTCCCAAAAATGCGCTGCTCCAACTTATCTCTATCATCAAATCGAACTGGCTAAGGGTGCGAAGATCTTGATGTAATGAACATCTCAAAGCTAAAATCTGATGACGACGCTTTCTACTCAATACATCTGCTACAATGTTCGCTATCCCCGGATGATACTGAATCGCGAACTCGTAATCCTTAATGAACTTGACCCACTTGACCCATCGCCGCTGCCTCTGGTTGAGTTCCTTCTAGAAAGAGAGATACTTCAAACTCTGGTGGTCCGTGAACAGTTCAAACTGCACTCCATAAAGGTAATGTCTCCATGTCTTCAGTGCGAAGATTACTGCTACTAACTCCAAATCATGTGTGGGATAGTTTTGCTCATGAGTCCTCAACTGCTGTGAAATGTAAGTCACTACTCTCTGGGTCTGCATCAAAACACCTCATAGACCCGATAACGATGCATCTGTGTAAGCGACAAAGGTCTTATCACTGCTCGGAATAATCAACACTGGTGCTATAGTGAACTTAGCCTTCAGAGTCTCAAAGGCTTCCTGACACTTTGGTCCCCAAACAAACTATACACCCTTCTTTGTAAGGCGTGTCAGTGGCGTAGCAATATTCAAGAAGTCCTGAATGAACCTCTTGTAATAGCCGACCAGACCTAAAAAGCTACGAATCTCTGTAATGGTCTTCGACGGCTCCCAATCAAGTACTACCTCAACCTTTACTGGATCCACTGTAATGCCCTCCTCTGTCTCCTGTGAAATAGCGGTGTCGGCTACCTCTCGCACTGAGCAGAATCGTCTAGAAACAAGGTAGCGGCGAAGGCTTGGGCGACGCCTCATCAAAAACATTTGAGCTTGACGCTCTCCTGTCTGCCACATGCCCGTGAATCGAAGCAAGCTCCCGAATCTGCCCTCATAGTCAGCTACGGACATGTCCCCCTGCTCCAATCCGGATAGCTCTAACTCTTTCGCGGCCCTTGCTACGGAAGAGATGTATTGCTCGTCTAAAAAGTAGATGAAGTCCTCCTAAGTAAGCATCATCCGCTGCTCTAGTGTGAATTGAAACCTATACCATCCGCCGACATCACCCTTAAGACTGAAAGTTGCCAACCGCTGCTTCTGGACAGAGTCCATATCAAGTAGGTCTAGAATATTTCCCACATTTGCTTTCCACTTGTGGGCTACAAGTGAGTCTGATGATCCCTAGAATTATGGTGTCCTCATCTTCTGGTATCTCTCAACTAGACGGAGCCAAGTCTCCTACTCCTTGGCTCTATCGGTAACTGGTGGTGGTATAACTCCTAGTGTAACATTTGGGAATTCCTCTGTAAAAGGTATAGCTGGTATGACTGGTGGTGAAACCACAAGTGGTGGTGCAACTGGTGGAATGTGGTTCGCCAATTGCTCCTCGAGTGCTAGTAGCCTGGCTGCAATAGGTACCATGAGGTCAATCAGATACTGCGGAGCTTGCTGCGGCTCAAGTGGGGCCTGCTGCAGCTCGGGTGTAGCTTGCTGCGGCTCGGCTGGAGCCTGCTTTGGCTCAGGCTACCTAACTCTCTGAGTATGGGATCCTCTCCGTCCACGTCCACGTCCGACCATATATAAATTTTCAGGAAGAGAGTTTATAAGACACAGTAAATGAGACCTCAAGAAAAATATCATAACATATATCAACAGTAATACGTATCACATATCATTCACGCAAGTACTTCATAATGAAAGTAACATAGGTATCGTAAAAAATATTTCCAAAATTTTCGAGTTATACGTATAACGGCCTCACTCATTCTAGGAATTCCTAGCAGACTTTATACATGAATCCTAAGAAACTCTATCCTAGCTCCATGACTTGACACAGGAAGATCCTAAGGATGCTGGAACTAGAGTTCTGATACTAACTGTGACGCCCCTGGTTTTACACAAAGCTGCAGTCCAAGGTGAACCCAAGAATGTTAAACCTGTCATGCACCTACACCGTACAATAACTTGTTTCACCATCATAAGAATATTTCTCTAGTAGAATCAATAACAAGTGTAGGTACAAAACATGCAAAATAAGAGTAATAAATGCAATGGACATGACATAGAAAGAGAAGAGATATCCAAATAAACATACTCATGCCCCAACTGAATAAAAGCTAAGTACAACTGATGCCTGAAATAAATGTGAAGTAACTTAATACATAGCGTCAAATGAAAACAAACTGAGGCACTCAGCCTTCTCAAAATGAAGTACAAGTCTAATGATCAACTAAACCATAAATAAATGATTGTGGAGTATCAACTACTAAAAATAAGCGATGTCAACTATGCTGTAAATCCGTCAACCTGTGGCTCTCCGACACTCTGATCCGCTGCCTGAAACGAAGGGAAAATAAAACAGAAAATAACAACAGCATCAGAGCGCTTTAGCAAGATCATCTTCATCCATCCCCATGGGAAGGGCTACTAATATGATGGAGGCTCTATCTATTATGAATAGTCTACCTAACTCATTTACCCTGTATCTAAATGAGATTAATATTTAAAAACCCACAACACGAGACGTAGTACGTCGAGCGAAATAATTTAAACAAGGAAACCCTCATGTATATATCATATGTCTCAAATTATGAATCGCTAAATATCAATTCCAAATTAAGAATAAAAGATAAAGGAAGGTAATACAGAAAAGTAAAGTTGCCATAATATCATAAATATTGACCATATAACTCGCGCTACCCTTGGGTGGATGATGTGGATACAACTAAATTTCCTGTAACTCCCAAACGCGAAGTAATCCGGTTACAATATAACTCAGCGATGAATCATATTCATAAATGGCTTCCGCCAAAGAATCAGGCTATCAGATATATCACAATACAATGTCTCGTAAGGTTTTGTAACTCATTATCATGCGAAACGGACTACCAAAATCAGGTATCCTAAATATGTACACGGCTCATTAGTTTATCGTGTTGACCTTTTTGTTTTGATGATGTTTAACAAACAATTTACTTCTAATGTTGTTTGTCTAGTATTTGTGTTTTCGTATTTATTCTAGACAAACAACGAGTTGGAGGATGGATGAAATAGCGCTTTAACGACGATATCAAATGGAGGTTGGCGGAATTGTGGAGTGAAGCATCGTACAATTCAAGTTCAAGATCCAAGTTTAGCTTCATCCGCAACGTTTACCAAGAAGAGCTTATTGAAGATCAAGATTGCTTGGGTAATGTAGTTTAGGTTTTATATTATGTGTGTTAGATACTCTAAGCTCAATATCATATACACACACGTATTTAGTTTCTATGCATATATATAGTTATATATATATACATACAAGTGTTTTAGATTTTGATGTTTATATATACATACACGTATTTGATTTCTAAGCTCAAATATTGTATTCTCAGTTTATAGACTTAACAATCATCATATACATATTTTATCAAGTCTATATAATCATTGTGCAAAGTTTCAAAATATTGTTTATGTCAAAACATTAAACTTCATGTATATCACTTTTTCATGTTTTGAACACTTTTGCAAAATAATGATATTTCACAATTAGGAAATGCAAATTAGAAAATTCTTTTTGTAACATGTTCAAAATATCATTTGCAAACATTTCTCAAAGTTTCATCAAGTTTGGAATTGATTTGTTATGTTTAAAGGAATTTACAAATTCACGTTTTCGTTCGTGCACATGTTCGTGCATGTTTTACAAAACTAATGAGTTTTCACAAATGGAAAGTGATATTTAAAAAATTCTTTCTCTGACATGTTTATCTACATGTTTATAAACTTCCCTTAAAATTTTACTATTTTTGGAGTTGATTTACTGTATCTAATTGATTTTACAAAATCGTGTATGTCAGCAGTTTTTCAGAAACTGTAAATCTGTGTTCAAATATTTATTTCTCTCAACTGGGAAATGCTTTTTCAGAAATTCTTTCTCTAACATGTCATTCTACATGTCTAGAACATTCCCACAAAATTTCATAATTTTTGGAGTTCATTTACTATTTTAAATTGATTTTACAAAACATCTGCGCATTGCTACAGTAACTCCGGTCGACCGGACCGGTCGACCGAAAATATCTCAGGACGTTACTCAGCTTTGCAGATAGCTCCCGGTCGACCGTACCGGTCGACCGAAGTTACTGTAGCATCCGACCGTTGCTACAGTAACGGCTAGTTCTGTTTTTTTGTTTATTTTAGTGTTTTGGGGTGTTTTTATGGGTTTTTGGGGTTGTTTCATGAGCCTATATATACCCCATGCCCTCATACCTCTAAGAGCTCTTAAGAAATGTTTTAAACAAGTTTAAAGGATTCTAAACAAGGGTTTAAGTTTGTTTAATGTTTGTTTAGAAGCTTTTAAGCAATTGGGTGTTTGAGTTTGAGAATTCAATTCCACAAGAGCTTGAGGAGATCATCTATTGAAGTTTGAGCTTCCAACTATTCTCCCTCCATCTCTTGTCATCTATAGAGAAGTTTCCTTAAACTCAATTCTAGCATTTTATAAGTTTTGTTCTTAATTTCATAAGCTAGATTTAATATTGAGTTTATATTGTTTTATCTCTTTGTTCACACACAACCTATTGAGCTTATTGTATTTACATTCATAGTATAATTTGGGGTTGTGGGTTTGTGACTAAGAGTTGTGCTTAATTGAGTTCTCACATTGTTTAGAGAACAATCAATTGATTTATATTGTGCTTATTGAGAGATTCACTTGTAATACACTTGTACACCGAGAGAAGTGTGTGGTGAGAGACGGGGTCGAATCCAAGAGGAGTGGTGTCGGTTGACGTGCCTAGGGAGAGGTTGTAACCGAGCACTTGAGGAG
>BQKN01064833.1:254923-265190 GCA_022839385.1 Asparagus kiusianus
GTAAACGTTGTTCGGGTGAACGTAGAAAACCCGGTTGTGATAGTGGATTTCTCCCCGGGAGTGGGGAGCGGAGACGTAGGACGGAAGGTCCGAACTCCGTGATCATATCTTGTGTTTGAGTGTGCTTTGGCGTTTATTTATACTTGTGTTTATATTTCTTGTCGCCATTGTCATTAGCTCATTATTTATATGATCCACTATCTAGTTCATATTATTTACCCTTGTGTTAGTTTACATATCCTTGCATATATTATATTGTATATCTATTTGGTAGGATATATCACCTTGTGTTAGTTTTATATCCTTGCACATACATTGCCTATATCTCTTTGTTAGGATATATCTTGTTGTTCATATTGCTTATTCTTGCTTATATCTCTCGTATATCTATCTTGCAAGAATATATTTGTTAAGTATTTTTAATTGGTATTTTAATCGGATTAGATTAGCATAAGACCCTAATCACCCCCCCTCTAGGGTCTAACAGTTCTTGCTAGTGCTTTGACGCTCGTTGATTCCATCTTTTTCAGGTAGCAGGTCAAGAATTTAGAGAGCCGCAGATTGACGGAGACTCAGCACAGTTTACTATCATTCATAGGTAGTTAGTTGGTGCTCCACATTAGTCTATTTTTTGTTTTAAGTCTTTTAGAGATTTATTTTATTTTGGAGGCTGAGTGTCTATGTACATTTAAGTCGGCTCCATGTGTTAGAGACTCATTGTTTTTATTCCAGTTTATCAGATGTATTTTCTTTTCTTCTGTGGGACATAATTACAATTACTGTTGGGTACATCATCTTTATATTGTGTTTTTTGTATTCTCATCTTTGTTATACCTATTTTTACCTTCACTTATTTGCATTTGACATCTTCTAGAGTGATATTTATGGTGACAGTGAAACATGTTTATGCACAGTGTTGGGTGCATGACATGTTTGACATCTTTGGGTTTACCTTGGACTGTAGCCATGTGTGAACTAGGGGAGTCACACAATAAACCCTAGGAATTTGTCTGATGATACTCTCAGGAAGGATTTTGTTGAATTCATCTTGAATTGGTGTTTTCACATAATTTCGAACATCTTTCTTAAATCACCAACGTAATCCTGTTTGTGACGACTTTTAATTGCAAAGTCATCAACGTAGCACTCCACTGTCTTGCGCAAATGCTCATGAAAGATCATATTCATAACTTATTGATAAGAAGCTCCAGTATTCTTCAGAGGACATTACTGTATAACAGAATACTTATAAAGGTGTTCTGAAGACTGTGTGCTTTTAATCATCTGGATGCATTTTGGTTAGGTTGTATCCAAAGAACCACTACACCACCTGAAATCATCTATAGCGGCTGAAAAACGCTATGATATTATTTCATAGCGTTTTAATCAGCGCTATGTCAGAACCCGCTATAGTAGGTCCGTGGCTTTACATAGCGCTTCCCCAAACGCTATCAAAAAGTTTCCAACCATAACATTTCTATATTGCTATGACGAATATCTTTCATAGCGGTTGAAAACACTATTAGTTAGTTTTCATTCATAGCATTTCAACGCTGCTATTGTATTACATTTGATAGCGTTTGAGTTACTACAATGGCGTTTCAGCGAATGCTGTCTTTCTTCTTTTAATAGCATTTGAGCAATTGTTTCCACTTCTTATAACATTTCAATTGTGCCTTTAAACCTTTGAGGTTGAACTAGAAATAGCTTCCAATTAAGACAACCATAAAAGCAAATATTTCATTTAAATGTTCAAACTGATACCTAACCAAGTTATAGCATACAAGAAGTTCAACACAAATGTGCCAAAAAGCAAATATTAGTCTTTGGATAATCCAACACGGAGTACAAGAAATTAACCATAGTACACAGAACAACAAAAACTAACTTTGCTGCATTAATATGACTTGGGAGACTCATCATCTTCAGCAGTTGAGTACTAGTATTGCTGCAAAAACAAAAATTAACAACACCAATATTGAGATCCTAAAGCCATGAATATATGGACACAAAACAGAAAACAACAACACCAATAATTAGAAATCCTAGAGCCATGAAGATCTAGACTAAAAACAGAAATCAACAATCAAAATATAAACAACAGTCCCATATGTTTTCTTTAATTAGGGGAACTGTAACAAACAATTATAAATAATTCCACATCAAGAGAAATATGTAATATAAAGTCATGTATGAGGAAGTTTTAGCACTTTCTAGACCACAACAACATTTAAAGTAGTCACCAATTATGTATAACTTACCAGCTTTTCAAAACATAACAACTTTGTCTGATGGCCAAGCTACTTTCGTACCAACGACATCTTCAATGCATTCTAACTCAGATGTTGGCCTCCAAAGCGATGCACTAAGGATCCCAGGGATATCAACCCAAACACGCATAGCATTAGGACCTAAAGGAACGAAGTGAGCAAGCTGGCTCGGATTTTTGAAGACCAATGTCCTTCAACAACTATCTTTCCCGAGCCACCAATATCTAACAAGTTGCACTTTTTTTTGAGTTGTTCACACTCTAGCAACAATACAAAAATAGTGATATCAATTATAGAAAAGAAACTCGTACAATCAAATATCAAAATAATGATAATATCAGCAAAAAAGATTACTGAAGGAGATGACATGTTTGGAGATTCCACATCGTTAATTGAGATATTTTCCAATACAACCTTGTTAGCATGTCACGCTACTTTAGTGCCAATAGCATCTTCAATAGATGTCATGTCAGACATGGGTCTCAATAAAAAAGCTTCAGGACTTGTCGGGATATCAACCCAAACAATCATGGCTTTAGGTCCGAGAACACCATTAACAAGCATTTTTGAATCATTGGAAACCCAACGACCTTCAACAATAATTTCATCTTTTCCGGTCCAATTGAAGATCTTGCACTTGATATGATTTATATTTTTACCCTACCAACCAATGAAAACAGACGAACTCGACTTAACAATATATGTAAGATAACTAATATGTGTAATGAAAGTAAATGAGAAAGCTAAAAATTATTTTACCAAATGCATGGATATATTGTCTTCATTGTCAGATTGCTGACTGATTTGGAATTCCACCTTATCCCCTGGCCACGCTATTGTCTTCCCCTGAATTTGTTGCATACAAAACATATTAGTTGTAGGCCTCCAAAGAAAAGCTTCTGGTTTGTTTGGAATGTCTACTATCACTTCCATTGCATAAGGTCCAAGAGGAGCATGATTTACAAGCTCCTTTGGGTCACTAGAACACCAACGTCCTTCAGCTACAACCTCATCTGTTCCACATCAATCTAAAAGCTTGCACTTGTCATGTGGTTTAGGGCACATACTCTACAATGTATCAGACTATAATTAGAACATAAAACTCTATCCGGATAATAACACATTCAATTTTCAAATTTTATACCTCATAATCAATCAAAAAGAAACATGCTAGATAATTGACTTATTTACCTTAGGATTGGTCTTATCAATTTCGGGCCCATTCTGCTCATGTTCATCTTCCTCATTCTGCATTCTCCAACAAAAAAGAAATAGTAACAATAGTAATTGCATTAAGGTTGCATATTATTATATCATAGATTTACTTTAAAACTTACATCTACATGAGTCTTATGTACCTAATGATTTCCAACTAATTTATGGATCACAGTCTCCAAATGTTGTATTCTATTTCGGAATTTAGAATTTTTCTCTTTTAGCTAGAGCACATGCTTGTCTCTGGCTTGTAAGAAAGATACTTTGCTTATAGTAACTCCTCTTCCCATTCCTCTTAATCACCCAAGTTTATCTTTTCCTAATACTTTAGAAAGAGCATCTTCTCTCACATTAGTTGATGAGGATGAAGGTGTAGCAGTTTTAATTTTTTTAAGCTTATCCTGAAAGGTACAACATATATATGTATTACATTATATATACATGTCCTTCTAAAAAAGTAATATATATTCACTCATATGCAAAATTAGCGTCCTTACAATTGTTTTACCAACTGCTGATATCACCGGTGTACCATCTTTTTTTGTGTGAGCTTTGATCCAAGCTTTAACCCTTGACACACTAGATGAGTCTGCACTATTTCTTTTCTACAATGATACATGTTTAAAAAAAGAAAGACTGATGACATACTCATAACTTTGCCTTAAGAAAACATATATTAATGTATAATATGTATTACCATATCAGCTGTTAGTCGAACCATTCCCTTGCGATTGCAAGTGTGTGGGACTTGTTTGCGCTTTAATGCCTTGAACTTTTCACTTTTGATCTGGAGACATTGGTCCTTTATCATAATAACATCTCTTAATATAAGCTTGTGATAAATTATCTCAGAAAAAACATACCTTAAACTCTGGACTTATTTTTTTCTTGATACATTTCTTCCAAATTGCTAAAGATGGTATGTTGTCTGGTTTGAGCTGAAGTCTTTGTTCCTTCTTCTTTGTTGCTCGTATTTGAGAAACTAGTCTTGATTTTAAGGCCCGCCAAAGACATCCCATCGGTTGAAATATGACAATCTTTTGCCATTCTTCTTCTAATATGAATCTTGCCCGCATTTTATCTGCATGAAAGTATTATTAGCTGAAGGACTATATTGAAGGAGATTTATATATGTTAGATAACTTATGTAAATTGATAGTAGAATATTACCTAAACTTCTTCCCATAATACAACTTTCGGATCATCACCAAGGTTCCTCCAAACATCAAGTGTTACAGGTACATGCTCTCGTACAAGAGGGCTAAAAAATGATGACAAATGTACTGAACCGGGTCCATATGGTTCACCAGAATCAGTAAATGGAATCTAAATTCGGTTCGTAGGGTCCCTAGCAAGTTTTTTTTTCTTTTTTGTTGGACCCCTTTTCTTTTTTATGCCTCTTGCAGCTTTAATTGTATCTTGTGTTGGTGCATCTTCAGCTGTATCATCTTCTTGGACCATATCTTCCTCAGGAATATGAATATTTAGAACTGGTCCATCTTGGGGAGCTTCCTGACTGACTTGCATAAGGCCTTCCATGACATTCACATCCCTCGCATCCAAGTCTTGTGACATTCCACCAATTACCTTATTGTTCTTCCTTTTACGCCGACCTGTCTTTGTAGTCTCACCAACCATCCTCGTTTATCTGCCTTAAAAAAATAAAGGTAAGTATCTATATAGTTAAACCTAGTTTCATATGTGAAACAAAATATACATATATCAAAATCACAAATAAACACAATGACACATTTAAAACATGAACAACACCAAAATCATTATAAAGTAGCAGCCAATAAGACAAGATAAATCAAACACTTTAAAGTATGATCAACAATCAAACTCCTTATTAACTAGTTCCAATCACACAAGTAGTCCCTCACAGTCCACCCTGACATAACTCTCTGTCTCATAATCATCAATATCCATTTCAATTTCCTGTGGCAAAAAAGAAGCATTTGCATTCTTATCATCTGTCTCCAACTCATGGTAACCTCTTGGTGGTGCCTTCATTACTACATACCAATTAGACGAATCATCTTCTCTTGAATATAAAACCTGTTTTGCTTGAGATGCTAGGATATATGGATCTCTTGCAAATGATACTTGACTCTACTGTAAGTTTACAAGTGTGAATCCATCTTCTTCCTTAACACCATTTCCTTTATTGGCCTAATGACACTTAAATACTAGAACATAAAATAGATGGTAGTCTAGTAAAATGATATCTGTCAATATCCCATAATATGAAACCAGATCAGCCACTTGTACAGTATCTTTTGCACTTGCTCTACACATGGTTATTACATCATAAGTCACCACACTATTTTATGTTTCCCTGTCAACATCCTTTGTGTGAAACCGCAGCCCATTGATAATGTATCCCTTACATGATACTGCACTCTTTTTAGGACTATATGCCAACCATCTTAATGTCTTTGAATGATCATTTGAGTTAATAAGAATCTACAAAACATTAATATAAGAGTTAAATGGTGTGCCTCAGCTAAGTAATAAATACAAGAACATGTTTGAGATATTAATTTTAAATAACCTTATTTTTTGCTTGCAACTCCTCCAAATGCATACTAATAGAACACAAGAACACAAGATCATATGAATTATAAAATAAAACTAATAAATATAAAAGCAAACTAAATAAGTACATAAATAGAAATGTACTTACTTTAAAAATGGATTCATTATTGCTGTATTCAGTAGTACTGAACGATGTGCAATATCTTTCTCTTTATCGGTAAGTGTGATTGAAGTAGTCTTAGATATAGGACGACCTTCAAAAATGACATCTTTTTCAAATTCGTCCTTGCGAACTTCCTTTTCCTTCACATGTATTGACTGTTTCAGAAACTCCCTACAAAAGGCGATGCACTCTTCAGCTAGGTATGACTCTGCAATACACACCTCAGGTCTTGTAGGATTTCAAACACATTTTTTTAGTGTCTTCATGTACTTGAATAAAAGAATTTAATCTTTTCCATGAGCAAATTATAATTGCATAATGGATTTCAACATGAAAAAGAATAATAATAAAAAAATCTAACCTCTCAAAAGGATACATCCAACGAAAATGAACCGGACCACACAAGCGTGACTCTCTTGCTAGATGAACCGGTAAATGAACCATGATATCAAAAAATGATGGCGGAAAAAAGTGTTCCAGTTGACACAAAGTTTTAATGATCTCATTCTCAAGGTCTAGCAACTTTTCTCTATCAGTAGCACGTTGGCATAATCTATTAAAAAATCTAGCTAATCGAAGTATCGCTTTTCTAGGCCCTTTTGGTAACAATCCTGTTATAGCAACAGCCAACAATTGCTGCATTAGGACATGATAATCATGAGATTTAAGCCCCATAATCTTACAATCCTCTAATGTTATGCAGTTCCCGATATTTAATCAATAACTATCAAGCCCTTTGAAGTCATATATCCTCTTGCAAAATCTTTTATTTTCAGACATTGAAAATGTATGTGGTGCTGGTGGAAGGTACAATTTGCTTCCCTACTGTTCTGGATGTAAGTCTTTCCTAATTACAATATCTTTCAAGTCCTTACGAGCATTTATCCCATCTTTTGATTTCCCACTATGCAACATAGTGCTTATTATGCTCTCACAAATGTTTTTTCTCTATGTGCATCACATCTAAATTATGACGTAATAGAAGTTCCTGCAAATAAAAAATAGAGAAATACATTAACCAATTATAAAGCTAAAACAAAATATATATAAAAATATGAAATAAAGGAAAAACAGAGCACTAACCTTCCAGTACGGTAAAGAAAAGAAGATTGATCTTTTCTTCCACCTAGTAAGCTCATTCTGATTATCAATGTCATTTGTGTCGTCCTCATCCTCATCATCATCACCACCATTCTCATTATTATTCCTTTTCCTTTTTTTGTCTCCACCTTTTCCAAAATCATTTGGAAAATCATTTAGAACAGCAGAAATATTATGACATGTTAGGGCTTTGGGCTTGCTGCCATGCTCTACACTATTATCAAACCACGATTTCTTTCTTTGATATGGATGTGAGGGTTTCAAAAATTTCCTCTGACCCATGTATGAAAACTTCTTTTTGAAGCATAACTATCTATGATGTGTATTTTTCGCACATATAGGGCATGCTTTTCATCCTTTTGTAGAACAACCAGGAAGATTTCCATATGCTGGAAAGTCATTTATAGTCCACATCAACATTGCCTTCAAATTGAAAGTTGATTTGCTAAATGCATCATAAGCCTCAACCCTATTCTCCCACAACAATTGCAAATCATCTACAAGTGGTTGTAGATAGATATCTCTGTCGTTTCCCGGTTGCTTTGGACCAGGAATCAACAATGTTAGCATAATATTCTCTTTTTTCATGCACAACATAGGAGGCAAATTATAATTCACAAGCATTACTGGCCAACAACTATATTTAGAGCTTAAGATGGAGAACGGGTTGAAACCATCACTAGCAAGTCCAAGTCTGAAATTGCATGGATCAGCTGCAAATGAGGGCCATTTATCATTAACCAGGTCCCAAGCTAAAGAATCAACAGGGTGATGCATTTTTCCGTCGGTGCTTTTGTTACCAAAATGCCATCTCAAATCTTTAGCTATTTGTGAAGACCTGAACATCCTTTTAAATCTAAGAATAATAGGAAAATATCAAACCTTAACTGGAACACCTTTTTTGATTTCTTTAGTATGCTTATTTATCTTCTATCTTGAAGCACCACATGTCGGACAGTTGTCCAGTTCCTCATACTTCTTTCTAAAGAGACAACAATCATTCACACAAGCATGAATCTTTTCATACCCCATGTCAAACATCTTGAGGAAGCTTTTAATCGAGGCGGCTGAATCTAGCAAAACATTATCCTTTGGGAACATACATTGAATGATATCTAACAACTCATTGAAATGTTTACTTGATAATCCACTATTGCCTTTGAGTCCATACAAATCTACAATGACTGATAATTTTGTGTAACTTTCACAGCCTGGATACAAAGGAGTTTTCTTCTTCTAGCCTCCTTACGAACTCGTCACCATGTCCATATTTAGTAGGTTCATTAATAGGTATAGGCTGGACAAGTTCTTCATCTATAAAGTAGGCAGCTTGAAATAAGTTATATGTCTCGTCCTTAATGGCTTCATAATCAAGCTTCTCACCACTTTATTGTTTCTCTCCATGCTTATTCCAATGTGATTTCATTCGGTACGAAAGATCCATCCCCTTTGTAACCAAGTGTTCAAAAATAGTACTTCCATCTTGATGGCTCATATTACGACATTTCGTGCAAGAGCAAAACATCCTTGTAGGAAATCCTAAATTCTTTTCAGCTGTCTTTACAAATTGTAATGCTTTTTGCTGGTACTCGAGGGTGGATCTATGATTTTCAAAGAAAGAGAATAAGAACAAAATACATTCTAGATCTAGTTACTACATTTTACAAGTATTGGTGAACTAATAGATTAAGATATGATTCTTACCCGTGGAGCCATACCTACTCTTTTTCCATCATCTTTTCAATGAAGATTTATGCAAGCAATGTATAAAATATGAAAACAAAATAAATTAATTCTAATTGATTAATAGAAACCAGCAATTATATAATTCATCAATGAGTAAAATACACAACAACTAAGAAATAAAAAACAAGTTTCCAACAAACACAATAACAGGCACAATGACAATGCAAAACCCAATTCAGATAAAGAAGCATAATTGACAGAATACACTCAACTTAGGTTTCTTACTTAAGATTAAATTATTAAATGGTTTCATCAAATTAAAGAATTTTATAAACTATATGTTGTTGTGCCATTGACAATGATATTGAATCGATCTGCTACTTGTTCTTACTATTTAAAAACTACAAACATGAAGGAGATAATAAGCTTGTGAAGGAGCTTTAGAGATATTCTCATTTCATATACCACACAAGTATGAGAAAGAAAAACAATCAAATTACTTATATGATTATGCTGATGAATTTAAAAATGTCATACATGTTTTCTAATACAAAAGGCCTAGGCCCCAATTATTGTTGTTTGCATCAAACATGACTCTTGTACGAGTTAACTGCATAGTATTTGGGAACAACATACTCTCACTCAAGCATACTCTGTTGTAATCATAGTTTTAATGATTCAAATCATATAACTTTTAACTTTTAATGATTCACAGTTTTAATAATTCTGCCCTAACCGAACATCCTTACTACATATGCTATGTATTTGACAACTAGCCTAGGAAGTGAAAATCAAGATAACAACTTGAAGTCGAAGATTGTTCAAACAAGATATATAATAGTTGCATAAGTGTGTGCATAAATGAAACATTTTATCACCGCTACTGAAATTGAAAGCTTTTGTTTTAACGGAAGGGAAGTGATTTGATATTTGAAGAACCCATTCTCATTATCATACCAAGTTATACCATTCGAATGAAACATATAATAAACTCAAATCCTAAACTCATCCTAAAATTAAAAACCCTAAACAAACTAATACGCAATTATTATTCAAATACCTAATAGAAAAACAAAATTAAATTCTTACCCAGTTATCAAATTAAACTCAACAAGAATTTCAAAAGAAATTTCAAAGGAATAAGCAAGATTGTGAGGGAAGATTGATACCTTGTGAAGAAACAAAGATCAGAGAGATGTAGTCGAGACACACACACACAAAGAGAGAAAGAGAGAGAGAGAGAGGGGGAGAGAGAGAGAGAGAGAGAGAGAGAGAGAGAGAGAGAGAGAGAGAG
>BQKN01064833.1:265200-355580 GCA_022839385.1 Asparagus kiusianus
GAGAGAGAGAGAGAGAGAGAGAGAGAGAGAGAGAGAGAGAGAGAGAGAGAGAGAGAGAGAGGCTGCCACGAGAGCTTACCGAGAGAGGCCGCCGGGAGAGACGATCGCCAGAGGAGAAGAGAGCGACCACGTTGTTCTGTTTCTTCTTCTTTTTTAACGATAGAAGGGAGGCTAGGGAGAAGAAAGTGAGAGCACCAACTTGAGAGTTTAGTTAGTTTTCAATGCATCTGGTTTAATTTTTAGTCTCCCGCTTAAGTTTTTAACGCGCCAGAACAAAAAAATTACGATCAAGTACTTATGGCGTTTAAAATTTTTCAAACGCTATCAAAAAATAAGGCACATACGATCTATAGCACTTACAACATAAACACTATCATTCAACGCTATAAAAAATAGCTTGTTGTAGTGAACCTATCCATGAATGACATCCTCTCAAACCCGTACGTATTATCGACCATGACTTTAGTGATAGGTGGTAGGCAAATCCGCAAGTGAACGAACTCGTTGTAGCTATTAAGGTCAATCTCATAGGGACTAAGGGTTAATTACCAATTTTTACATTTTCAGCTTGCTAAATCGATGAGTAAAATAGAAGAGATTAAAATTGCAAGATTAAACAATAGACATAAATTAAACAGCTAAGCAAGTGGAATTCAATATAATGAAGAGCTAGGATTTGGTTTTTACCACAACTTCGATGCTCAATGATGAATTATTTTAATTCTCGGTGTTGGTTTAAACAAGAAAGAGTGAATTAGCCTAAATTAATCTAAAGCCTCTTTCAAGGTCTAAAGATCGTGCCTAATTAATCTCAATTAACCTACTTCATGGAATCAATATTAAATTAAACCCCTTTGGAAACTTGTAAAACATGATCTAAACTTTCATTTTCTTAAAAAAATTGCAAATAAAACCAGAGGGGTATATATAGGTTCTCACTACAACAACCCAAGCACAAAAAATGAGGCAAAACCAATAAAAAGAAAGTCTGGCAAAATAGCCGTTTTTGCAACGGTCATATGTTCGGTCGACTGGTAGACCTGTGTCGGTCGATCAATGGGTGTCTATCGGTCGACCGATACAAGTGTGTCGGTCGACTAAAGAACTCTAAGAACAAAATACTGAAAATGTTTTTCTGGTCGGTCAATCGGTCTGTCCTGTTCGATCGACCGAAAACTAATACATGCATTTTCCAGGAGCTGATATAGCAGAAAATATGATTTTTAAAATATAATTAAAAATAAAAAATAGTTTCCAACAATAGTAAAATTATCGAAAATGTTTTTAAACATGAAAATAAACATGTTTGAGAAGAAATTTTTGAATTTACATTTCCTGTTTGTGAGAACTCATCATTTTGCAAAATCGGTCAAAATACAAATTCGTTTAAAACACTTGATTTTGACAACATAATCTCAAACAAGTTTGAAACTTCTTTTAAATGGATTAATAGACTTTATGAAAGACATACAATAGTTATATTAAGTCATTGATCCACAACACATTATTTTACAAATCGGTAAACCATACGAACTTGTTAAAACTTGATTTTGACGAATTTCTTTCAAACAAGTTTTGAAACACTTTAAAGTAGATTTATAGACTTGAGGAAATATATAAAATCATTTTATTAAGTCTATAATCCAAAATGGCGATAAATCAAAAATAAATGATAAATCAAAACAAATATGTGTGTATAAATTTTGAGTTCTAAGTATAAACACATAAAGTATAAACCTAAAACACTATACCCAAGCAATATGATCTTCAATTAAGCTCGCCTTGGTAGGATGAAGCGCAATAGAGAATCTTTGACTTAAATGCATAAGTGACTTCATTTCGATTCTGCTAACCTCCTTTGAATATTATCGTTGAAGCGCAATTTCATCCAACCGTCAACAGAGGATCGTTGTGTGGAATACCTAACAAGCTAATACAAAACACTCGACAATCCGATGTTAGAAATTATTTGTTAATCATAAAAACTAGATTAGACAGTAGGCTCATAACTATGAGACCTAACAATCTTCCTCTTTTTGATGATGACAAACAATCTACACAAAGAGCATATAAAATATGCATGATACAAAATAAATATACAAATTATAATCCTCATGCAAAAAATCAATAGAATGATATACTCACAATTGACTTGTTTCTCCCCCTTTGTCAACATCAAAATGGGGAAAACAATAAGAATAAGAGACCGAAAGCTCCCCCTATCAAAAAACACGAGTGAGTATAAACAAAATATAGGGAAAAGGCTCCCTCAATCAAAAAGCCTAAAAGCATATATCAAGAAAAACAAGGCGGTTATATGTGAGGAAAATATATATATAGAAGCATGCTAATCTCAACTCATATATAAAGAGACCAAGAGAGCACATATATATGTAAAATTAAGAAAAAGTGTTGTAAGGGTCTTAAACATAAATATAAAAATAATCAAAAAGTGAAAATCAAATATTTGAAAAATAAAAAAACCAAATGTTTAATTAATATATCTAAAAATTTATAAGTCATCAAACATAAATCATGATTTATTGAGAACACACATAGATGTATTATTATGAATATGGTGTCCTAATATACAAACATAAAAACAATATATAGATTTATATATAAAAAATCAAACAAAGGGAAACATGATAATTATGAAAACTTATAAAAACCAAAAATTTTGTTTATGAAAGAGAATTATGAATATTCAAATGAAAGTTCATGAACAATCATGAAAGTATTTAAAAATATTTGTGAAAGCATTTATGAAACTCTATGAAGGAAAATCATGAAAATTCATGAGTCCTTGAAATCCAAGATTCATAAGCGCATCATAAAAGAATAATGCCAAAAATTTATATGTTTTATCCACAGGAAGGAGTATGCTTAAGATAAAAGAAACCAAAATCAATTTTTGTCATATTCAATAAGAAGGCAAGAGAGGCGACCATATCAAAGTTTTGGAGCTTGTTTCAACACATATAAACCTTTTAGCACCCGGTAAACATGATTTGGAAATAAATAACCAATAAATCCACGGGGAGTTGGTCAAACACAAACCTCCCATCAAAATCAAAACTAACAAAATGAAAACAAAAGTATTTTATTTAAAAATGCAATTAAAACAAATCAATTATGAATTTCTAAAATAAGTTTTGTAAATATGTTGTACACAAAAATCATCTTTTTCAAAAAAAAAAAACAAAAAAAAACAACAAAAAAAATTGTTCTTTAAAATCAAACATATTTTGGTACCAAAACACTCTTGGTACCGGAGAGTTTAGGGCCATGACTCCAATCATTTAAGCTTAAAGTCCTTAGGTTATGATCCCATATGCACGCATTTTGTGCACGTAATCGATCATAATAATAATCACGCAAATGACACATTCTATTGTAATAAGTACAATGAAGCGGATGCATTTGTTTTTGTTGACCATTTATTTGTGCACGAGAACCAATCGCAAAAAAAGATAGTCTTTTAAAATTATCTTGCAAATGTGAAACTTTTGTCAAATCAAAACAAAATTTGGCCAAATGACCAAAGCGACCACAAAAATTACACTTATACACATTTGCATGATTATGATGAACTTTTTGTGCATGTGTATGTGTACGTTTATATGATTAGGAAACTTGATGGGATGCACAAGGAGTAATAATATTATCATTAGTGGTTTGTTGTGCATCATAGCAAAATTTTGCAATATGGCCTTTACGGTCGAAAATAGAACACTTGTAAATTTTGCCATACATGTGTGCATAGTGAGTGTTAGATTAGGAAGAATTAACACGTGACTTTGCACACAAGTCCATAACCTTCTTATTATTGTCAATGCATTTTGTTAAAGTTGAATCTAAAGAAAATATGCGGTTTTTCATGTGATCCTACTCATCATTAGGCACAATTTCATTGACCTTAGAAGTAGAACAAGCATGATTAATTTTGAAAAAAATTAAATTTATTCCTAATAGTTTTTACTTCTATCATAGCATCTTTTTTCTCATTTGATAAGCTAGCTATCTTTAAGCTAAGAGAAACGTGATCTTGTTTTATTTTATCATTATTATTCTTAAGAATCACATTCTCTTTAGAAATAACATCAAATTTTATTGCTAGCATATCATGATCAGATTTCAAATTTACATGCTTTCTTTTCAAATCAATAAAATTATAATATAATTTATTATAGGTATGTATTAATTTCTCATACGCATAAGTGAGTTCATTAATAGATAATTCATCATCAGAATTGGACTCGCATACCTCACTAGAGCTATCGCCTAGTGGCCGTATGCATGATGAAGCTCCATTCTTACTTGATGTAGAATCCTCCGGAACACGTCGAATTTCCTCCAAGTTGCTTTGATGTGCCTCTATATGTTTCCCCAATAAATAGGCACTATCGAAAGAAGCAAGTTTGTTTGAAGTATATGAGTCAAAAGCATTAAGCAAGAATTCTAACACTAACTTTTCCATAGTAAACATCTTTTTATCATAATTGCTCCACTTGGATTTCTCCAAAGTGGGCACAACATAGGCGCAATCAATGACTTCCCATAAATCGATATTTTTAGATCTAACAAATAATTTAAATCTAAAACACCATTGAACATAAGAGAAAACATTGAATTGAGGAGCAACATTAATGTCATAACCTAAGCTAGGTGCACCATGCATGTCTATGATATATAAATGCAAGCAAGATAAACATTAAAATAGATTAGCAATAAATCAAAGTGATGATCTTTGACTCTAGACGATTAAGTCACAAATCAAAGAGCATCAAGCTTTGATACCAAATAAAATTACCCCGGGGAGGGGGGAGGGGTGAATAGGGAATTTACTAATCTAATCCGATATTAATACCAAATTAAATCTTATTAACAATTTATTCTTGTAATTGAGATATTTAACAAGTTATGAACAAGAATATGTAATTATGCAAATGGCGAAATAAATATGAATAAAATATGCAAATGAGATAGTGCGTAAAAGACAAACACAAATAAAAAAATATGATCACGGAGTTCGGTCACCCTCAACCTACGTCTCCGCTCCACACCCTCAAGGAGAATCTCCACTATCTCAAAAGATAACTACACAATTGGGTTTTAACGTTCATCGATAAGCAATTACAACTCACACACTTGTAATCACACAATACACCCTCTAAATGTTGGCGTCTCATGTATTACCTTCCTCAAGTGCTCAAGTTTACCACCTCTCCCTAGGCTTTACTACCGACGCCACTCCTCTTAGAATTGACCCCGTCTCTCACCAACAACTCATCTCGGTGTCCTTGTGTATTATAATGTAATCTCACAATGAAAGCTCAAATTCAAGATTTATTCTCTAATATTGAATGAGAACGAATGTGTAAGCTCACTTAACTAATCACACTCACAACCCAAGTAGACTATATTTGAAAAATATTTAAGCTCAATATGGGTGTGTGTGAAACAATAAGTACAATAAAATTTAAACTCAAATTTGTCTAGCAAGAAAATATAAAAAACAATAATAATAATTTGCTAGAAGATAGAAGTTTATAAAACTTCTCCGATAAACAAGAGAGGTGCAAATTTGAGGTAGAAGTCCCTAATTTCGATGTTGCACTTCTTCTCTTATAAACACAAACAAAACACTTTAAATTTATTTTGAAACCCTTTGGAAACTTGTAAAACTTGATCTAAGCTTTCATTTTCTTAAAAAATTGCAAGAAACCGGAGGGGTATATATAGGTTCTCATTACAATAGCCCAAGCATGAAAAACGGGGCAAAAACTAATAAAAAATGAAGTTTGGAAAAATAGTCGTTTTTGCAACGGTCATATGTTCGGTCGACCGGTAGACCTATGTCGGTCGACCGATGGGTGTCTATCGGTCGACCGATACAAGTGTGTCAGTTGACTAAAGAACCTTGAGAAAAAAATACTAAAAATGTTTTTCTAGTCGTTCGACCGGTCTGTCCTGTTTGGTCAACCAAAAACTGATACATGCATTTTCCAGGAGCTGATATAACAGAAAATATGATTTTTAAAATATAATTAAAAATAATAAATAGGTTCCAAAAATAGTAAAATTTAGGAAAATGTTTGTAAACATGAAAACAAACATGTTTGAGAAGAAGTTTTTGAATTTCCATTTACCATTTGTGAAAACTCATCATTTTGCAAAATCGGTCAAAATACAAATTCGTTTAAAACACTTAATTTTGAACAAATGATCTTAAACAAGTTTAAAACTTCTTTTAAATAGATTAATAGAATTTATGAAAGATATACAATAGTTATACTAAGTTATTAATCCACAACACATTATTTTACAAATCGGTAAACCATACGAACTTGTTAAAACTTTATTTTGACGAATTTCTTTCATACAAGTTTTGAAACACTTTAAAGTAGAGTTATAGACTTGAGGAAATATATAAAATCATTTTGTTAAGTCTATAATCCAAAACGGTGATAAGTAAAAAATAAACGATAAATCAAATCAAATGTTTGTGTATGAATTTTGAGCTCTAAGTATAAACACACAGAGTATAAACCTAAAACACTATAACCAAGCAATATGATATTTAATTAAGCTCGCCTTGGTAGGATGAAGCATAATAGAGAAACTTTTTGTTTAATACACAAGTGGCTTCATTTCAATTCCGCCAACAAAGGATCTTTGTGTAGAATACCTAACAAACAAATATAAAACATTCTACAAACTAATGTTAGTAATTGTTTATTAATCATCAAAACTAGATTAGATAGTAGGCTTATAAACGTGAGACCTAATAATATAATGCCTCTTGTTGATTACTGCAGGCTATAAATAGGGGTACAAGGTGAGAGGCTTGAGTGTAAAATTTTTTGTAAATTCCTTTTTGGGGAGGATGACCTTTAATTAGATCTTCCAGTTTGTAATTTTTTTGAGTTTGTAATAAAAAAATTCCTCCTTTTAAAATTTATTTTCTTTTTCTTTGTTGATAAATATAAAGATCAATATTTGCTTTCAAGGGGCCAACTCTTTTCAAGGTAAGTTTTTATTTTTCTTTTTTATTTTCTTATTTTAGAAATTCATATTTTAGGGTTTTATTTTGTATTTAGTTTTATGTTGGTAGATTAGATTTATTTCACATATTATAGTATAGGTTTACTTTCATGCTCTTTTATCAATTCATTACTTTGTAGAATTTATTTTCTTCTACTTTTCTTTTATAGTGTAAATTTACTTTTATACTCTTTTATTTATATTAGTTAGATTTCCTTTGTGCTCATAGTTTAAATCTTTATTTCCTTGTTCTTGTTATTAATTTTGTAGTTAGTTATTATTAATAATTTAGATCTCTTTTTTTCTATTTTCTCGTTGATGTTTTATTTTTCTATTTTTATATTATAAAATGAGTAACTAAATCTCGTAGGAATTGTAGAAATATATGAATCTAGTTTGTTTTCTTTTATGATTTGTCAATTACTCTCTTTGTGCTTAAAATGATCATGTTTAGGATGATCAACTAGAGAGCTAATTTTAGAATAAGAATTTTGATAATATGTACTTATCTTAAATGGTTTGATAGGTTATGCTTATAAATACTAGAATTGCTATCTAATTGCTTCTTCTTTTCATGAATGAGAAGTTTGATTGGATGATAATTTGATGGGTTATACTTTTCTTAGGTAGTTTAATAGTCTATTCTTAGTAAATTTAAAGTAAAATATGATAAAAAGAGAGTATTTCATAAATCCTAAATAAAATTAACTAATGGATTCAATTTTAGATTCCTTTCTTTTCTACTTGATTTTCTCCATCTTTTAATTATTTTCATTTTTCTCTTTTTGATTATTTTTTCTCTTCTTAATTTTGTTCTTTTCTATTTTTTATTTCTCCTTATTGTTTATTATTTTTTTTCACTGCTGGATTTTCCACTTTTAGCGACGGACAAATCCGTCGCTATAAATCAAAATGCCGTCGCTAAAACTTTTAGCGACGGAAAAAATAAATTTCTGTCGCTAAAAGTTCGACGCTATTGCAGGGGTCCCTAAAAACTTTTTTAGCGATGACAATTCCGTCGCTAATTATTAGCGACGGCTTATTAGCGACGAAAAAATGGTCGCTGTTTTAAAAAAATTAAAAAAATAAAAAAACATTAGCGACGGAAATTTCGTCGCTAATAAAACTTTAGCGACGGATAATCCGTCGCTAAAACTTAATAGCGACGAATTTTCCGTCGCTAATGTTTTTTTAAAATTCGTCAGATATTATTATGTGCACGTTTTCCGTCCCTAAATATTAATTTAGTGACGGAATTTCCGTCGCTAAATAGTAATTTAGTGACGGAAATTCCATCGCTAAAACTATAATAACAGGAATTTGCAAAATATTTTCAAAATTGAAAAAACCCTGTACAATATCGATAATAATTTTTAAAACCTGTTCAATCAACAGTATAATATTCAATCTCACGCAAATATCATATCTCACGCATATACCACACATTTAATTCAATAAAAGCAAGTAAAAGTTTCTCGACGGGTACATAATAAATATTGTTTATACAACACAAGAAATTGTTTGCAAAGTTATATTAAGGACAATCAATCCTCCTGATCATCATCATCCTCATCCTCAACACCAGCCGCATTATGACTACCCCCGATTGCACCTTGTGAAGAAGTCCCGGCCTGTCAATATAAATCAAATGTTAACAAGTGTGTGTAAACGTTAATAAGAGTACAAATATAAATATACTACAACACAACACACCACAACAACAACACAACACCACAACACAACAACACACAACACTACACCATCACAACACAACACAACACTACACTGCAGAACACATCACCACACATCACACCACAACACAACACCACCGCAAATCCTCCAACCTCACCCACCAACCAACAACACTCCCACTCGCCCTACCCCTCCCCCTCAACCACCACCACAACAAAATCCGTCCTCTCCACATCCTCAACCACGACCAAAGCCCCCACCCACCAACCAATCACACTCTACACACCCCCTCCCCCTCCATCACTACCATCACCATCATCAACACCCAATCCCCATTCCTCCCCCCACCACGACCACCACAACACAACACCACAACCAATCACATAACGACCCACAAACCAATCACATAATGACCACCACAACACAACACCACAACCAACCAACCAACCAACCCACCAAACAATACCACCAACACTACGCACGCATACACCATCAACACCACCATCACATAAAAACATTATAAGTATATATTTTGAGGTTTGTGTTAGGGTTAGAGTTAGGGTTTGTGTGTAACAGTTTGTATCAGTGTGTATCAGTATGTACGATATCATCTAATTAAAAAAAACAAAGTATATATATTACCTGTGACGACAGAAACCGTCTTCTATATGCCTCCTGAGTTTCCTGAGGCAGAGTCGATATGAATTGTGTGAACTCCAATACGGTCTGCTCCCGGCGCCTCCGTTCTTCCTCTAGAGCCCGCTGATATGTTGTTTGCCGTGACTGCCAATCTTCAATCGCTTTTAATCGCTGCTCCATCGAGTCTTGATATGAACTGCTTCCTGGTGTTCCTTGTGGTGCTGAAGACTCGTAGGTGCTGCTAGACTCGTGCGGCCTCTGCTCGGATACTCTCCACCGGTATCTATTCTTCCTACTGGGTCCAATGACCGTCTCGATGATGGAGTCCTCCTCCTCTCTACTTAGCCGGCCAGGAGTGTTAGAACATACCTGAGACTGAGTTATTTGCTCCTGTACCTTGGCATGTAATTTCTCCTGCGATATATCAAAACAATCTGGGCAAGTCGACTTACTAATGGTGCATTGATATGAAATTGAATCTATAAATGAACTACTACTTACACACAAATCCTTATTCTTTGCTTTCTTCTCTTCATCAGCGTAATTCGGGCTCCAGGAAGTCAGAATACGATCTGCAAAATGTCTGAGATCTCCCCTTCCCTATTTTATTCAAATATATCATTAACCCATAACACATAAATTATACTCAACTTAAAAGCTAATATATTATATACCTCAAGCTCTAATTGATGATAATGCTGGCTGAAGGACCTGGAGCCCCCATGATGCTCGTAACTGCGAGGCGCGTTACGATTCCTCCTTGCTATTTCAGCTTGAGCCTGCAAAACAATATCAAATCAAAATAATATAGAAATTCAAACAATAAATTAAAAATATATACTTCAATAATACCTGAATTTCAGCCGTGTCCCAGTAATGGCAAAGTGCAAAAAGATCTTACTTCACCCTTCAGCCATGCAGGGAATTTTCTAGAGTGTGTGTCCATAACTCTCTTATTTTTTGTTCTGCATTTAAGATTAGTCTGGACATGTCGGATGTGAAGCCTAGACAAGAAGCATTTATAACGGTTAAATAGAGATAATTATTCTGAGGTGATATAATCTGATTCAAACAGTTAAATACTTACGCCGCGTATATGTTAAATATAGTATCATTGCTCAGGACATATGTGTGGGCTTGATCTAGCTCCATTCTGGGGAATCTAGTGTCCTCTTCACGATCATTGTAGAATGTATCGTCAATTATTCGTTAGGGACGGTTTAGCCTTATCTCTACGCCTCGCAAGTAACGAGAGATAAAATTCAAACTCTCGTTACTTATGTAGTTCTCTGCGATCGACCCTTCAGGATGTGCACGATTATCTATCAATTGTTTCATGAAACCCAAATACCTACAAGCATATAGTTTCATGATTTGTGACAAAATGGAACTGAGAACCGTAATTTGACAAATATTAAATGAATATTATAATAATAAATACCTCTCCACGGGGTATATCCAGCAATATTGAACTGGTCCTGCGATGCGGGCTTCGTATGCTAAATGTATTGTGAGATGCACCATGACCGTGAAGAATGAGGGTGGAAATAGTATTTCCATTTTACACAGTGTATTAGCAACACGTCCCTTTAATTCTTCAAACTCCCTGACATCAATCACCTTAGAGCACAGTTGCTTGAAGAAACCGTAGAATTCTATTACCACCATCGCGAGTTTCTTGTTAGCATGTCGCAACGCAACCGGGAGAAGTTGATGTAATAGAATATGATGATCATGTGACTTGAGTCCCAAAATCTTTCTGTCCTCAATATGCACATTTGCTGAAATGTTTGAAGCATAACCATCCGGTGTCTTCACGGACTTTAGAAATAAACACATATTGTGGACCTCATCCTTCGACAGTGTGACACGGGAGGCTGGGAGTTCAAACTTTCCGTCACCCTTATCTATAGCTTGCAGTTCCGGACGAATGTTCAATTCTGCTAGGTCTCGACGTGCCCTTAAGTCATCTTTCGATTTTTTCCCGTCTTGCAACAAAGTGTTCAAGAGATTCTCGCATATGTTCTTCTCAATGTGCATGACATCCAAGTTGTGACGTATTTTTAAACTTCTCCAATATGGAAGCTGATAAAATATGCTGAATTTTGACCATCCATGCGGAAGTTCGGTGCCTTTTGAGACACGCTCATGCGACTGGACATTGCGAGGCTTATTTCCTTTTGATTTTCCCTTTCCCTTCCATTTTTGCTTCAATATTTTTCTCCTAACACCAAATGGATTTTCTTTGTTGAATCTTTTTTTTCCAAATATTTTTCTAGGTAAAGGATGTAGAAGCTCAAATATTTCTTCTCCGGTCAGCCTTGGTGGTGCCGGTCTACTTTCTGGATTGCCGTCGAACTTTCCTACTAACTTTCTGAACTTGTGCCCTGTAGACAACCATCTTCTGTGTTGCCAATAACAAAACTTACGGCTGTACTTCAGGAACTTTCCCTCATAGTCTGACATGCAAATCGGACAAGCAATCTGACCCTTCGTCGACCATCCAGACAGGTTAGCGTATGCCGGGAAGTTATTAATTGTCCACATGACCATTGCCCGCATACAGAAAGACTCCTTACCATAAGCATCATAAGTGCTGACACCTTTTTCCCTGAGAAGCTTCAGGTCGTCAATTAATGGTTGGAGGAAAACATCGATGTCATTTCCAGGAGAATATCTTCTAGGGATCAAAAGTGACAGTATCATGTACGGTTGCTTCATGCACATCGACGGCGGCATGTTGTACGGTGTCAGCAACACTGGCCAGGTAGACCAAGCAGAGCTCATTAATCCAAGCGGATTACATCCGTCGCTAGCAAGCCCCAGCCTAATATTCCGAGACTCTTTACCGAAGTCGGGGTATATACGGTCAATGTGCTTCCATGCCTCACCATCCGCAGGATGTCTTAGTTTCCCATCCTCTTTACGGTCGGTCGAGTGTCATCGCATATTCTCAGCTAGCTCGACAGACATATAAAACCGCTGCAGCCTAGGAATAATTAGAAAATATCGGAGAACCTTCGCAGGGATTCTGTTCTGCTTATTGGATGCACCGCCTTCGGATGTGCTTACAACTTCTCCTTTCCAACGTGATACATGACACATCGGACATTCCTCCAGAGCTTCATTACCCTTATTGTACAAGATGCAGTCGTTAGGACAGGCGTCTATCTTCTTGTAATCAAGCCCCAGCGTATCAATAATCTTGTGAGCTTCGTAATAGGTCGCGGGGATGCTTTTATCGCCGCCTGGAATGACTTTCCTCAGCAAATCTAATAACATCTCAAAATGTGTAACAGCCATCCCACTGAGTGTTTGGATATGAATAAGCCACAGCATAAAAGAAAGCCTTGTGAACTCCTTGCACCCCTCGTATAACGGTGACTCGTTTTCTTCAATAAGTCTCATCAATCGATCTACATCTTGAAACATATCATTAGTGTTGACATCATTCACCGACGGCGCTGCAAGAATATCTTCTAACATATCAGTCGTGTCAACTGTCGGATTGCTGACTTCAGTAATTCTTCCTCTGATTGAATCACCGGGACGCCTTCACCGTGATGACTTCAAAATACATAAGAGCTATCAAATCCATTGATTGACAGATGAAAACTTACGTCACTCCTAGCGAGCATTTTACCGTTCCTACAATTCTTACAAGGACAGAAAATCGACCCGCTTAGCGACCGTAGAGGGTTTGTGTCAGAGTAGGCTAAGAAAGCTTCTATCCCATCCTTGTACCGGGTGTCTAGATGTCTTCGATCACGTGGTATGCTCATGAACGATTTGTCAAGAACTGTCCGCATCTATAATTTAAAAATTAATGGAAGTGAGCATATCCCGACATATATCATTTTAATTTAGAACAAATGTGTATGACCGACTGTCAGAGGAAGGCTTCTATCTCATTAGGTATGTAAACGTGACGTGTATATGTATTTACGTGTGTTCAAGTGTACTATCATTTCGTCAAAATTTGTAAGGAGAGAACCTAAATTACTATAGAAGGTCTTTAATAAGGTTAAGAATATTGCGCGTAACGAAAATTTCGGCAGCACCTCGACAGCACAACAAGAGAGTCAGGTCGCAATAGGAATTCCTGTTTCACAAAGGAAACAAGAACCTTAAGCAAAATATCTCAACAAAGTGAGATATCAGCTCTTCCTCTCATCAGTTCTAGGACTGACCTGTCGAGGGAACCTAAATATAAGTTATTACAAATCATAAAATAGCGAGACAAACTAATTGCTAAGGGGTTATAACTATATTTGTAAGGAGAGAACCCAAATTGCTAATCTTTTTTTTTTTATGTTTAGAAGAGTAGAAAAAGTTCACTGAGGGGGTATATGTACATGGAAATACTACAAGGGGATCCATGCGCACAGATAGAAGTACATGGGTTTGTCTGCAACTTGCGATAGTACAAGGGATCATTCACAGTTAATCCTTTCAAATTTGAGTAGTAGAAATAAAGCATAAGACGGTACCAAATAAACACAACAGACAGATGAGGATAGATGTTTAACATCATTATTATATGCTAAGAAGTTAGTGGAATGATGAAAAGTTGTATAACTCTTCATGTTAACATCATTATTATATGGGTTTGATAGTCACGAGGTGGCGGCTCGTTTAGCAAAATGAGCTAATAAGAGACGGTGAATAAAGTCCGTACTTTTTGGTAATGACTTTTAAGGTCTGGCCTCACCACGTGACTATCTATTGGTAGCTTATTAAGAAAAATAACCGACCACCTCATACACAAAATAAATTAAAAATTTTAAAATTCTAAGAAATTGCCAATTGGTGACCAGGAGCCTTGTTTAAATATATAGATAGATATAGGAAACCGAAATAGACAATCTCATTGACTCTGGATTCGTTTGGATCCAATAAATAGCTCTTGATCAATATTTATGGCGCAAGAAAAACTTTGAAAAATAGTGAAACATCCAAAATATTGAAGAGAGAGTCACTATAATAATGTTCCTTGCAATGAGGAAACAGATTCTCTAAAAATCTCTCTACAACAGACTTCCGAAATATAATCATATATACATGCTGCCTAAACTGATATTTCACAAGATCAAATTTCTAACAGTGATCCAACCAAACTTGGAGAAAAATAGCATTTCCCAAATATCAAAATCCAGCAAAGGATTTATGTAGCAAACAAGCAAACTCTCAGAAGAGTAAAACATCACTGGCTTACAAGAATGCAAAAATAAAGTCTCTCTTGACGTGCTCTAACTTTGGGCATTAACCAGATAAAATCATGAACAAACCAAAAAAATCACTGTAGAAAGAAGAAAAGACCCATCACAAAATACAAGTCACCCTTCTCCTATTAAGGTGAAAAAAAGAAGTATTGATCACAAAAAAAATAAAAAAAATCAGCAAAAGTTAGGGAGGAGAGAGTACCTTGAGAGAGGGAAAGAGAGAGGGAGGCGGAGGCTGGTCGGTAGGCTACTCGTCGGTGGTAGACGGGGGCGCAGGTCCGACGCCGGCGGTCAGAGATTAAGGGGGAGAGAGGGGGAGAGAGGGGGGGATGAAGAGAGAGAGGGAGGAAATGAGATCTGAGAGAGGGATTTGGGATAAATCCCTCTCTCGGGCGCGGGCTGCCAAAATTTTTTGGGCACGCCCGCGCCCATTTTTTTCCCACCTAACTTTTGTAGCGACGGAATTTCCGTCACTAAAAAGGTTTTTAGCGACGGAATTTCCGTCGCTAAAAAGTCGTCGGTAAAACATTAGCGATGGAATTTTTTCCGTCGCTAAAAAATATTTTTCCGTCGGTAAAATTGTTTTTCCGACGGAATAATAGTGACGGAATATTCCGTCGCTATAAACCATGTTATAGCGACGGAATATTCCGTCGCTATTATTCCGTAGGCAAAACCCCGTTTTCTACTAGTGTTTATTTGTTCACTCTCTTTCTCCTCTCTTATTCTACTTTTCTTTTATTTCCAAATAATAACACTCTCTATATCTCTACACTTTCACTACTCTTTGTCCACACACATTTTTAGGAACTAATTTAAAATTTTTTCTAAACACCTTACTCGTAGAATTGATATTGTAACTATGATATAACTTGATATTTGTCCTCTTGTAACCTTAGTGCATGTTTATTATGCTCTATCAAGTTGCTTGTAGAATCTCCAAAATATGGCTACACCATAAAGCATGAAAAGAACTTCTGTAGTTAACTAGACACTATTAGAATCTATACCCTAATGATTATTAGTATATCCTTCAAGGTGTAAGTCAAGAAATAATCTAAGGTGCCTATCTGGTATTGGAAACTCATTCTAAGGCTATCCAATGTTCCTTATTAGGGTTACCAGTATATGCTAAGTCTTCTTATTTGATAGGCAATATAAACTTTTTTTTTCTACTAAGCACATAAAGAAGAGGCCCGATAATCTGAGAGTATCTGTATTGAGACACATGTGCACCTTTGTTCTTCTTCAAGACGAGTGACAAGTCATAAGATGCACTCATATGTTGACTTTAAAGAAGTCGAATTGATGAAGCATCTTTCAATGCTATGAGACTCAGAAACATACCTCTAGAAGAACTAGATATTTTCATTCCTAGGATGATATCAGCTTGTCCAAGATCTTTCATATCAGAGTTTAAGGAATGATACTCCTTAACCTTTTCAATTTCTTCAAGAGAGCTTTCAAAAGTAAGAATATCATCTATATATAAGCAGAAGATGACATAGTCATTATGCATCAACTTTGAGTATACACACTTGTCAAATTCATTAATCTAAAATTCATAGTCCACAACGACTTTGTTGAATTTATGATGCAATAGTTTTGGTGCTTATTTAGTCCATACAAGAATTTCACCAATTTGTGGACTTTCCTTTTCTGCCATTTGGCATGAATTCTTCAGGTTGACCCATGTAAATCTCTTCTTCAAGATCACTATCCTGAGAGGCAGTCTTGACATTCATATAATGTATGACTGTATTATGAATAGATGCTAAATCTAAGGGCTCTAATAGTAGAGATCCTAGCTACAGGGGCATAGCTATCAAAGTACTCAAAATATCTTTGTTTAGGGTATATACCTTATCTACAAGTCTAGCCTTATACTTTTTTATAGCCCCATTAGGTCTATATTTCTTCTTGAATACCCATCTATTTCTAATAGGTTTACATCCTAATGGTAAATCAGTGAGAATTCATATGTTGTTCTCTATTATGGATTTGATCTCAGAATCATTGGCTTCTTTCCAAAAGGGAGTATTAGATGAATTCAGAGATTCTTTAAAGGAACTAGGATCTCCCTCAACAAGGAAGGTAAAAATTTATTCTTTAAATTTCTTTTCAATTCTACCTCTTTTATTTCTTCTAGGTTCTTCTTTTGGATATTGATGGGAACTAGAGAAAGGATGATATGATGATGATGGACGACTAGAAATTCTAGTTTGGAAAGGAAAGATGCATTCAAAGTATTCTACATCACGGGCTTCAATGATTATATTGTTTGATATTTCACTAATTTCTTAGTTAATCACTAAAAAGCGATTAACATTGCTATGTAAAGTATATCCAATAAACATAGCATCTACAATTTTAGGATCAACCTCGGGCTTCATGGGTTTGGATATTCCTACCTTAGCTAAGCATCCTCAAACCTTAAGGTAACCTATTCTAGGTGTTCTACCTTTCCAAAGTTCATAGAGCGTGATATCAAAGACTTTATAAGGTGCTTCATTTAGAATATACCAAGCAAATTGGAATACTTGTTCTCAAAGGTTTATAGGTGCTCTTGAGCTAAGAAGCATGCTGTTCACCATATCCATGAGGGTTATGTTATTCCTTTCGGCAACCCGATTGGATTGAGGTGTATAGAGAGTGATATCTTCATGAATAATGCTATGTTCTTCATGATATTCGGTCATATAATTTGAAGTATACACCCCCCATGATTTGATCTTGTGATTTTCTTCTCAAGTTGGTTTTCGGCTTTAGCTTTATATACCTTAAACAATGTAGGCTGTCTAAAAATTACTACAGATAGCCAATACTCATCAAGCACTGATAATGAAGGTTACAATTCGACGACTTCCAGAAGATTACAAATTGAAGAACTTCATAACAATTGGTAAATGTTACAATTCAACAACCTTCGCAATAACCGATAAAAGTTCTGATTCAATGACATTCACAATCATCAACAGGAGTTATAATTGATAACTCTCACATTCCAAAGAGCTGAGATGAAGATCAAAATCTTTGCAATGCTCTAACTAAAGAGACTACAAGTCAATTGTCTCTTCAACTCAAAACGCAGAGCTCACCTCTGTGTTCCAAACTCAAAACACAGGTCTCACTTTTGTGTTACAAGTAACAAAATGCAGCGCTCACCACCACGTTTTTCGACCTCAAATGCAGAACCCAACTCCGCATCCTAAGTCCAGGACGTAGAGTTTGTGCCCAAAATGCAAGATTTATGTTTGACTCATTCAAAAAGGGGCTATATAATGGAGATATTGCAAGCAAAACACGAGCTAAACGGTTCCAAAACCATTTCCTACGATTTGAGGGGATTACACCCCACTAGGGAGCGATTTTAGGGGTTAGTTATACCCCTAAATCCCCTATAAATAGCTAAAAATTTACTTAAATGGGATCTTTTTGGCAGATCGGGATTTGTTAGATCTTCAGGGAGATCTTCAACGGTTCAAAACTTGAAAGGATCTTGGCTTCGGATCTTGGAGAATTTGGAGCATCATCAAGAGCCATTCTTGGAGCTTTTCCTTGTCTTGTGAACCGATTTCGATTAGATCAAATTAACTCTTTTACAGAGTTCTAAACTCATTCCGAGTTCTTTAATTCGTTTAGAGTTCCTAAACTCGTGAGAGTTTTATACTTGCATTGCAAGTTCTTCCCATCAAGAGGAATCAACCAAGTTCTACGAGGTGAAGTGTTCGGATCGTCAACGTGATACAAGAATCAAGCCCCCATCAACACCAAAAAGAAGATAGTTTAAACAAAGGGAAAGATTTTCATCGATTCTTTCCTTCTTTTGTAAACCGGGATACCGATAGAGAAGATTTGTAATTTTTTTGAGTCAGTTAGAGAGAGAATACTATGAGAGATTGTATTCATTCTTTTCCTAAGTTAGTTAGGGAGATTAATATAAATTTTATCTCATTTCTTCTTTAATGTTATCCCACAAACAAAAGATGGTGACTTCGCTAGGGAATAACTTCACTGATGAAGAAGTGGTGACACAATCCGACATCAACCTCGCTAGAACTACGGTCGAAACTCTTGTTGTGTAGTTTGATCAAGCCAAGTATGAGGAGGCACTCTCCTCCGGATCCCTTAGCCCTAAGGCTAAGCGAAAGGTCCGCAAAGTCTTTAAGAAGACTAAAGCTCCAATTGTAGTTGAATCACCAAAGGAAGCCCTTTCCTTTTGCATAGATTGCTCAGATAGCCTCTCCTCTAGAGGAGTAGGCTCAGCTTCAGCCAAACTCATCAGTCGAGTTGAAGATTCTATACCCGTGCCAAAACAATAGGTATCGGGTCACAAAAGGCTCATTACGGCGACAAACCTAATCGGTACAGTTGGTGATACTGCTTCAAAAGCCTTAAGACAAGCTAAGAAGAGAGCCGCTCGACGAAGGGGAAGATCCATACGATGAGCATAACTCCGAGAAAGCTGATCTTTCAATCAACGTGAGCTCTGCTTTTGTGAGCCTCAACATGAGCCTTGTGTTTCTACTTTAGAGCACAAATCTCACGTTGATTAGCCCAAGTATGAGCCTCTCATGATCCAATTAAAACGCAAACCTCAAGGGAGCGTCTCATAACCAAAATGCAACCCTCAAGAGAGCATTCCAACATCAAAACGTGGTCCTCAGAGGTGCGTTCCAACATCAAAACGCTACCCTCAATGAAGCATTTCCCAAATTGAACGCGAATCTCCTGAGGACATTCCAGAATCAAAATGCAAATCTCAGGACTGCGTTGACCAACCAGAACACAACCCTCAAGGGAGCGTTTCACCAACAAAATGCATACGTCAGGCCTATTTTATTCAAACAAAATGCGACCCATGCAATCTATCTTCGAAACGCGATGTAATTCGTCATGTTCAAAAGAATCAACATGGATTAAAGATTCATGTTCACCAAGAGCCAGTCCCATCTACTGATGGACAGGGGGTTTTAGCTCTAACCTCACGTTCAGTGAGAGAGTTTTCCCAGATCTCCGACTTAAGGGAACTTTTATTGAGTGAGAGATTGGTGCAACAAGCTACTCATTCATGTCAATGTGAGCGACTTATTTCTGTGGTCCTCTTACAATGCCAATGTTGTGCTTTTGTGCCTAGGCGGTCAGTGTTTAATCGATTGACAAACGTTGCTCGACCAAATAAGCGACGATGTCATTACAGGAAGAAATCTTTAGAGGCTGAGTATCCTGAAGTCACTGTCAATGTGATTAGTAGAGGAAAGTTGTCAGTCCCTAGTTCTGATGAATCAGAGATGGATTGTTCTTCGAGCATCCAAGAAATCACAAATGAGTTTGAAGGAATCTACCAACACACTCGGACGCGAACATGATTCATTACCCCTATTAACTATTGGAGTTTAGCCAGAGGAACTAATTCCGATGATGAATATTTAGCCATCACGGAGTCTCAATCATCAAGTTCTTTCATGGGATATGAGAGCTTCGCCTACAAGGCACGAAATCCTAAAGATCTCGCAAAGAGGCTTGATGAGTAGCAAGCCATGCTACAAGCTCAGCAGGAAACCATCAATCAACTTCAAGATCTAATAGCTCAGATCATTACGGATAGGGCCAATTCTCAGAAAGCTGAGTCACAACCTCGGCAGAAATCCTCCCGGAAAGGAGGATCGTCCACAGTGAAGGGAAAACAAAAAGTGAATAAGACTGCTGAGCTAGAAACTCATCAGGTAGAATCTTCCTCTTAAGAAGAGAAAGAAACTAAGAATGAGTAGATTCCTCAGTCGGCCAAAATGGAAGAATTTAAAGCCCGCCTTAATGCTATTGCCAACAGAAGTGAGCTCCAAAGAGAATGGGTTATGAGGCCTTATCCTACTGAATGAGATGCAGCTCCATATCCACTGAGATTTAAGGCCTCGACTCTACAAGCTTTTGACGGTACAGAGTCACCGAACCAACATATCTATTACTTCAAGTCACAGACTAGAGATGTGATATCAAACAATGCCATATTGACTCATTTGTTCATTGGCACTCTTAAGGGGGTTGCCTTTTAGTGGTTCGTGAAACTCCCTGCTGGATCAATTCAGAAATGGGTGGATTTAGAGAGGCTATTCCTGGCCAAATTCTTTGAAGATGACACCGAAGTCTCCGTCCTTACCCTTATTGCCACTAAACAAAGGAAGGAAGAGTCTATTAAGGCCTTTTTCAAGAGATTTCGAAGCATGGCCTTACGATGTTTGGTCGGGTATGACACAATCCACTTTAGTGGAAACCTTTCGGCATAATTTGCTAACCCATCCCTTGACACATATGGGGGTCACGAAATGTCAATCCTAGAAATAGCTAGTCTCCCAAGGAGAGCAGGCAGAAGAGATTGTTTCCCCGGTTAAAGCTGAAGAAAAAAGCAAATAAAAGCAACCGGCGCAATGCAATTATGGCAACGCTCCTTGGTCAAAGGGAAAGGATACTCTGGCCACTGATACTAATAATCGAGCACTACCTGCTAAGTAGGGAAAGGCATCGAGTCAACCAAGAGCACCCAAACAGTACTCTTTTATAGTGGACCATGTAGACACTCTATTCTAGCTAATTCGGAAGAACAATAAGTTGAAGCTCCCTGAAATAAAGAGATCGGAAGAGGCAGGAAAAGTGGATGATCCCAACTACTATTGCTATCATAGAATGCTTGGACATCAAACAAAGAGATGCTACATCTTTAAGGATATCTTGCAAGCCCTGGTCGATGACGATGTGCTCAAGTTGAAACCAGAACAGAAGACCGTGTCTACCAATATGACATCGGTCCAATTCAAACACTTTCCACCTATTGCAACTCCTAATGGCATCATTCTTATCCCCAAGGGAGAACTACACCTGAAAAATACTTACCTTCATGATCAGAAAGAGAAAGGGTTGGTACCCCATACTACTCCGTAAGGAGAGATAAAGTTGGTCCATCCCGACTTGCTTGAAGACCAACAGTGGACAAGCACATCAGCAAAGAAAAAGAGAGATAAGGCTAGAGCATCCAACATGATTAGCCCCTCTCTGAATGAAGATGATACACATCTGGTCCCCCTCACTGTCTCAGAAGAGGAGATGATCGTCCTTGCCACCGACTAAGAAGCAAACTTTGGAACAGGCACCAGATCAGGGAATACATACTTGAAAAAGTATGATCAAGTTGGTCAAGGAACAGAAGAACAGGCTGAATAGGCTGGGGGTTCTAATTCTAAGAAGCCTACAGAAAAAGGAAAACAGAAGGGGCTCTGATATAACAAAAATCTTCTTCAAGAAGCTGGAAGATCAAACACTCCCTTCCGTTTCAATGTTCTTGCACAGTTGGCCAATATTCCAGCTAGGATCACCCTATATGAGCTCTTGTGACTATCCAAGACCACGAGAGAGGCTCTAATTGAAGCTTTCATGGACACAGAGAGCTTTATAACACAAGTTTCTGCAGTCCCATAAGTTATGAAAGAACAATCTTGCGCACATCGCTTACAAGCTGTAAGAAGTTTGCCATGCCTATAATTCACACAAGAAGATATGCAAATCAAGAACAAGCATGATAGACCACTGTACTATACAAGGTATATCAGATCTTCCGAGATTAGCCGTGTCCAAGTCGATCCAGGCTCTGCACTTAGCATTGTGATATACATAGTTATGCAAGTCCTAGGGATTCCCCTACATCGATTGAGTTCTACTCAAACTACTATCTTCAGCTTCAACACCAACAGCACGTGACCTATGGGAAAAATCAAGCTCAGGTGTCAAATCGGAGATCTCAAGTTCGAAGTAACTTGTTATATCGTAGATACAGACACGTCCTACAATCTATTATTAAAACAACCCTAGATTCATACAAATCATATCGTTCCGTCTACCCTTCATCGGCAAATGAAATATGCCGATGATGAGGGAGAAATTAAAACCATGACCATAGAGAAGCAACCTTTCAGAGGCGTGGAAAATTTCTACACTAACTCAGTCTTTTATCTGGATTCCAAAGAGCCAGAGCAGCCGAAGGAAGCTGCCGATAGTGGCAACGAAGCCAACATCGAGCCCGAGCCTGAAGAGAAGTGTCCGTGGGAGTTAGATCTGACTGTAATGAGCCAGAATGAACTCAATAATAATGATGTACTAAGTGAGGGTGAGTGGTACATTAATGAAGATTTCAATTTGGCTTACTTGTCTGATGTGTTCTCCAAATGCGAGAAGACGAAGCCTGATAAAGATGCAGGTACAGAACCCTAGCATACATTGTATGCTGAGGCAGCACTTGATTTGTCGCTCAAATTATCCTTCGCTACATTCGAAGAGATGGAAGATGTGTAGAAAGCCTTCTTCATGGTCCCGTCTAAAGAGAAAGGCCAAAAGCTAATCTATTTTGGTAAAGTCAACTCTGAGTTACCCAAGCGGGAAAGTTCAAATGAAGATCTTGGAATCCCACAATTTCATTATCATGAACCCAATTCCATCCATCTGATGAGAAGAATGGGTTATGACTTTGATAAACAGGAAGGTTTAAACTTTGGGAAAGGAATACGGGCACCAATTCGATCTTTCACTCTAGAAGGAGAGCCTCCTGATAATTATCATTAAACCGATAGGGGGTTAGATTATGTTTCAAACCCTCCCCTTTCAGAAAATAATGATGATGATTGTCTATGGCAAGACCATTCATCTTCAATATCATCATAGGAATCCGATGTGAGCATCAGAACAATTTTTAAAAACATGTCTATGAACATGACTTCGGCTAGTCATCAGACGCAGACGAGAATGATGAAAAGTTGATTGAGTCAACCAACAATCCTTGGATCAAACGCCTTAACATATTATGGGACATGTGCTTTGAACAACGGGAGCCGCCCACAAAAGATAAGGTAATCCAAGTAAACATGGGGGATGAATTCAATCCCAAGCCAATCTTCATAAGCGAGAGCTTATCACCATTAGAGAATATATCAGAGATCATGGAGGTAATTGAGTCAGAAGTCAAAAAGCTTATCGACTCAGAATTTATCAAAGAGGAACAACACCCTGACTGGGTGGTTAACATTGTCCCTGTGCCCATGAAGAATGGAAAGGTTAAAATTTGCATTGACTTTCGTGACCTAAATGCTGCATGTCTAAAAGATAAATTTTTATTCCCCATCATAGGCGTCATGATCGACAATACTTGTGAATACGAGAGGATGTCTTTCATGTACGGGTTTTTAGGGTATAACCAGATCAAAATGTACCTTGAATACGAAAAGCATAACCACTTCAGAACACCATTGGGAGTGTATTGCTTTACAGTGATGCCCTATGAATTGAAGAATACTGGTGAAACCTATCAGCATGCCATGAATACAATCTTCCATGAACATCTACATAAGAAGGTGAATGATATCGTAGTGAAAATCCAAAACAAAGGTGATCATCTTGCAGATCTGAAGATGATGTTCAATATCATGCGAGCACATCAATTGAAGATGAATCCTAAAAAATCTTTCCTAGGGGTTGCTAGTGACAAATCCTTAGGTTTATAGTTACATCCAAGGGGAGTTCTCTCGATTCAGAAAAGGTTCGTGCTATCTAAGAAATGCCACCTCCGAGAAACATCAAAGAGATCAGAGGCTTGCAAGGCAGGTTGGCTTATATTCGGAGATTCATATCAAACCTCTCGGGAAGCTGCCAGCCCTGCACCAAGTTGATGAAGAAAGGAGTCTCGTTTGTTTAGAATGAAGACTGCCAAAAGGCATTTGAGGAGATCAAGCGATACCTCATTCAGTCACCCGTCCTTGTGGCCCTAATATTAGAGAAACCATTCCTATTATATATGATAGCCATGGATTATTCTTTTTGAGCTTCGTTAGCCTAGAACAATGACCAAGAACATGAGTAGGAAATCTACTAACTCAGCAGAACCATGATTGGAGCCGAACCGGTACAAATTCGGTAGAAAAGGAGTGCATTGTCTTAGTATTTGCTGTCCAGAAGCGAAACTACTTGGTCGGATAATCAATTCATGTCATCTCAAAGGTGAATCCTTTGAGGATACTCATGACGAATCCCTCTTTACTGAATTGTCATCAAGCAAAATAGGCGATACTCTTATCGCAATATTCCATGCAATTCATGCCTCAAAAGACTGTTAAAGGCCAAGCTCTAGCAGATTTTCTAACTGATCATCCAGTATCTGATTCATCCAAATTATATGAAGACTTACTAGATGAAGTTGCTGAAGCTTGTGTAACCCAAGAGGTCATGCAAGTATGGAAATTGTTCTTTGACGGTGCGTCTAGAGCAAACCCTAATGGAGGAATTAGCGCTGGTGTGGGGGTAGTATTTGTATCCCCAAGTGGTCATGTAATCTTAAGAGGATTCTCTCAAATCGAGCCATGCACCAACAATGTAGCGGAATACAACACTTTACTATTAGGGATATAGTTGGCCGAGGAGCTCAATATTCGACACCTTGAGGCTTATGGTGATTCTTAGCTCATTGTGAATCAAGTCCGAGGATAATATAAAGTACATAATGAACGAGTCCAGAATGCATATGCGGACACTATAGCCTCACTGTAAACTTCATTGGCATTGCCGCCAAAGGCTGAAAAATAATATTTGTTATAGGCCGTAACTTGTATCACCCCAAGTTTCCTTTTGAAGACTGCTCAAATAAGACAACATCGGTGATCGTCTGTGCAACTTTAATTGAGCTCGAACCAAGGGATTAGTGGTTTCCGTATATTGACTATGTCTTATACAGAATATTGCCCGTTGATTCTAAGGAAGTGGCTGTCATAAAATGAAAGGCACTTCGATTCTATTATGATACGGTTTCTCAAACCTTGTACCAAAAATCGCATGATGGAGTCTTGCTTCGCTGCCTTTCTAGAAAAGAAGTGCAGGAGACTCTTAAAGAAGCTCATGATGGAATGTGTGGAGCTCACCAACCAGGAAGTAAATTAGTAGTTCATCTTCGAAGAATTGGTTACTAATGGCCTAAAATGTTTGCAGACGCTATCGATTATGATAAACATTGTCATGCATGTCAGATTCACGGTAACTTCATTCTTCAAGCACTAGGAAATTTGCATCCAACATCTTAATCTTAGCCATTTGAGATCTGGGGAATGGACATCGTCGAACCTATCTGCCCACATACCTCTAAAGGACATCGGTTCATATTAGCGGTAATCGATTACTTCTCCAAGTAGGAAGAAGTCATTCCCTTGATGGAATTCAAGACTTCAAACGTGATCAAGTTCATCAAGCATCACATTATCTACCACTTTGGCGTACCTGTTGGCCTTCTTGTTTTGATGATGTTTAACAAACAATTTACTTCTAATATTGTTTGTCTAGTATTTGTGTTTTCGTATTTATTCTAGGCAAATAACGTAGTTGGAGGTTGGATGGATTGAGCCTACACGATCACATCAATATGGAGGTTGGCGGAATATCGGGTTGAAGCATTGCATTCAAGTTAAAGATCCAAGATCCCGCTTCATCCGCATGTGTACCAAGATAGAGCTTTGTTGAAGATCATCAAGCTTGGGTAATTTAGTTTAGATTTTATATTATGTGTGTTAGATACTCTAAGCTCAATATCATATACACACACGTATTTGGTTTCTATGCATATATATAGTTATATATATACATACAAGTGTTTTAGATTTTGATGTTTATATATACATACACGTATTTGGTTTCTAAGCTCAAATATTATATTCTCAGTTTATAGACTTAACAATCATCATATACATATTTTATCAATTCTATGTAATCATTGTGCAAAGTTTCAAAACATTGTTTATGTCAAAACATCAAACTTCATGTATATCACTTTTTCATGTTTTGAACACTTTTGCAAAATAATGAGATTTCACAATTGGGAAATACAAATTGGAAAATTCTTTTTGTAACATGTTCAAAATATCATTTGCAAACATTTCTCAAAGTTTCATCAAGTTTGGAATTGATTTGTTATGTTTAAAGGAATTTACAAATTCACGTTTTCGTTCGTGCACATGTTCGTGCATGTTTTACAAAACTGATGAGTTTTCACAAATAAGAAGTGATATTTGAAAACTTATTTCTCTGACATGTTTATATACATGTTTAGAAACTTTCCTCTAGTTTTTACTATTTTTGGAGTTGATTTACTATGCCAAATTGATTTTACAAAATCGTGTATGTCAGCAGATTTTCAGAAACTGTTTATCTGTGTTCAAACGTTTATTTCTCTCAACTGGGAAGTGAGTTTTCAGAAATTCTTTCTCTAGAATGTTCATCTACATGTCTAGAACATTCCCTCAAAAGTTCATTATTTTTGAAGTTGATTTACTATTTTTAATTGATTTTACAAAGTCAGATACGCAAAATTTCAGAATCTGCCGAAAACAGAAACTGTCAGTGAACAGTGCGGTCGACCGCGCTACAGTGTCGGTCGACCGAGCTACAGTGTTGGTCGACCGAGATACAGTACCGGTCGACCGAGCTACAGGTCCGGTCGACCGATGCCCTTTCTGTTCTGTTTTGTGTTTCTTGCGGTCGACCGCTCCGGTCGACCGCCGCTCAGTCAGTTTGGTTCTAACGGCTAGTTTTCTAGCCGTTGCTGAGTTGGTTTTTTGGTCTTTTTGTTGGCTTTCTCTTACTTTTGGGGTTTGTATAAATACCCCCCTTTACCTCAGATCTAATTTGAACTAAGAGAAAGGTTTTAAAGATTTTAATAAGAGTTTAAACTTGTTTTAAGCTTGTTTAAGGGTTTGGTTTAAAGCTGTTTTAGTTTTCACAAGTGGAGGAGATTATCTTCTTGTTGGGCTTCAATCTCCATCTCTCCATCTTGTTATTCAGAGAAGAATCTCTAAACTCATTTCTAGCTATTTATTATTTTGTTTATAATTTCTATATGCTAGATTTTAATTGAGTTTAGTTTTGATTTATTGAATCTCATTGTTACACACACCCACTTTGAGCTTTTAGTATTTACATACATAGTATATTAGGGTTGTGAGAGATTGTAACATTGAGTTGTGCTTTCATTGAGTTCTCATCTATTGTAGAGAATAATTTATATTTGTTACATTATGAGTATTGTAAGGTTTTCGGTGAGCTAGAAAACCGAGTGTGTGGTGAAGTTTTCGGTGAACTAGAAAACCGATTGTGAGGAGTGACGTTGTTCGGTGAGCGTTGAAAACCGACACTGTGAGGTGTAAACGTTATTCGGGTGAGCGTAGAAAACCTGGTTGTGATAGTGGATTTCTCCTCGGGAGTGGGGAGCGGAGACGTAGGACGGAAGGTCCGAACTCCGTGATCATATTGGTTGTTTGTGTGTGCTTTGGTGTCCTTTCATATTTATGTTCATATCTTATATCGCCATTGTGCATTGCTCATTTCTATATCATCCACTATCTTGTTTAGATTGTTTACCCTTGTGTTGTTTATATATCCTTGCATATATTTCTATCATATAGGATATATCTCATTGTTCATATTGCTTATCCTAGCTCATATACATTGTTATATTTCATACTTACTAGGATAACTTGTTAATTAATTTTAATTGGCATTTAATCGGATTAGATTAGCATAAGATCCTAATCACCCCCCCTCTAGGGTCTAACAGTACCGAGATGAATAGTTCACGATAATAGAACACAGCTCGTCAGTCACCGTTTTTAGAGATTCTACCATAAGTTCAAGATCCAAAGTATCGCATCAATGACATAATACCTGCCAGCCAATGGCCTCACAGAAGCTTTCAACAAAACCATCATGAAGCTTCTCAAAAATTTTCTCTCTAAAAGTTGACGTGACTGGGGTGAAAAGCTTGGCGAATGTCAATGGGCTTACCGCACAACGGTGAGAACCCCAACCAATGCCACCCTTTTATCTTTGGTATATATCTATGAAGCTGTATTACCCTTAGAAATTCAGATCCCATTCTTGAGAATTGCCCTTGCAACTGGGATGACGGATGAAGATCAACGTCGACTACACCTTCAAGAACTGAAAGCATTAGATGATAAACGACTTCAAGCCCAGCAACAGATTGAGTTATACCAAGATTGAATTTTCAAAGCCTACAATAAGAAGGTTAAGGAAAGGATCTTTAAGAAAGATGATCTGGTGTTGGCTGTTAGACGACCTATGGTGATAACGCACAAGACCAAAAGCAAATTCAATCCCAACTGGGAAGGACCATTCATAATAGAATCTGTCTATTCAAATGGAGCTTACCATTTTATTAATTAGAAAGGTGATAGTCTCATGATACCAATCAACGGGAAATTTCTTAAGAAATACTACCCGTAGATCATAAGACCCTTTTTCTGATCCCCAGCCAAGTCTAAGGAGAGAAATCAAACTCACTTAGACTAGGGTCTTGTTACTCGAAATTCATTGAGTTAAGGGTAACAAATCTTTCAAACCTTCCCCAACTTATATATCGTCAAGTTAACATTACACCTCTGGCGATTGAAGTTTTCTTGAATTATTTTAATAATAAAGAGAATTTTTGATTTATGCTAAGTTAACATTACACCTATAGCGTTCTCAATCTTGTTATTGCTCTAAGTTAAACACAACAACAACAAAAATTAGAAGAACAGTGAAAGGCAAAATAATACCATTTTCATTCAACATTGTTGATTTACTACAAAGTGAAAATACTTGTCATGAAAACAATACAAAAAAATCAGCACTAAACAAAGAAAGGGCAGGGTCGTCGGTTTAATAAATGCGAGCCTGGACTTAACATCTGAGAGCTTCTTTTCATGGGTTGCTCGAACCTATTAAGCAGCTTCCTTCCTAAGCTCAGCTTCAACAGGTGCAACAGCAGCAGTTTCTTTCTGGATCTCCTCAAGAGCTTGCATTTCCTTGCCATAAGCATCGTCGATTTCTACACTCTTGAGGTGGAGTCTTTTCACAGTCGCCTCCTCCTCAGCAAGTTGAGCCTATAATCGAGCAATAGTAGCAGCAGAAGCGGTCAATTCAGCTTGTACTCGATCACGCTGCTCCTGTAAGCTTGCAATATGTGCTTCTATCTTGGATAAATTCTTACGGAGGGCTTCTTGCTCATGCGCTTTTGCAACTTGAATAAGAGCAAAAGTATGCTCTGTTTTTGACTCCAAATCAGCATGTGTCAAGTCTTCTAAAGCATTCAAATAGGCCTCCAGGCGAAGAACGCTTTCCATAAAATGCGCGGTCAATTAAGTGTTGCCCGAAGACCTGATGTTTTTCAGGCAACCTGTTAAGAAAGGTTTAAAGTCTGAAAAGGTACCTTGCACAAGGCTAATGAGGGTGATCGTTTGTTTCATGGTGCTCTCTAACTGTTTGATAAGACCCTTTAAGATTCTCGAACCTAGTTGAGTAGATTCAGGAGCAGCTTCAACTTCTGACGCTTGGCCAGGAGGTATAAAACCGAGGGGCTCTATCATGGGAATAGACTCCTATTCCCCAGCACTCAATTCCCCCTCACCATCTACGCCTTCTAGAGCAGGGATATTTAGTTGAGGCCCGTGTTGTTGTGGGGATAACAAAGTGGAAGATTTATTTTCCTTGTTGTTTAAAAGTGCAATCTGCTTAGGCTTCATGGCATCATTCATCAGCTTTGCCCCTTGTTGGCGATTGAAGTTTTCTTGAATTATTTTAATAATAAAGAGAATTTTTGATTTATGCTAAGTTAACATTACACCTATAGCGTTCTCAATCTTTTTATCGCTCTATGTTAAAACACAACAACAACAACAATTAGAGGAACAGTGAAAGGCAAAATGATATCATTTTCATTCAACATTGTTGATTTACTACAAAGTGAAAATACTTGTCATGAAAATAATACAAAAAAATTAGCACTAAACAAAGAAAGGGCAGGGTCGTCGGTTTAATAGATGCGAGCCTGGACTTAACATCTGAGAGCTTCTTTTCATAGGCTGCTCGAACCTATTAAGCAGCTTCCTTCCTAAGCTCAGCTTCAACAGGTGCAACAGCAATAGTTTCTTTTTGGATCTCCTTAAGAGCTTGCATTTCCTTGCCATAAGCATCGTCGATCTCTACACTCTTGAGGTGGAGTCTTTTCACAGTCGCCTCCTCCTCAGCAAGTTGAGCCTATAATCGAGCAATAGTAGTAGTAGAAGCGGTCAATTCAGCTTGTACTTGATCACGCTGCTCTTGTAAGCTTGCAATATGTGCTTCTATCTTGGATCTTACGGAGGGCTTCTTGCTCATGCGCTTTTGTAACTTGAATAAGAACAAAAGTCTGCTCTGTTTTTGACTCCAAATCAGCATGCATCAAGTCTTCTAAAGCGTTCAAATAGGCCTCCAGGCGAAGGACGCTTTCCATACAATGCGCGGTCAATTAAGTGTTGCCCGAAGACCTGATGTTTTTCAGGCAACCTGTTAAGAAAGGTTTAAAGTCTGAAATGGTACCTTGCACAAGGCTAATGAGGGTGATCATTTGTTTCATGGTGCTCTCTAACTATTTGATAAGACCCTTTAAGATTCTCGAACCTGGTTGAGTAGATTCAGGAGCAGCTTCAACTTCTGACGCTTGGCCAGGAGGTATAAAACCGAGGGGCTCTATCATGGGAATAGACTCCGATTCCCCAGCACTCAATTCCCCCTCACCATCTACGCCTTCTAGAGCAGGGATATTTAGTTGAGGCTCGTGTTGTTGTGGGGATAACGAAGTGGAAGATTTATTTTCCTCGTTGTTTGAAAGCGCAATCTGCTTAGGCTTCATGGCATCATTCATTAGCTTCGCCCCTTGTTGGGGACTTGATTCAATAGCCTATTTTTGGCGAGCACTTTTCTCGTATCAGCCCTCTTATTCCGTCGTGAGGGCTCTCTTCCCCGCTGCCCTTCTCTTGCGAGACTCAACTGCCTTTACCTCCTCCAGGACTTCTCCTACTGCAGATGCCACTTGCTCACAGGATAAATAGTCTTCCATCCCCTTCAGGCGATTCTTCGTGGAACCCTTCCTGGACTCATATATCTCTCGAATCTCTTTTAAGCAAGAGGCATACATGTTGTATTCTATGATCCGAGAAGCTTCATAGAACCAGTGGCAAAATTCTAGAGCTATATAGCAGTTGAGCGTTGGGTTGGGCAATGTAAATTCGGCGTAGGAATTTCTAACTGTGTAGTAATACCAAACTCGGGCCCCCTCATATAAATTCCCAATGTGAGCCAGCTTCAGATTAGGGTTTCTAACATATGTGAGTAAGCAAGAAACATGTTAAACACTACTCACATACAAAAAGATAATGAGAACACATATAAATATGTCAATATGAAAATAGTGTCTCATTAACACAAAAAGTATAAAAACCATATAAAAGAATAGATTTATGAAAATAAAAGAAGAGGAACATGAGAATCATGCAAAAAGTTTTCAAATGAAAACAAATCAACCAAAAGAAATAATAAATCACAAGTAAATCATATAAGAACATAAAACCAATTCATCATTGATTTTCAAAAATAAGAGAGGCAACCATATCTAGCTCTTGAGCTAGTATCAACCCATATAAATATTTTAGCACCCGGTAAACAAGATTTGGGAATAAACATCCAATAAACCCGGAGGGGTTATATAAATACAAAACTCTCATAAAAAACAAAGTTAATAAAATGAAAACAAAAGAATTGATTAAAACAAAATTGTTTTCATTTACAAGAATTTCAAAATATTTTTCAAAACCAAGACAAAATTAATGAAAAACACTAAAATACTTGGTTTTTTAAAAATCAAATTTGTTTTGGTACCCAAGAATTTTTGGTACCAAGAGATTTAGGGACATGACCCCTATCTTTTAAGCTCAAAGCCCTAGGGTTATGAACCCTCTTGGACGCATGTGGTGCACGGAAACGGTCAAAACAAAAATTATGTAAATGACCTTTCCGATTGCAATAAGTGCAATGAAAGAGGCTTATTTGATGTTGTTGACCAAGTGGCGGTGCACGGGAATCATTTGTAAATAAAGATTATCTTTTAAATTTATTTTGCAAATGAGAAACATTCTTAAACAATGGTCTATTTGGAACATATTGCAATTTAAAAGCTTTTTTCATATCATAACAAAATTTAGCAAGATGTCCAACCTACCATAAACATCACATTTAAAAACATGTGGTCTACTAGAAACATTTGGCAAAAGAGATTTATTTTTCAAATCAAAATAATATTTGGCCAAATGATCAAAACGACCACAATAATCACATGAATACACATTATCATGCTTATGATGAACTTTAGGTGCATGTAAATGTGTGTGTGATGAAGAGGCCTTATGAGATGCACAAGGAGCATTAATATTAATCATTGTAGGTTTATGTGCATCATAGCAAAATTTAGCAATATGGCCTTTTCGGCCATAATTTGAACATTTGTAAATTTTGCTATACATGTTTGCATGATGTATGTGATGTCTAGATGTAGTAGCATGAGACTTAGCACACATGTTAATAAGTTTCTTATGATTATCCATGCATGTAACAAGAGTTGAGTCTTAAGATGAAATGCGGTTTTTAACAAGATTCAACTCATCATTATTAGACACATATGCATTTTTAATAGAAGTAGAACATAAGTAGTCATTTATGAAAGAAGCAGTATCATTTTTGTATGTTCTTTACTTCTAACATTGCATTATTTTTATCATGAGTCAAGTTAGCAATATTTAATTTTAAATTATTATTTTCCAAATTTAACATATCATTGTTTTCTTGAAGAGCTATACTTTCTTGAGAAATGATATCAAATTTGATTGGATTTTAAATCTTCATGCTTGCTTTGTAAATCAATAAATTTTTTATGCAATATGTTATAGGCATGCAATAATTTTTTACTAGCACAAGCAAGTTCATCACTAGATAAATCATTAGTGGTTTCGAACTCGTAAACCTTACTAGGGCTATTGCCTAGTGGCCATGTGCATGATGCTCCATATGAACTTGAATCCGGATCCTCCACTTGTTGGATCGTCTCCAAGTTACCTTGATGTGCTTCAATAAGTTTCCATAAGATGTAAGCACTATCAAAATGAACAAATTTGTTAGGCATAGATGAATCAAGAGCATTTAGCAAATATTCTAACAAAATATTGTTCATTGTAAACATACGATGATCATTTTTATTCCACTTGGATTTCTCCATAGTGGGCATAATATAAGCATCGTCGATAATTTCCCATAAGTCAAAGTGTTTAGATTGAACAAAAAGTTTAAATCTAACACACCATTGGGCATAGAGGAAATTATCTAATCTAGGAGCAATATTGATGGCATAACCTAAACAACATGCATCGTTCATATCCATAATGCAAGCAAGATACAAAAATAAAAAAATGGATTAGCACAAAAAGATAACTTGGATCTTTAACTCAAGGAGATTAGACCTTAAATCAAAGAGCACCAAGCTCTGATACCAATTGTTAGACCCTAGAAGGGGGAGTGATTAGGGTCTTATGCTAATCTAATCTGATTTTATGCCAATTAAAAAAAATTCAAATATTATTCTTGCAAGAATATGCAATATGAACAATAAGATATATCCTATATAATAAAAATATATGCAATGATATATAAACTAACACAAGAGTGATATAATCAAACTATAAATGTGATAAGGTAAAATATATAAGAGTAATAGGCAATTGGCGATATAAGATAAATGCATAAGTAAATGCGCCAATGACAAACTCAAACTCACTCAAATGATCACGGAATTCGGACCTTCCGTCCTACGTCTCCGCTCCCCACTCACGGGAAGAAATCCACTATCATGATCGGGTTTTCTACATTCACCCGAATAATGTTTACACCTCACAATATCGGTTGTCAATGCTCACCGATCAACGTAACACTCACACTCACAATGTCGGTTTTCAACACTCAGTGATCAACGTCCCCTCCCCACACTCGGTTTTCTAGCTCACCGAAAACTTCACAATCTCACAATGTAACAAACAATAAATTTGTTCTCTACAATAGATGAGAACACAATGAAAGCTCACACTAAATTGTTACAACTCTCACCAACCCAAATATACTATGTATGAAAATACGATAAGCTCATGTGGGTGTGTGTAACAATGAGAATAAATAAAACTTAACTCAATAAGAACTAGCAATAAGATTGATATGAAATACAATAGTAAAAATGCTAGGAAATAGGGTTAAGGAAACTTCTCTATAAACACAAAGAGAGGATGATGAAATATTAAAGATGAACTCTTCAACAACTGATGTAAGCTCCTCTTTGTAAAACCCCAAACTTAAAATAAACTAACAAAGCTTAAACCCTTATTAAACTTTTATTTTAAAAACTTCTTGGTTGGTTTGAGAACTGAGATCAATGAGGTATTTATAGCCTCCCAAAACCTCAGCCAAAAACCCCAAACAAAAAGACCAAAAAGCCCAAGAATCAGAAATCTTATTCTGTACAAATATAGCCATTACAGTGTTATGGGTCGACTCGTCACTGTTCATGAGTCGACTCATAACTAGCCGTTACAGGCTAAAAACAACTTATGGGTCGACTCATAAAATTCATGAGTCAACTCATCATACATGGGTCGACTCATGAAGTTATGGGTTGACTCAACAGAAACAAATGACAACTGTGCAAGACTTTGTGAGTCGACTTGTCACTGTTCATCAGTCGACTCATGACATGCACACAGCCTCTTTTGCACAGTAAAAACCAAATATAAACAGGGTTTAAAAATATCAAATAAAATCCAAAAATTATGAAACTTTGGGAAATATTTATAAACATGTTAAAGAACATGTTACAAAAAGAATTTTTGGAATTGCACTTCTCATTTATGAAAACTTATCATTTTACAAAAATGTCCAAAACATGCAAACTTGATTTTTGATGTTTTGACATAAACCAAGTTTTGAAACTTTATAAACTAATTTTATAGACTTATTGAAAGATGTAAACTATTGTTATAAAGTCTATAAATAATGAATATAGTATTTTAACAAAATACACATATAAAGCACTAGAACATGATTTCATTGAATTAAATAGACTTGATATTGTTGAAATCATATATAGGCATATAAACATGAAACAAATATGTATTTTGTAATTATATTCATTTGTTTCATATATATAAGCTTGAAAGCTATAAAACCAAAACATGTATGTATATATATAACTATATATACATAGAAACCAAAACTATAATGTGTGTGTGTGTGTATATATATATATATATATATATATATATATATATATATATAAGGAAACCAATAAAATGTGTGTGTATAATATTGAGCATAAAGTACTAACACACATAATATAAACCTAAACTAAATATTACTCAAGCTTGATCTTGATCTTCATTGAAGCTCAACTTGGTAAACTTGCGGATGAAGCTTGAACTTGAATCTTTAACTTGAATTACAAGGCTTCACTCCACAATTCCGCCAACCTCCATTGGTTATGATCGTTATGGCGCAATTCTATCCAACCTCCAACATATTGTTTGCCTAGAATAAATATAAAACACAAACACTAGACAAATAATATAGATATAAATTGTTTGTAAATCATCATCAAAACAAGAAGGCTAACAGATCTAAGTGAGAGCTAAAAGGTATAGTTTTATCTACACTGCCTTAATGACCAAAGTGGTGACGAAATGAAAGAAGTTCACCAAAATAACGCACTGCATATAAAGAGATAAGAGTCAGTGTTTAAAATAGCCCAAGAGCCAAAAGTCTGAAAGACTTGAATGAAAACACAAAGGTTAGCCTTGCGTTCCAAGCAACAAAATGCAAGGCTCAGATCCGCGTTTTAAACTGAAAATGCATTGGTCAGCCTTGCGTCCCAAATTCAAAATGCAAGGGTCAGCCCTGCATTCCAAGTTCAAAACGTAAGGGTCAGCCCTACGTTCGTCTCGCTCGACATTTGCAGTTTAGAACTTGTCGAAGCAAGTTTAATTGTTCAAGCTTACAAATGATTAGCGGATCTGGCGGCGGCGTAGTTGCCTGAGCAGTAGTACAACTAGCTTTCTTGGGTTTTGAAGTGGTTTTCTTGGGAGCCATGTGGATGAATCTCGCTGGAGGAGATGAATAGTGTTCGTCGGATTTTAAACAAAAGATTTTCATTAAAAAAGCTTGAGCAAAAAGCAGGAGAGTCATATGACTCTTGATTTGACCATGGTGGTCTATTTATAGATAGCTGGAGCTGTCAAATCAGAACGAGGTTTGAGGCAAGAATCCCGCCCAAACACGATCTATGCGTTTACACAAAGTCGGTTTGACTCCTAAAAAGAAGGGCTCACCTCTGCGTGTTATTTTTTAAGATGCGAGACTCAACTCTACATTCCAAATTCTAAACGCAAGGTTCACCTTTGTGTTTCAAGTCCTAATTGTGCACTTTACCTTCGCGTTTCAAATTCTAAAGCTTGGTGTTTCTATGGTGGCTTCGCTGTCCTTGGCTCACTCTTACTCAACTCTTGCAGCTGTGCCTCATATGTTCATCAATGCCTACAAGAATGTTCTTGCTGTTGTTGTTGACACTGAGTACACCTTCCCATAGGCTGAGAGAATGAAGGAGTATCTCAAGGATCCAAGCAAGTTTGTTGCTGCTCCTGCTGCTAAGGAAGAGGAGAAGGACGAGCTTGCTGATGAGTCCGACGATAGTGACTTAGGATTTAGCTTGTTTGACTAAGTTCTTTGTCATCATGTCCTAAAAGGTATCTTGTTTGGTTTAGGGTGCTTCAGTTACTTAAAAACCTATTTGGTTTTTTAGATTAACGCGTTACCTATGAGACACTAGGCTTCAGTACTTAAAAAGAGAGAGAGCTAGCAATGGCCATTAAGGTAACGAAAGCCAAGAAGAAACTGACCTATGACAAGAAGCTATGCAGCCTCTTGGATGAGTATAGGCAAGTTCTAATCGTCGATGCCGATTAGGAAGAGAGTATGTAGGGATTCAGTGATCCTCACGAGGAAGAACACCCCCTTCGGGTGTCACATTAAGTCTTATGCTGAGAGCACAAGCAACTAGAACTGCCTTAACTTCCTCCAATCGCTCATCGAAAATGTTGAGTTGATCTTTACCAAGGGAGATCTAAAGGAAGTTAGAGAGAAAGTCGCTAAATACAAGGTTGGAGCACCTGCTAGTATTGAGCTTGTGGCTCTCATTGATGTCGTCATCTCTCATATTCTAAACGCGAGAATCATCTACATGTCTCATAAATAACAAGGCCCACTTCCATACTTTAGAAGCAGGGCCACGACAGACACCTTCATACTAATCCTACAATCGAATTCACAATAACTCCAAGACAGATACGATGAACAAACTCCTTTATAATGAGGATTCATCAGATACAAGATTAACCAAAATTGGGATCCAAAGTATTCCGAACATTCGTTCCAGTCAACCGTTAACTTTCGAAAGCTTTAGAGGGGGTTCTGTAGGCTGTCTAAAAAATTACTGTAGATAGCCAATCCCTATTAAACAATGATAATTGAGGTTACAATTTGACAACTTCTAGAAGGTTACAAATTAAAGAACTTCATAACAATTGGTAAATATTACAATTCAACAACCTTCTCAACAACCGATAAAAGTTCTGATTCAATGACCTTCACAATCATCAACAGGAGTTACAATTGATGACTCTCACATTCTAAGGAGACGAGATGAAGATCACAATCTTTTTAACGCTCTAACTAAAGAGACTACAAGTCAATGGTCGCTTTAACTCAAAATGCAGAGCTGACCTCTGCGTTCCAAGCTCAAAACACAGGGCTCACTTCTGTGTTCCAAGCAACAAACACAGGGCTCACCTCTGCGTCCCAAATCCAGGATGCAGAGTTCGTGTCCAAAATACAAATTTTGTGTTTGACTCGTTCAAACACGAGCTAAACGATTATAAAACCATTTCACACAATTTGAGGCGGATTACACCCCACTAGGGAGCAATTTTAGTTGTTAGTTATACCCCTTAATACCCTATAAATAGCCTTTGATGGCCTTCACAATAACCAATGAAAGTTTTGATTCAATAACCTTTATAATCATCAACAGGAGTTACAATTGATGACTCTCATATTCTAAGGAGCCGAGATAAAGATCATAATCTTTTCAATACTCTAACTAAAGAGACTACAAGTCAATGGTCTCTTTAACTCAAAACACAGAGCTTACCTCTGTGATCCAAACTCAAAACACAGGGCTCACTTCTGCGTTCCAAGCAACAAAATGCAGGGCTCACCACCGCATTTTTAGCCTCAAATATAGAACCCAACTCCACGTCCCAAGTCCAGGATGTAGAGTTCGTGCCCAGAACATAAGTTTTGTATTTGACTCATTCAAACACGGGCTAAACGATTCTAAAACTTTTCACACGATTTGAGAGGGATTACACCCCACTAGGGAGCGATTTTAGGGGTTACTTAAACCCCTTAATACCCTATAAATAGCCTTTGATGGGACAATCATCTGACTTTTTCTGCGACGAGGGAATACACTTTTATCTTAAATGGGGTCTTTTTGGCAGATCGGGATTTGTTAGATCTTTGGGGAGATCTTCAGTGATTCAAAACTTTAAAGGATCTTGGCTTTGGATCTTGGAGAATTTGGAGCATCATCAAGATCCATTCTTGGAGTTTTTCCTTGGCTTGTGAACCGATTTCGGTTAGATCAAATAAACTTTTATAGAGTTCTAAACTTGTTCTGAGTTCTTTAACACATTTAGAGTTCCTAATCCCGTGAGAGTTTTATACTTGCATTGCAAGTTCTTCCCATCAAGAGGAATCAACCAAGTTTCAAGTGGAGAAGCATTCAGATCGTCAACGGGATACAAGAATCAAGCTCCCATCGACACCAAGAAGAACCCAGTTTTAAATAAAGAGAAGGATCTCCGTCAATTCCTTACTTCTTTTGTAAATCGGGATACCGATATAGAAGAGTTGTAGGAGAGTAGGATTTGCTTTTAATAGAGATGTAAGAGATTAAATTAATAGAGATGTAAGAGAGTAGGATTTGCTATAACCATTTTCAAAAAGATAAATTAATAACATGTAAAGAGATATATGATTAAAAAATTTTAACCTTTTCCATTTAAATATAGTAAATCCAACACATAAAAGCTCTAGTTAACTTTTATTCATGTTGATTTTGGACACCGCGTTGAATTCTACATTGAATTAGGCATTTCAAATAAGGGTTGGGTATTTTTAAAAATACCATTCATATCATCAATTTTGAAAGGATAAAAAACCCTCAATGCAGTTAATCGACTTTGATGTGCTAATTTATAATAGCAATGTAAAAATTATCAATATAAAAAACATATTTTTAGCACCAAGTTGATAATTTGTTGATTTATGGGGGTATTTTTTCACAAAGTTTATGAATTGATAGGTAATGTTGCTAATACTAAGATTTGAGGTTAAAATACCCATGATTTAATGGATATATATGCAAATAACCCTGTAGAAGTGACGAACATAGTAAAGAACAGCTCAGGAAACAAGTAGGAAACTGTCTGGCAGATTAACGGTCGACCGCGAGATTAGCTGCAGTCTACTGGCAAACGTGCACACTACAGGGTGCATTTTTGGTTTTTTGTCCAGTCGACAACGGTGTCAAGCGCGGTCAACCGTGGACTCTATAATTGATTTTCCTAGTTTCTGTCATTTTGTCCGGTCGACTGTGGAGTCAAGTGCGGTCGACCGTGACTCGGATCTGGGCCTGGGCTTTTATTTTCTGACCCGTATTGTTTTGTGTTGATATATAACCCTAAACCTGATTAATTAGGGTTAAGCAAGGATGGTTTGAGCAGACTCTTGAGAGAGTATTGTGCATCCTTTTGTGGGAGAATTGTGATAGGTTTAGAGAGCTTTGTTTTAGGGGTTTTAAGTGATTTTGTAACCCTACTTGTATTTCTCTTCATCTCTAATAGTAAGAACTCCCCCCTCCTTGCCCCATGGATGTAGGCAACTTGCCGAACTACGTAAATTTGTTGTTTTGTTATGATTTATGATTTGTGCTTGTGTTTGGTTGTGATCTTTCTCATTGTCTTGTCATGCACTATTAGCCTTTTGAGCTCCGTTGTGCACAACAAGTGGTATCAGAGCTTCGGGTTTGGCTTGGGGCTTGTTTGAATGATTCGCTAAAGGAATCTTACTTGGAAGTTAGATCTACAACATGGGAGAAGAAAACACATCGGGGTCATCTCTTACGAAGGCGATACAGAGTTTGAGCATAGATAACACTAAGATTGATGTTTCGAAGTTCGATGAAAAGATTAATTTTAGTTTGTGGAGGTGCCAGATGATGGATGTGTTGGATACACAGAATTTGGATGAGACTCTTGAGTTACAAGAGAAACCTGAAGACATAGAGGATAAGGTTTGGAAGAAGATGAATAATAAGGCTTGTGGAGTTATTCGGTCATGCTTGACGTCAGATCTTATTTATGATGTGATGAACGAGACGTTAGCGAAGAGATTGTGGGAAATACTCATTGAGAAGTATCTTACGAAAAGCATTGAGAATCGGCTTTACTTGAAGAAAAGGTTTTATCAGTTCAAGATAAAGAGAGGAGTTTCCATTAGGGAGCATGTCAACAACTTCACAAAATTACTTTTGATATGGCTAATATAGATATCATGGTTAAGGATGAAGACATGATGATGCTACTATTGTGTTCATTACCGTAGGATGATTATGGTATATTTGTTCTTACTATGATCAATGGAAGAACTACTATTAGCTACAAGGAGGTGACCTCGGTGTTGGTGAATTATGAGTTGAGGAAGAATGATGGCGAACCCTCCAAGAAGGCATCAGGAGATGCATTAGTAGCTCGAGGCCGTAGTCCAAATTGCCGCCAAGTCAACCACTCAAAATCAAAGAATAGAGGTGGCTATAAGAGTGTTGGTAGAAATTAATGTTGTTTTTATAAAGGAGAGGGACATTAGAAGATCGATTGCCCAAAGTTGAAGGACAAAGCCGGGAAGAACAAGCGGAAAGTTGTACAAGCTTCAGAAGTGAATGTTGCAAAAGCTATTGATGAATATTCAGATTCAGATTCTTCAGGCTATTTGTGTCTTGCACTATAGTTGGTTTTCTATGCTGACTCTACAGAATGGATGTTGGATTCGGGAGCCACATATCACATTTGTCCAAGGAGGGATTGGTTCTCTAGCTTTGAGGAGCTGGAAAAAGGGGACGTCATGCTTGTGGGTAATGATTACTTATGTCCTATTGGTGGTATTGGTTCAGTCCAGATCAGGATGCATGATGGAGTGGTTAGGGAGTTGAAAGTAGTGAGGTTCGTGCTGTAGTTGACGAAGAACATCATTTCTCTTAGTATTTTAGAGGCAGCAGGTTATCAGGTGACCTTAGAGGATGCTACTGTGAAGGTCACGAAGGGTTCTATGGTGGTGATATGAGGTGTCAGGGAAAATAACTTATAGTACTTGAAAGGAAAGACAGTTACAGGGGGTCTGGCAGCTTCTATCAACACAAAGGAGGACACTATCAGGTTATGACACATGCGTTTAGGACACACTAGTGATAAGTCCCTACAGACATTGGCGAAACAGGGGCAATTGAAAGGTGCGAAAACCTGCAAGATAGAGCTGTGTGAGCATTGTGTACTTGGGAGGAAAACTAGATTGAAGTTCGACACTGCTATTCACAACACTCAAGGTATATTAGATTACATTCACACAGAGGTTTAGGGACCTTCCAAGAACACATCACTTGGTTGGTCTAACTATTTTGTCACTCTCATTGATGACTATTCTAGGAGAAATTGAGTATGTACAATAAAGCATAAACATGAGGTCCTGTATATTTTTATGGAGTGGAAGAAGAAAGTGGAGCTGTAGACAGGTAGAAAGATGAAGACTCTTTGTTCAGATAACGGTGGAGAGTACAAGAGTGATCCATTTCTGTAGTTTTACCGGGATCACGGCATTAAGCGACACTTCATAGTTCGAGAGACACCGCAACAGAATAGGATGATTGAGAGATTGAACCGTACCTTGCTAGAGAATGTGCGATGTATGATGACACGGAGTGGATTGCCTAGATACTTTTAGGCCGAGGCGTTAGTTTATACGAGCCATCTCGTGAATAGGTTACTTTGAACTGCGATACAGGTGAAGACTCCTATGAAGCATTGTTCAGGTTCGGTGGCTAGTGACTATGAGTCGCTTCGTATATTCAGATGTCTTGTTTATTATTTTGTCAATGATAAAAAATTGAATCCGAGAGAGAGGAAAGCAGTCTTTGTAGGATTTATAGAATGTGTTAAAGGCTTTAAGTTATGGGATCCAAAGGATAAGAAGATAGTCATTAGCAGAGATGTCACATTTGATGAGGCGTACATAATGAGGCCTCAAGTTTCTCAGCAGGTGAAGGAAGACCTGATTCGAGAGATATCGCAGTAGGTGGAGGATGATGTGACTCCACCCACTCCAGATAGCATTATATCCATTGAGGCTCTTACAGAGGTGACACTAGAAGAAGATGGGATGACAGCCGGGCATATAGAGGATACAATGGATGGTGAGACTTAGGAGCAGGGTCATGTTCAGGAGTCCATTGTAGCAAATAGACCTAGAAGGGTGATTCATCGGCTAGCTAAATATAATAATGTCATGGTCGAATATACATTATCAGTGAAGGTCGTTGATGATAGGGTTCCTTCTACATTCAGGGAGGCAGAGTCTAGTTTTGATTCGATCAGGTGGAGCTATGGAAGATGAGATGTGTTCTCTTCAAAAGAACGATACTTGAGAACTTGTAAAGCTACCTAAGGGTACGAAAGCTATTGGTTGCAAGTGGGTAGATACGAAGAATGAGAGATTTTCTATTGGGAACATTCGATTTAAAGTCATATTAGTTGCAAAGGGATATGCACAACTTGAGGGTGTTGATTACAATGAGGTACTTTCACCCGTTGTGAAGCATTCGTCAATTCAGATTTTATTAGCATTGGTGGCGTAGCTGGATTTGGATTTGATCTAGATAGATGTTAAGATAGCCTTTCTACACGAAGATTTAGATGAAGAGATCTACATGACACAACCCTTGGGATTTAAAGCTGCAGGAAAGGAGGATTTAGTGTGCAAGCTGAAGAAGTCTCTTTATGGTTTGAAGCAATCGCCGAGATAATGGTACAAGAGATTTAACAGCTTTATGATTGACCATGGGTACACGAAGAGCCCATATTCCCCATGTGTTTACATGCACAAGCTACAGGATGGTGAGTACATTTATTTGTTATTCTATATTGATGATATGCTTATTGCTTCTAGGAATTCTTTAACTATTCGAAAGTTGAAAAAAGGGCTATCATCCGAGTTTAAGATGAAGGATCTTGGAGAAGCTAAGAAGATATTAGGTATAGAGATCGAAAGAGACAGCACAAAAGGGAGATTGAAGCTTATACAAAGGAGTTATCTGCAGAAGATGTTGATGAAATTGTGCTTTGATGGTAATGAAAAGACAGTGAGCACTCCATTGGCTCCTAACTTTAAGTTTTTAGCTAATATGTCACCTGTTTCAGTTGAGAACATAGATTACATGTCAAAGGTTTCATATGCCAGTGCGGTGAGTAGCTTGATGTATGCTATAGTGTGTACAAAGCCAGATTTATCACAAGCCGTGAGCATAGTATCGAGCTACATGCACGACCCCGGGAAGGATCATTGGGAAACCATGAAGTGGATTCTACAGTATATTAAAGGCACTGAGGAAGTTGATTTGATTTTTCAGAAGAATGAAAAGGATGGACATGATTGTATTGGCTATGTGGATTCAGACTATGCTGGGAATCTTGACAAGCACCGGTCTACTTCAGGATATGAATTTATACTGGTTGGAGCACCAGTATGTTGGAGATGTATAATTTAGTCAAAAGTGGCTTTCTCTACAACAGAGGCGGAGTATATAGCGGTGACTGAAGCTATTAGGGAGGATTTGTGGTTGTATAGATTGTTGGAGGACTTGAGGATTACACAGGAGACCATTCGGGAATATTGTGATAGCATGTCGGTTATCTATTTAGCAAAGAACTAGGTTTATCATGCACACACGAAGCATATTGATATCAGATTCTACTTTGTTCGTGATGTTTTGGATGATGGAGACGTTATATTGGAGAAGATCCATACGAAGGAAAAACCTACGGATATTTTTGACCAAAATTATTTCAGGTGTGAAATTTGGTCATTGTTTGAAGCTATTGAACATTCTTCAATTTTGAGGGCCTTTGGAGGCCATTTGGGTGAACTACATTCGGCTTGATTCCTTGGACAAGAGGATACGCAGGCAGTATTTTCGATGCAACTAGGTTGGATTTGTTGATTTCGATGGGGGAGATTGTTTGAGCTCTCGTTTGGGTTTTGGACTTGTCATGGATTGAGTCCATTGTCGTGGGTTGATTTCACTTCATACTGGACGCAACAAGTTGGATATTTGGATGTTTTGGTGTCGGCTTAGTTTTGCGAGAAACTTCACCAGATGAAGATTTGTAGAAGTGACGAACATGGCGAAGAACAGCTCAGGAAACAAGCAGGAAACTATCAGGCAAAATGACGGTCGACCGCGAGATCAGCTACGGTCGATCGGCAAACGTTCACACTACAGGGTGCATTCTCGGTTTTTTGTCCGGTCGACCGCGAACCCTGTAATCGATTTTCCTAGTTTCTGTTATTCTGTCCGGTTGACCGCGGGGTCAAGTGCGGTCGACCACGACTCGGGTCTAGGCCTGGGCTTTTGTTTTCTGACCCATTTCATTTTGTGTTGATATATAACCCTAAACCTGATTAATTAGGGTTAAGTAAGGACGATTTGAGCAGACTCTTGAGAGAGTATTGTGCATCCTTTTGTGGGGGAATTGTAAGAGGTTCAGAGAGCTTTATTTTATGATTTTTGATTGATTTTGTAACCCTATTTGTATTTATCTTCATCTCTAATAGTAAGAACTCCCCCCTCCTTGCCCCGTGGACGTAGGAAATTTGTCGAACCACGTAAATTTGTTGTCTTGCTGTGATTTATGATTTGTGATTGTGTTGGTTGTGATCTTTCTCGTTGTCTTGTCGTGCACTATTTGGCTTTCGAGCTCCGCTACGCACAACAAACCCTTCAAATAAATATGTTATTATCTTTCTCTTCTACTTCACTCATCACGAAGAAGTCATTTCATGGCTTTCCACCAGTTATAGTGTTCCTGGTTACAACTTTAAAGTTGTGAATCATGGAAAGATTTTTCAAAATGATATCAAAGCAATTTAAGTTCAATTTCCGTTAGCTATGAATTTAAAGCATATTTAAATAAATGATATTGTTGTGCATGTCCATATTTCAGCCTATACAAAAGGACGCTCAACTTAGAAGGCTGCTTTGACATATGTCACCGCTTTCTAATGGAGGAATTATGCGCCGATGCCATTTACAATATGAGAAAATATTTGGACTACCCGAAGTATGTTATCAGTTATACTTGAAATAAATCGTATTCTATGTATAAATATATTATTATGATCTAAATAATTTCCCACTGCTAGGCAGTGAAGACGATGAATTGCTTATACAACAGTAAAATAGCGCAGCAATCGAACTTGTACCCATGCATAAACTTATAGCTAGGGATCAACAAAAAGTGATAGTTTTACTGGACAATTTTTATCTACTTAGGCAAATTCGTAATTAATGCCTAGATAAAGACGTACTCCACAATTGATATCCGCCTCTTTGGCTTCATCTTCTCCTGCAGTTCCATATATATACAAATCTCAACTTGGATCGACCTCTGATAACGAGAGCGAAAAAAACAAATACACATAAGATTGTCGATGACTCGGATCCTCTTTACTGTATACAAACAGTGGAGAGTCCAATAATTTGACCATATCTACTTATGACTCATTTGAATATTTAGAATGAATTATACCGTAATAAATATTCAACTGATATATAAGCTTAGAAAATGATCCAAATTCTATTGAAGAATGACCAAGCCTTTCCGAAAGGAAATTGACAATGATATGGAGAGTTATGATGGAATGCGGAGGCTTCACCTATCATAGATCTTGATGAGCATATGACCACCAATTATCAATGCACTTAGATTGTCTATCACTGTAGAAAATATTGACAATGATTGTATTGATAAACGCTATAATTGGAGTGACGGCAAATAATGGCATGTACCTTAAGGTTCATGCTAATGCATGTTTTCAACCCCTACCTTTCTCTCTCAATGATTTTCAATATACAAACGTACGTAACAGTAAAGTCCAAGATCAGATCGATTGACAATATTTGATCCCCTAAGGATTTCACTTTATCAACACTCGATGTTAAACGACAACGGAAGAAGAGAACAAGTAACAAAAAAGTTGCATGATGTTAGGACTCAAACGACAAAGGAGCAAGAGAACAAATAACAAACATGTTGCACAATGTTAGGACTCTTCAACTTGCTCTTTTCTTCTCCATTCCCTAGCTTTGTAGCTCCGTTTCCCTACTTCTATCATGTCTCGACCAAGTACTTCTCCAACTAAGCTAACTTTTACTGTAAGTTAACTCATCATCTTATCTTATCTTAAATGATTCAGAAGATGGAACTTCTATAGAAGGCACATTACAAGATATAGAACCTAGAGCACATGCCTCATCATGTCAAGGCAAATAGTGATGTTATACCCAAAAAATTACTAAGTATAATAGACAATCAAAATTCAGATTCGTCATGGTTAACTGACCAAGTACCACAAATCTAAAAACAAGACCCGGATATAGACCTTGCTGATCTCTTATTTGACCCGGATCCGAGACAAAAGATGTCTTCCGGTCCGTTTTGCTACTGGGGTCCAAGACGAAAGAAGTCTTCTACTACGACTCACTAGGGGATGTCTCAAATGATGAGACTGCATATCAGCTTCAACAAGTTTACTTACCGATTGTCGCCCTCACATTTAACATTGAGTCTGAGTCATCATAACTCTTTAGCCGAAATAATGACTCCTCGGATCATGCCAGCACTTCAGCCGCTCTGTCACTATCATATTAAACAAGGAAGTGACTCGTTCAACTGTTTGACGACACTTGTAAACCATGGTCTGATTAGCTGATTGCACCAACTCGATCAAATTACCAACATGCCCCCACGAATCCTCTATAAATAATGGTAACTTCCATTGTACTCATGTATGCAATTTTATGCTACATAACACCATAAAAATAGATTGTGCATGTCTACTCAGTTAGGGACTAACTTGAGCGTCAAAGGGAAAAATGGAGAACCAACTTCGGTCCTCTAATGGTGTTATTTGTGTAGGAATCTTCTTCCCTACTATTGATTAGCGATCAAGATCAAGGGACTCTAAAATTCTCTAAACATCCATTAACAAATTAACTTTCCATCATGAACTGTTTGGTGTCCACCTGGGGTCTCTTCTTCTTCTTTTGAGAAAATGGCTGATCTTAACCAATTTTTAGTTCCAAACCTTAGAGAAACTTCCCACTTGAACTATGTCATTTAGGCGCAGTTAGATAAATCTATCCAAGGGTGATAGCTTAATCTCTCCAATAGCACTTTGCTTCATTCACGAGTGAACTCCTCAAGCGCATTCTTCCCTTTCAATCTCATTCATCATCGGCCACTCTTCTCCATGAAGAGCAACATTGGTGATGAGCAAGGGGAGAAGGCTAGGGAAGCTACTTCACACAAACCCTGATGACTAGGGCCAAGCCCTCTATAACCAATGTGGCATTGGTTACGATTGAATGTTCAACATAGTCGCTGTTGTCATCGGAGGGAACACCCCTCTTGCTGATTGGATCATGAACGCTCTCTGCTCAAAAGTTAAGACACCACACATCGATAAGTACAAGTGCGAGGGTGACCCAACCGATCATCCATAGAATTTCTACAACATAATGAGCATGTAGTAGGTGAGAAACCTAGTTATCTACAGAGCCTTTCTTGTAACTCTCAATTGTAGTACGAAGATGTGATGGAATTTTCTAGATAAAAAAAATCCATCAACTTTTCCAGAAATTTGTACATTATTTTCTGATGGATACAAATTAGAAGGTACCATCTGCTCTCTTGCTACAAATCCAGTGGAGACTCAAGGAGATCTTAAGAGAGTATTTCAAGACATTCTAGGTCCAGCAGTTAGAAGAGGAGGACCCTGGCAACATGGTCACTATGGTTAGGATCACCGCGGGTCTCAAAGATGAGAATCTACGTGATTCTCTCATCGTGGACTAAGTGACTAACTCCAATCAACTCATGACTATAGCATGATGGCATATGGACGCAGAGATTAGCCGTGCTTAGAAGAAGGCATAATGGTTGGAGGCCATCAGAGTTGAGTCTTCTTAGAGTGGGAAGACTAGATACCATTGGCCCAAGATAAACTCTAATCTGACTAGGTTGATAACAAAGATCAAAAGAAGGAGATAGAAAGGAGACCGGCACTTTCCCTCAATGCTCCTCTCTCACAAGTACTGCATTTGATTCAGAATGAGGGGTACCTCAGCAATCCTCCCCCTTGTATGAAATTAAATACTTAATTGAAGAATACTCAAAAATACTGTCATTATCATCGTGATTATGTCCATTACCTTGATGATTGCAGAATTTTGTTAAATAAATTCCTTGTCCGTTGTGAAAGAGAAGTGTTGGCCCTAGAAAGATCAGGGAGGAGATCTAGATCCATATCACCTCTTGCAAATTAGCAGAACAACTAGCCAAAGAAAGTGGGCAATAGAGACACTATTAACACTATTAGCAGCGGTCCTGCAGCTAAAGGAATATCAAACAATGCTCGAAAGAAGTATGCCTAACAAGCATTGGAGGTGAACTCTATGCAAAGAAACCCAAGATAGATCAATCCATCTCTTTTAGCAACACTGATCTAAAAGGTGTGGAGATACCTCATGATGACCCCACATCGTTTTTACAAAAGTCAGTGAATTCTAAGTTATGAGAATCTTGGTGGACACAAGGAGTTCTACCGATGTCCTATTCATGGATGCATTCAACCACATATGGATTAACAAATAAGAGCTGTGACATTGCTTGAGTATGCTCATAGGCTTCTTAGGGAACTTGGTTTGGCCTAGAGTTTTCCTCACCCTTCCGATCGTAGTTGGTGACTAGCCTTGCCGATCCACAATTATGGTTTAGTTCATTATGATGGACATTAGGTCAGCTTATACTGTCATCCTTAGAAGGACTTTTTTGAACAATCTTCGAGCCATCCCTTCCACATGCAACTAGATGATTAAATCTCCCACACCAGAAGGAGTTAGCTTAGTAAAAAGCAAATAGCGAGAGGCTAGATCCTACTATCTACTCTTAATGAAGGAAAAGAAACTTTCAACACTTTACCAATTGAGAAGTCCCAAGCTTATTTGTAGAAAGATGAAGAACAGGAGGAGACTACTTTCGTAGAAGAACTTGGAATAAATTCAGCTCAACCACGATTAAATCAAGAAATTTAAGATCGGGTCAAATCTAGTTAAACCACATTGGGGAGCGATCAGAGTTCCTACTTACCATACAGATGTCTTTGCCTTGGTGTGCAAAGATATGCTAGGGATTTCTCTAAAAGTAATAAGTCAGTCAATTGACAAAGCAAGATGATCTAATAGAAGAAGAGACACCTTGGACTCGAGTGATAGCAAGCAACCGCTGAAGAAGTTGACCAACTGCTGATAGCTGATTTCATCTGGGAAGTCCATTATCTAGAGTGGCTATTCAGTATGGCACTAGTCAAGAAGTCTACTGGAAAATGGAGAATGTGTGGGACTTCACCTATCTAAACAAGGCTTGCCCCAAGGACAATTATCCTCTTTCCGAGATCAACTAACTGGTCAATGAGAGTGTAGGCCATGAAATACTCAGCTTCATGGATGCATTCTCAAGGTATGACCATATAAAGATGAAAGACTTGATGAGGAAAATAACTATTTCATCATAGATGAGGGTTACTTTTGCTATAAGGTAATGCACTTTGTCCTTAAGAATGTTGGAGCATCCTATCAAAAGTTGGTGAACAAGATCATTAGGAATCAAGCCGGTCGCACTATGAAGGCATATGTGGATGACATTCTAGTGAAATCCAAATAAGCTACCTATCACGTTGCATATCTTGAAGAGTCTTTTGCCATTCTTAGCCATACCAGATGAAGCTTAACCTTGCCAAGAGTTCTTTTGGGGTATAATTGGACAAGTTCCATAGTTTCATGATAATTCAACAAAGATTAAAGTCAATCCTGATAATATAGTTGCCATTGAAGGGAGGTCTGAGCCTTGTACAGTGAGGGACATCCAATAGTTGAACGCAAATAATAGCGGATTTAAGCTATTTTCTCTCTAAACTAGCCAAAAGATGACTTCCCTTCTTTAAAATCTTAAGAAGGGACTAAGGATTCAGAGACAATATCGAGTGGATGGCAGAATGTAATAGTGCATTCATGGACCTTAAGAGATATTTGACCTCTGAGCCCCTATAAGAAGACCAATGGAAGGGGAACCACTCCTATTTGGCCATCTCCTCAAAAGTTGTAAGGTTAGTCCTGGTATGTGAAGACGAGAACATGTAGAAGTTGATGTATTATGTTAGCGGCATCTTGAAAAGCGACTGAATTTATCTACATCCTCATTGAGAGAGCTTCCTATGCTCTCATCATCACAGCCAAAAGGCTCCATCCATACTTTCAAGCTTATATAGTGATAGTACGAACCAATCTACCCTTGAAAAATGCACTAGATAATCGTACCACTTTTAGGCGAATTATCAACTAGTCCATTAAACTCAATGAGTATGATGTCCAGTTCGAGTCTAGAAAAGCCATAAAAGCATAGGTCTGTTAGCCTCATGGTTATGAGCCTACTCCTAATTACGTTTTGATGATTAAAAACAATTCCTTATATTATGCGTCGAGTGCTTATATTTGTTTTGTAAGGCAATCTACACAAATATCCTCGTCGAAGGTTGGATGGAATTACGCCATAACGATCATATCAAATGGAGGTTGGCAGAAATAGTGGTATGAAGCCATTTGTAATTTAAGTCATATACAAGATCAAGGTTTATCCATGTTACTAAGATCGAGCATCATGAAGATCATTGCTTGGTATATTTAGTTTTTAGGAGTTTATACTTTGTGTATTGGTACTTAAAGCTCATATATACACACATACACGTTTCGGGTTTTATAGCATTCAAGTTTATATAACTATGAAACAAATAGTTATTATTATATACTTACATATTTGAAATTTATTGTTTAGTTTTTTGGTCTAGCTATACAAATATGATACAATACATATATTGATATACATTCTCATACGTTTCATATTTATCATTTTGTTTTTTGTAAAATGCATATATTATGCAAAACATCATTTTTGGGAAAATATTGTGTTATTGGTTTATGGACTAAATAACACTAGTTTATATCTTTTACTAAGTCTATAAATCCATTCAAGAGATTGTCAAAAACAAGTGTGTTGACATTTCATATTTTGACCTATTTTGCAAAAAGATGAGTTTTCATAATTGGGACATGCAATTTAAATTTTTTTTGTAACATGTTCATTTTTATGTTTATAATTATTTTCCAAAGTTTTATATTTTTTGAAATTTATTTGCTATTTTTTAAAGACAATTCAAAATACAGTTTTAAATATGAACATTGCATGTGCATGTTTATAAGTCGACTTATGTACTGTAGCAAGTTGACTTATGAACTGTTCTAGAAATTACAAATTTTATCTGCCAAGTTGACTTAAAATTATAGCAAGTCGACTTGTTGCTATAATTTTAAGAAGACTTAGGTGATAAAATTTGCAATTTCCTAAATAGTTCATAAGTCAACTTGCTACAGTACATAAGTCGACTTATAAACATGCACAGGCACTGTTCTTGTTTAAAACTGAGTTTTGAAGTGTCTTAAAAAATAGCAAATAAATTTTAAAAAATATAAAACTTTGGGAAATAATTATAAACATAAAAATAAACATGTTACAAAAAGAATTTTTCAAAGACTTGTAGAACTGTTTACCCATTTGTTGTTTTTTGTTTGTTGAGTCGACTTACAACTAAAACAAGTCGACTCAAAAGACATAAGTCGAGTTATAAGTTGACTTATGAACTAGTCGTTGAACAGTAATGACTAGTTTCCTGATTTTGTTTATTTTAATGTTTTAGCTGAATCCAAGAAGCTTGCAACCTAGTGTAAGGCTTACCAATTCTTTTACAGCATCTCGCAGGCTCCAGTAGGCAAGCTCACTCCTCTCGCCACCCCGATCCCAGTCACCTAGTGGTAGTTATATTTGTTAGGATCTCTTCCTATAGTAGCAAGGCAATGAAAATTTCTTATCGTCGCTATAACTTCACAAAGTGAGTAGAATACAAAGCATTAGAAAATATCAGTGAGAGGCATATGTGCAAATTTGTGTGAAAATCAGTCATCAACAAGTTTAGGGTGCTAGTTGAATCCAAAATATATAATGGTACTCAGTTCAGTAGCAAGGGATTCCATAATTTCTAAGAAGAATGGAAGATCCAACTCAAGTTTGCCTTGGTGGCCCATCGCAAGAGCAATGGTCTGGCAGAAGTAGCAAACAAATACATACTACAAGCCCTAAGGAAGAAAGTGGATGAAGCTGTAGAGCCTGGGTTAACGAACTCCCTAGAATCTTATGGCCATACATAATGACCACAAAACTTCTATGATAGAGACTCCATTTAGGTTACCAAATGAAGCGGAAGCAGTCATCCCAGTAGAACTTGGCATGCCCACTCTGCGACTATAATGCTTTGAAGTAGAAGCCAAGAGATCCAGTTTGTGAAGCAAATTCAAACTCATCAATGAAGTAAGAGAGCAAGAGCTTCAATCATAAGTCATCAGTCATTACCACATAGCTTAACACCACCACAGTCGAGTGTGACCATGGAGATACAAAATTAGAGACTTGGTCCTTAGAAAACCACCTTTAGTAAAGACACTTGTCTTGGCAACATCACTACTAGCTAGGAAGGGCCTTACACTATTATCAAAAATACTGACTCGAGGACATCCTTGATGCAGAGCAAAAATGAGAGGGTTTTGAAGCATCCTTGGAATGTAAAACATCTCAAAAAATACTTCTAATAAATGTAATTGTAAGACCCCATATCAATGAAAAATACTTTGCTTTTTTGATAATTTGTGTGTAGCTCTTATGACTCGATCACATCTGACTCATCTAAAACACTCAAAGACCTTGGTATCATCCTCATGAGTGAAACTAATGCACATACCGAAGTCCTTTGAGTATTTTTAGAGTAAACTAAGGTATGAAGGTGACTTTTGCGACTTGGTCACCACCAACTCATCCTTAATATCATTCTCACGGGTAAAACCAAGGCACTTACCAAGGCCCTTAGTGTCTTTTTAGAGTAAAACACAGGCACGAAGGCGGTTCTTGTGACTTATTCATAGCCAAGCCTTCCAAGATACTCAAAGACCTTGGTATCATTATCACGAGTAAAACTGTACCATGTATCAAATCTCTTGTTGTCTTTTCAAAGTAAAACCAAGGCACGAAGCCAGCTCTTACGACTTGGTCTCTTCTGGTTATCCAAGACACTCAAAGACACTTGGTATTGTTCTCACTAGTAAAACTAAGACATGCACCAAAGCCCTTTGTGTCTTTTTAGGGCAAAACCATGACATGAAGGCAGCTCTTGCGACTTGGTCATCATCAACTCATCAAAGACACTCAAAGATCTTAGTAGCATTCTCATGAATAATACCAAGGAACATACCAAAGTCCTTGCTATCTTTTTATCATAAAACCAATGCACGAAGGCTACTCTTGAGACTCGTTCACTATCGACACATCTAAGATACTCAAAGGCTTTGGTATCATTCTTACAAGTAAAACCAAGACACGTACCAAAGCTCTTGTTGTCCTTTAAGAAGAAAACCAAGGGAACAAAGATAGCTCTTATGACTGGGTCACTGCTAATTCATCCAACACTCAAAGACCTTAGTAGTATTCTCACGAGTAAATTTAAGGTATGTACCAAAACCGTTGGTGTCTTGTCAGAGTAAAAGTAAGGCAAGAAGGAAGCTTTGTCATCATTAACTAGCCCAGGGCACCAAAGACCTTGGTATCTTTTTAGAGAAAACCAAGACACCTTGCACCTTGGTCTTTACTAATTTGTCCAAGCATAAAGGACCTTAGTGTCTTTTTAGAGTAAAACCAAAGCACAAAGTGATCCGTTACATCTAGGTCATTGTCATCTCAATGTTTGTCGTAAAATAAGATCTCAAAATTTGTATTAATTGAATTGTTTATTACACATTAAAATTGATTTTACAAAGAAGCAGAGATAATTAATTCGATCTCTCTTTGTTTAACGTGGATTCTTTAGGGCAATAGAATGCCTCCCTTGATGCTCGTGTCGAGTTTACTTCCCTTTGACGATTCGAATGATGTTGCGGACAAACTTCAGCGCGTGGTAGAAGTTTGGTTGGATGAGTTTGAAGGCCGAACAAGTGCTTGATTGCTTGTAGGTTGAGTATGCCGAGATCTCAAAGTTTTGTCCTCTTCTCCTAAGGATTCGAAGAAGACTGCCAATAAGCTTCATCGCATTGTAGAAGCTTTATCGGAGTTTGAATACTCGAGCTAGGATATTTGAGAGCCGAGTGCACAAGATGCTAGGTTCGTCTCCTTGCCTACACACCTTTCCTCTCTTTTCTGGCCCCTTTTTCTTGTAGCCATTAGTGACTTTTTATAGAGTAGAATGGCTAGTAACCACCCCCTCAAAACGTTTAAAGTGGGCACAACCACTTCCACAATTCAAGTTTTAGTGGTTGACTTGGTCAAGCTATGCAGGCGAGCTTGACAATTCAGGTGAGCTTGCAGGCGAGTTTGGCACATGCAGCAAATCTTGGGACATGTAGGAGAGCTTGGCACATGCAGGTGAGCTTAGAACATGCAGCTGAGCTTGGCACATGCAAGCAGGCTTGGAACATGTAGGCAAGCTTGGAGTATGCGGGCAAACCTTGTAGGTGAAGCTAACAGGCGAGCTTCAATCAATTTAGGGGAGCTTCAAGTGTTCGGGTGAGATTGGCTCATACAGGCGAGGTTGGAGTATGCGAGCGAACCTTGTAGGTGAAGCTATCAGGCAAGCTTCAGTCAATTCAGGCGAGCTTCAAGCATTCAAGCAAGCATGGCTTATGCAGGCAAGGTTGGAGTATGTGGGCAAACCTCGTAGGCAAAGCATTCAAGCGAGCTTCAATCAATTTAGGCGAGCTTCAAGCGTTCAAGCGAGCTTAACTTCGTTCGGGCGAAGCTCAATGTTTAGGCGAACTTGGCCTTGTCTGCAGAGTCAAGTATTCAGGCGAACTTAACTTTACTTATTTGATTTAGGCAAAGTCATACTATCAGACGGACTTGCCTTTGATGTTCAGGCGAATAAGTATATTTGACTTGGTTCAGGCGAACCCTAGTCTTGTAGGCGGAATTCAAGTGTCGAGGAGCATAACTTGCTGTGAAGAACGGGTCATAACTTTCAAACTGTTAGTCATAATTAGATGAATTATGTATGAAAATTGACTATCTCGACAAGACGGGGCCGACTAAACCAACCAATGTTTAGTTTGCTACCGTCTATTTTACCAAATTCCTTCCACTTTGAGAGATATCGGTGTTTTTGTCTATTTCTTACTATTTTGGTAATGTTCTTGCAGACGAACTTCTAAATTTCTCTGTTAGGGATAAAAGCAATTTTATTTGCCTACAAAACCCTCTTTATAGTTTTCAGACCCAAATTGGACTGCATGGGGTCTGAAATAATTTGAATATTAAGACATACAAAATGGTCACTATTCAGATGAGAGGGGGAGCCTTCTAGCGAACTTCGCCATTCTGGCAAACTTTAGCTCTTCAGACACAGCTCATGATCATCACCTACGGTGTTTTGCAAACCCTCAGCTATCAACGGACTTGATTTGTCTTTACCAACTATCGTTTGAGTTGGACTAGACATGTTTTTACCCTTAGCATGGTAAGTTGTTGAGGAGTTTACCTTAGGCTCAATGCTAATATTTCTCCTCTATCATTAACCATTTTAGGCATTTGATTAAGTGTTTGAACATGATTACAATGGTTAAGTTGTAATCGAGTTTGGTTGTGCCGTTCTGTAAAACAACTCAACCTAGTGCTTTGAAAGCGAGGCTCATCGCATGGTAGGCCTACTAGGATGTAGTGATATCATGAATGAATAGTGACTCATCTCTTGGTAGGTCACTATTTTAAAATATGGGGGAAGATAGGGACTCATTGCTTGGTAGGCCACTATCAGCGAAGAATGTCATTTGCAAGAATGACTATGTGGGAATGAGCAAGTCGTTCACTGACATGAGAGTATGACGACTATAACTGGGATAGAGGCACATCGTATGATAGGCCAATATCAATGAATAACATTATTTACAGGAATAACAGTGTGGAAATGATCAAGTCATCTAGTGACATAGGAGTATAACGATTGTGATCGGGATAGAGACACATCATATGGTAGGCCAATATCAATGAACAACATCATTTGCACAAATGACGGTGTGGAAATGATCAAGTCGTTTAGTGACTTGGGAGTATAATGACTATGATCGGAATAGAGGCATATCGTATGGTAGGCTAATATCAATGAACAACGTTATTTGTAGGAATGACGGTGTGAAAATAATCAAGTCGTTCAGTGACATGGGAGTATAATGACTGTGATTGGGATAGAGGTACATCGCATGGTAGGCTAATATCAATGAACAACATCATTTGTAGGAATGAAGGTGTGGAAATGATCAAGTCGTTTAGTGACATGGGAATATAATGACTATGATCAGAATAGCGGCACATTGCATGGTAGGCCACTATCTTCAATCACTCTAAGGAGGTAGAATGTTCAGAATGAATCAGATAGTGAATCATCGCATGATAGATCACCATCTTTATCAAATGATAAGTAGGTGTTCATCACACGGTAGAACATTATTTGACAAAGTATTCTAAAAATGGATTGACTATCAGAGGTAATTATTAACGTGATAGTATTTTATAGTCCAACCGTCTTATTGAAGAGGATTGGGAATTTAGAGGAAATCAACTATCAGAGGTAGTCATTAACCTGATAGTATTTTGTGGTCCCGACACCCTATTAAAGAGAATTAGTGGGAAAATTTAGAGGAAATCAAGTCGTTCAGTGACATGAGAGTATAACGACTATGATTGGAATAGCAGCACATCTTATGGTAGCCCACTATCTTCGACTGTTCTAAGGAGATAGAATATTTGAAAAGGATCAGATAGTAAAACATCGCATGGTAGATCACTATCTTTATCGAATGACAAGTAGATATTCATCACATGGTAGAACACTACTTGACAAAGTATTTTCAAAAAGGAATTGACTATCAGAGGTAATCATTAATATGATAGTATTTTGTAGTCTTGTCAACCTATTAAAGAGGACTGGTGAGCGAATGTGGAGGAAGTTTACTATTAGAGATAATTATTAACGTGATAGTATTTTATGGACTCACCATCCTGTTAAAGAGGATTAACGGGGGAGTTTGGAGGAGTTGACTATCAGAGGTAATCATTAACATAATAGTTTTGTAGAGATGATTGATGACAAGCTACGAGTCATCATAGCTTCGTCAGAGAGAAGGCTCGAGGTAGTACATGATTTTATGGAGAAACAGAGACTACCCCCACTCTAGCGATAATCAGGATTGAAGGGTAAAGACATTTGTATCCAATAAAGCTAGGATCTTATCCTTCACGATGTAGCATTTAGAGGTGGGATGATGAACCATCCTGTGGTACACACAGTATTTGGGATCATCCGTTCTCGACATCTCCTCAGGTCGTATTAATTCTGGGAGTTTAATCTTCCTCTCCTTGATCATGGGCCTGAGGACTGGGATGATTTGCTTATCGTTAAAGTCGTAACTATGCTAGAAGTGGCTATCCAAAGATTTTCCCTTCTGCTTCGAGGAAGATTTAGGGGAGGAAGTCTTTTTCACGACTAAAGTCTCCTTCTCCTTTGGTTGTTTCTGAGGGGTGAAGTTGTCTTGGTCATCACCTCCTAAAAACTCATGTGGCTCTTCAGCATTTTGAATTGTTCTCCTTAGATGATTAAGTCTTTCCATGAGCGAGCTTCAACAACACCCATATTGGACAGTATGTCAATGGAGAGATTGTTTCGGCACATCTCAATGAGAGTGTCCTCGGAAACCAGATCACGGGAATGCAGCGATCAATTCCTGAATCTCTTAATAAAGTTTCTTACAGCCTCTTTCTTCTTCTGCTTTTCTTCTAGTATGGTGGCCATAGACACTTTTGTGTCATCATCAAAGAATCTGGCCATGAAAAGTCTTTCCATGTCAGCCCAAGATTTGATGCAGCCTGGTTCCAGCTTGCGGAACCATTCAAAAGCGACACCTTTGAGGGTGCTAATGAACAGTCGAGTCATAATAGGATCATTCGCCACTATGTGTCTAGTTTTATCTTGAAAGTAGAAAATTGCTGGGTAGGAGAACCCTTGCCATCGAACTACAAGAGGTTGAGTGGCTTAAATTAAAGAGGGTAAGGGATGTAGTCCCATTCGGTAGGGTATGGCCTGACGACCCTCAGCTCGTTCACATTTTTCTGAGTTTCAAGGCGTCGAGGTTGCTTTGGAACTCGTCAATCCTCTTATCTTGTACATTGTTACCAGAATATGATGTCCCTTCTGAAAATTCAGATGGCGAATTAGAGGGCGACTCTAGATTCCCTTCCCCTTCCGTTGTTTGTGGAGGAGTAGGTTCCCATTCTTTGCTCTTGATTGAGGATTTCAGAGGAGCTCATGATGTCCTCTTTTTCTTCTTCTTGTTTAGGAGTTTTTCTAACATCTCCTTCATAGCATTGATTGTGCCTTGCTTCATGTCAATTCCAGCTTGGTGCTCATCCTATTTTCTAGCTATATCATCAAAGATTTCAGCCATGTGTACCTTGGCATGCATGCCTTGAATTGAGCTTGAGGCCTGAGACGTTGCTACTACCGAGCAATCGTGATCCTCATCATCAGAAATGGAGGCTAACCACCTGTAATCAAGTGGTATGATAACCCTTTTTCGATTCGGGTGTGTTGGTAAACACCTTCATGCTCGATGGGGAGGTTTTTAAATCCCGGCGAAAATTCAGCATTTGAAGAGTCTGAATTCTTTGCCTTGGACTTCCCTTTCATGTTGACAGCTGTAGTTGGGAGATCCAAGTCATCAGAATCTCGTCTCCTTTGACGATTGCATCTTCGACGAGGAGGTATTGTTTCTAGTGGTTGCTGAGAGAGCCTCTCGAACACCGATTGTTTCGGTGTTCCAGCACACCGACAGTCCTCGAGCATTGCTATAATGAGCCTCTCGTAGTGGCACTAAGGAGTTGCTTTGTGAATAGTGCATTTATAAATCAAGCACTCTGTAAGATCCCCTATAGGTTAATGACAACCCTTAGTATCAGAAGGATCAGCTGAGTGCTTATGCGAAGGAAAGGGCTCATGAGAGCACTCGGAAAGATCATCAAGTGCTGGAAGCATACGAGCATGCCTTGACAGGCGAGACTGCCTAGTTTGGCAAGATTTGAATGTTTGATGAGGTTCTCCTGTTTAGCAAACTCGAGTTTGTCGACGAAGTCTAGCTTGCCATTCATTTAGGCAAAGTTCGCTAGTATGGCGAGGTTCGCCTACTTGAACTCGCGGGTGAGGTTCGCCTGTTTGGCAAACTATCTCTTTACCTTTCCGGCAAAGGTCTGCTTGCGGGCAAAGTTGGTCCGTCAGGCAAGCCTGGTGCAATTCACCTGATTGGGAAGGTTCACCTGATTGGTGATCTTCGCCAATAGTACGAAGTTTGCCTGATCTGCTTACTTTCCCAGATTCGTGAATTTTGCCAGATCTGTGTAGTTCAAAAATTAGGAACCTCATGTTTGTTCTTCAGGACTAAATAGTAATTTAGGTCATCGTAGGAGATGAGGGCATGTGCCTTGTGGCGAGCAAGAGCTTGTCGTCGCCATTGCTTAGCTCTTCTTGAAAGAGGAGTATTCATATTGAAGTGGAATGAATGATCTGCGCTTATACGAATTATGGTCTCCTCGAGAACAGGAGCTTGCATGGATTACTTAACAACCCATCGAGCAACCCCCTGGCTTGCATTCTTGGCCTTTAGGTTGGTCTCAAATGACTTGGGAGAGATGGAACCCCCAGCGCTTGCTCAGGTAGAGCTCTCAAGCGCGATAGCCTTAGCCGGTTCGGGCTAGGCCACACGTATTACTTTGTGGCATTTGTGTGATGCCTTGCCGCTAGAAGAAGTCGAAGATAAGTAATCTTCGTACTTTTCTTGATCGAACTCTATGACGTGGGACTCAACAGTCGTACATGCAGCAATCTCGTCAAATTGCGTCACCGCCATTTCGTCTGAAAAAATGGTATCTCCTACTCTGATCGCCATCTTCTGTTTGTTGTAAAATGGGATCTCAAAATTTGTATTAATTGAATTATTTATTACAAATCAAAATCGCTTTTACACAGAAGCAGAGAGAATTGATTCGGTATCTCTTTGTTTAACGTGAATTCTTTGGGGTGATAGGATGCCTCCCTTGATATTCGTGTCAAGATTGCTTCCTTTTGATGATTCGAACAAGGTTGCAGAACAACTTCAGCGCGTGGTAGAAGTTTGGTTGGATGAGTTTGAAGGCTGAACAAGTGCTTGATTGCTTGTAGGCCGAGTATGCCAAGATATATACATCTAAATATAGTCATTAAAACCATATTTTAAGAGATTAATTCGCGTGAGAACAACAGCCACCTTCCTCCTCAAACCCTAAACCAAAAGTTGTGAGTTTTGGAAGAGATCTTTGAGGTTTTATCGAGAAGAAGACGGGTTTTTGTGATCTTTGTGAAGGGAGAAATTGCGTGCACGTGTGTGAGGAGTCCAACACAACCCTGAGGCAAGATCATCTTCATCCAAACCTACACCCTTAGTAAATAAATGATTTAATATGTTTAAATCCATGTTTTATATGTTTATTCTTAATCTGATGCAATAAAAGGTAGATTTTTAATAATAATTCTTTAACCCATGATAGATCTGACATTTTTCGTTGTTGTTCTTTATAGATTTATGTTCATGATCATTAGGATTCTCTTAATCTTGTTTTTAACCTTTTAATCATGTTTAAATCACGCCTAAACTGTAGATATGCAAGTAATTGAGTTTATATGTTAATTAATTATGCTTAAACCTCGGTTTGTGAGATCTTAATGACATGTACATGTTTAAACAAGTTATATTTGTATTGAGTTAATCTGTAAATCATGTTAGTGTTAATTATGTTAATAGTTCATGTTTATTTTGAGAATTTGGTTAATTGGGAAGTTAACCCTAATTAGTTTTAATCCAAGAGTTAAATCATGTGATCTAACCTCTGTTAATTAATTTTAGAAGATTATGATCTTTCCTATGGCTTCCATGTTATTTATAACAAGTTGGTTCGATAAAAACCGCATGTAACATCAAAAACTAAGAAATAGAAATATGAATATTACAAAGTAGTCGACTAATAGCCTTAGTAGTTGATTACTCCTTCCTTGATACATTTTACAGAAACTAGATTATTGCAGAGTACTCAACTAATGTACTTAATAGTTGACTACTGATTATGATGCATGTCTTTATAGAGTCTGGATGGACTCAGTGTAGTCGACTACTAAGCTTAGTTGTCGTCTATTAAGTATAGTTTTCCTGATTTGTTGTATTGCACCCTTTTGAGATGTTCGCGAGGTTCGAGCCATACTTCTTTACATGTACATTTACGAATACACAAGTACAGTGTTGTTCGCGAGGTTCGAGATTAAGGCTCCACTTCATCTAGTAGCCATTCCCCTAGGGGCGGATGGAGGTGATTTTGCTATAGCGCTCTGATGCTCTTGTTGTTATTTTTTTTGTTGTTTTTAACTTTCCTTTTTAGGTAGCTCAGAGTTTCGGAGAGCCGTAGGATGACGGAGTTCTAGCATAGTCATCTCATCATGCATTTTAGTAGTTGAGACTCCACAATAGTATTATATTCTCATTCAGATATTAGAGTTTTATTTTCATATTATAAACGCAATGTACCTTAGTATGATTTTCAGTTGATTCCTGTTGATATATTTTTATTATTTCAAATATCAGATGTATTTAATTGAGAAATAATTTTTATTTATGAGATATCTCTTTCTATATCATATCTATTGTTTTTGTTTCCTTATTTTGCCTATTTTGTACCTATACTTATATTTGATTCCACTAGAAGTTATTACTGTGATTGGTAAAACGTGTTATTACACGGTGTGGGTGCATGGTAGGTTTGATATTTCTGGGTTTACCTTGGACTGCAGTCATGTGTGAAAATAAGGGCATCACAGTTGGTATCAAAGCTCTAGTTCCAGCATCCTTAGGATCATTCTTGTGTTATATGAATAGAGTTTCTTATGAATCATGTATAGGGTCCGCTAGGAGTTTCTAGATTGAGTGAGGACGTTATATATATAAAACAAGAAAATTATGATATTTTTATGACTACCTTACTTTGGTTGAAATGTATTTGCGTGAATAATATGGGATACGATTTTCTTATTGTGATACGTTATATAATATATACATATATGTTTGCGATCTCATTTATTGTGTCTAATAATCTCTCCTCCTGATAACATAGATGTCGGGGCGAGGATGTGGTCGAGGTAGAAATCGTACCCGGAGAGTTGGGTAAGCAGAGCCCGAGCCGCAGCAGGCTACGTAGTATTTGATTAACTTGGTAACACCGATTGCAGAAGCAGAGACTAGAAATAATCGAGGAGCGAGTAATGAACCAGACTACACTTTTTGAAGTTCTACCACTAGTTATACCAGTTGTGCCTATTGAAGAGGTAATATCGACGACTATACCACCACCACATCAAGTTGTTAATAGAGTAGCAGATCATGAAGCTTGACTTAGTAAGATTGAGTAATATATTAGAAGCTGGGAGCATTAAATATTTAGGACACATCGGATTTAGTTGTTGTTTATAAATGGAAGGAATATATGGGAAGTATTACTAGATATACTTAACGTTGATTCAATACATAAGCAGAGGTTAACTATATTCAGCTTAAAGGGCGACGCCGGAGGGTAACACCGGCTTTAGTTTGCGCCGAAGCAGCGAGTGTCAATTACATGGGAGGATTTTACTTACTACTTCGAAAAGCAGCTAAATCTAGCTGATTGGAGCAGGGAAACATACCAATAGTTAATTAAGGAAACAGGACTGTCCGGAGACAATTGTTGGGTTCTTTTGTTTTAATGATGATTTACAAATAATTTATATCTAATTTTGTTTGTCTAGTGTTTGTGTTTTGTATCTATTCTAGGCAAACAATACGTTGGAGGATGGATGAAATCGAGCATTCACGATCATATTCAATAGAGGTTGGCGGAATAGTGGTTGAAGCCTATGTAATTCAAGTTGAAGATCAAAGTTCAAGCTTCATCCGCAAGTTTACAAAGTCGAGCTCATTGAAGACCTTCATCAAGCTTGGGTAATTTAGTTTAGGTTTTATATTATGTGTGTTAAGTACTCTAAGCTCAATATCATATACACACACATTTTATTTGGTTTCTAAGTATGTATATATATATATATATATAATTATGTATATATACACAAGTTTTGGTTTTACAGTTTACAGGTTTATATAATTATGAAACCTATATTATTGTTTACATATATATACATGTTTCATATTTGTTAAATGCATATTGTGCAAAACCTCATTTTTACATAGTATTAAGTTATTAGTTTATAGACTTAACAATCATAACATACATCTTTTAGTAATTCTATAAAATCAGTTTATAAAGTTTCAAAACATGGTTTATATCCAATGTCAAAAACAAGTGTATTTCATTTACATGTTCTAGACTATTTTGTAAAACCAGTTTTGGGAGGTGTTTTTTGAAAACCAGTTTTTGTAACATGTATATTATCATGTTTACAATCATTTCCCAATGTTTTACATTTTTCTGATTTATTTGCTATTTTTAAAAAGAGGTTTAAAAATCAGATTTTTGTTTCAAAACAGGCTGATAACTTGTTATCAGTCGACTGGTCAGTCGATTGATGACATCAGTCGACTGATGAGTCGACTGAAGAAATCACCTGAATGTTAAAAAGTTTATGTTTTGTTTTAGTCGACTGACCAGTCGACTGATGAGATCATCAGTCGACTGATAAGGTTGTCAGTCAACTGATAAGCTGGAAAATACCTCTAACGGTCAGATCATCAGTCGACTGATGGAAACCGTCAGTCGACTGATGGCATAGCAGGTAGTTTTTTCAGCCTTTGTCATGTTTTGGTTTTTTAGTCTTTTTGCTGGGGTTTCTTGATCTTTGGGGTTTCCTATAAATACCCACTTATACCCAACAATATTTTAAGAACCAAGAATGTTTTAAACAAGTTTAACAAGGGTATAAAGTTTGTTTTAGTTTGTTTAAAAGAGTGTTTAAGAGTTTTGTTTGTGAAGAGAATTTCACAAGAGCAAGTGGAGATCATCTATTGTGTTTGAGCATACAACTCTTCTCCCTCTTTCTCTTGATCTATAGAGATGTTTTTCTAAACTCTATTTCTAACAATTTATATGTTTGAACTTAATTTCCATAAGCTAGATTTACATTGAGTTTAGTTTTGATTTATTTATCTCTTTGTTCACACACAATCTATTGAGCTTATTGTATTTACATTCATAGTATAATTTGGGTTGTGGGTTTGTGACTTAGAGTGTGAGCTTATATTGTGTTCTCACCTTGTTTAGAGAATAAATCATTTGTTGATTTGAGCGCTTAATTGTGAGATTCACTTTGTATTATACTAGTACACCAAGAGGAGTGTGTGGTGAGAGACGGGGTCATCCCAACACTTGAGGGAGACACGGGATAGAGACCAACACTTGAGGTGGTAGTTAGTGTAGTTACATTGTGAGTGATTGTGAACGTTGATCGGTGAGCGTTGAAAACCGACATTGTGAGGTGTAAATATTTTTCGGGTAAGCGTAGAAAACCCGGTGTGATAGTGGAGGTCTCCTCGAGGTGAGGAGCGAGATGTAGGTCGTGGGGACCGAACTCCGTGAACATATCCTTTGTTTGTGATTGCATTGGCGCACATATTTTTATGTTCATATCTTATATTGTCTTTGTATATTGCTTGTTGTTTATATTACCCACTATCTAGTTTAGATTATTTACCCTTGTCTTACTTGTATATCCTTACGCATATATTTACAATATATCATTCTTGCTAGGATATATTTGTTAATAAGTTTTAATTTGGAATACATCGGATTAGATTAGCATAAACCCTATTCACCCTCCCCCTCTAGGGTTCCTTCCTAGTGGCATTAGGGGACTTTCAATTGGTATCATAGCTTGGTGCTCTTTGATTTAATGCCTAATTGCCTTGAGTTAAAGATCCAAGTTATCTTTCTTGTGCTAATCTAATTTTTAAGATTTATTGATATCTTGCTTGCATACATATAGATATTATAGACATGCATTGTGCACCTTGTTTAGGCTAGATATAAATGTTGCTCCTAGAATAGATAATTTTCCCTATGACCAATGGTGTTCTAGATTTAATATATTTGTTAGATCTAGACATTTGGATTTGTGGGATATTATAGATTGTGCTTATATTGTTCCCACTACTGAGAAATCCAAGTGGAGTAAAAATGATCATAAGATATTTACAATGAATAAGCTCTTGTTAGAATTTTTGCTTAACGCTTTTGATTCATCCATTTCTAACAAGTTTGTTCATTTTGATGGTGCTTACAATTTATATAAATTTATAGAAGCACATCAAGGGGACTTGGAGGCGATCCGACAAGCTTTGGAGGCTTCCTCTTCAAGTTCCATTGGAGCATCATGCACACGGGCACTAGGCGATAGCTCTAGTGAGGTTTGCGAGTTCGAATTCATTAATAATGTATCTAGTGATGAACTTGCGTGTGCCTCTGAAAAATTATTGCATGCCTATAACAAATTGCATCATATCTAGGTGGTAATACCTAGAGGTAGGTTGTAATTCCTAACACTTGAGAGAGACGGGCTAAAGACCAATACTTGATGTGGTAGTTAGTGTAGTTACATTATGAGTGATTGTGAACGTTGATTCGTGAGCGTTAAAAACCAACATTGTGAGGTGTAAATGTTTTTCGGGTAAGCGTAGAAAACCCAGTGTGATAGTGGAGATCTCCTCGAGGTGAGGAGCAGAGATGTAGGTCGTGGGGACCGAACTCCGTGAACATATTCTTTGTTTGTGATTGCATTGGCACACTTATTTGTATGTTCATATCTTATATCGCCTTTGTATATTGCTTGTTATTTATATTACCCACTATCTAGTTTAGATTATTTACCATTGTGTTACTTGTATATCCTTGTGCATATATTTGTAATATATCACTCTTGCTAGGATATATTTGTTAATAAGTTTTAATTTGGTATAAATCGGATTAGTTTAGCATAAATCCTATTCACCCTCCCCCCCTCTAGGGTTCCTTCCTAGTAGCATTAGGGGACTATCAACAAGGGCAAGGGAAACAAACCTTTTGTAAGACTTAGAAGACCCTAGCATTGGGATAAGAATTTTTACGCCAATAGCATAGACGAGGACATGGGTAGAAACAGAATTGTGTTCAGGGTCAGCAGACGTAGGGCCGCGGTTATGGCTAGCAGCCCCGGAGGATAGAGGCACCACCTATCATTCCGAGGATTGAGGGGCCAGCATATCAGATTTGCGATATTCAGGAGATTTATGAGGGACAGATAGTCTAATATGTTTCCCCGACAGCAGTTCAGCAGTCGCCAGTCACTGGTAGAGTTTACACAGTCGTACCACAAGACCATGATGCGAGTGGAGCCATAGTGGAAGGTTCCTTCTTAGTGAATTCATTTCCAGCTCAGATCTTGTTCGATTCAGGAGCTTCACATTCTTTTATCTCTCATACCTTTATAGATAGGCTTCAGCTAGTTGCACATAGCTTAGATGTAGTAGTTCAGATCATCGTGAGTTGAATAAGGTCACTATCCAGAACAGGTATCAACTACCAAGGATTAATGACTTGTTCGACCAGCTACAGGGAGCATAACATTTCTTAAAGATTTATCTTCGTTCTGGCTATCATCAGTTGCAAGTTTAGGAGATAGATATTCCTAAAACTGCCTTTCGGACTTGATATGGATCCTTCGAGTTCCTTGTCATGCCATTTGGGCTGATCAATGCACCCACGGTATTCATGGATTTGATGAACCAGATTTTCCATTCATATTTTGACAAATTCATGATCATTTTCATCGATAATATTCTTATCTATTTGAGATTGGAGGCAGAGCATGAGCATCATCTTCGATTGCCATTGCAGACATTGCGAGAGCATCAGTTATACGCTAAGTTTATAAAGCGCGAATTTGTGCTTTCTGAAGTCAGATTTTTGGGCTACGTCATTAGCAAGAAGGGTATTGCAGTAGATCCAGCAAAGGTGAATGCAGTACTTGGTTGGGAGCCGCCGAATACCGTTTCAGAGATCTGTAGTTTTTAGGCTTGGCTGGCTATTACAGGAAGTTCATTCAGGACTTCTTAAGGATTACGATGTCACTTACACACCTTACGAAGAAGGGTGTACCGTTTGTTTAGGACACGGAGTGCCATGAGGCTTTTAAGACTTTGAAGGCAAAGTTGACTACAACGTCAGTATTGATTATTCCGAGTAGTGATAGGACTTTTGTCATCTACACATATGGATCGCTATCAGGTGTAGGAGGTGTTTTGATGCAGACCCAGAGAGTAGTGATATTTCATGGTAGCTGGGGACGCATGAGCAGAATTATCCCACTCATGACTTGGAACTAGCAACAGTTTACTTCGCACTGAATACATGGAGACATTATCTGTATGGAGTATCAGAGTTTGAAGTACTCTTCTCTTAGAAAGAGATAAATCAAAGACAACGATGATGGTTGAGTTTATTAAGGATTATGAGTTCATAATTCAGTACCATCTAGGGAAGACGAATGTGGTAGCGGACGCGTTGAGCAGGAAGCATCGACATCGGATTTTAGCTTTGAGGTGCTCGTTGTATTGAGATCTTCACATCCTTAGCTAGTTTGACTTTAGGCTGGAGATCGGTGGGAGCAACATAGTTTTGGGAGCTTTGTTAGTGTAGCCATCTTGGAGTGATAGAGTGGTCAGAGTTCAGCTAGAGGACTCTTGGATTCAAATCTAAAAGGAGGAGATTTCCAAAGAGACAAAGGTTGATTGGGCCGTTGGAGCAGATGGAGGTCTTCTAATGAAGGGTCGATTAGTGATGCCAAGTAATCTACAGTTGAAGAAAGGCTTATTTGATGAGGCGCATCACACCAAGTACATAGTGTATTCAGGCACGAATAAAATGTACAAGGACCTAAAGAGACAATTTTGGTGGAGCGGGATGTGTAGGGAGATTGCAGAGTACGTGGCTAAGTACTTTACCTACCAGTAAATGAAGGCAGAACATCAAAGACCAACAGGAACCCTATAGCCTTTACCCATTCCGGAGTGAAAGTGAACGGATAATTCTATGGACTTCATTGTAGGATTGTCGAGATTGAAGAAGGGGAACGATTTAGCTTGGGTGATAGTGGATCTGTTGACAAAATCAGCACATTTCATTCTAGTGAAGACGACTTATACGACGGAGACCTATGCGTGGATATTCATCCAGGAGATAGTAAGATTACATAAAGTTTCAGATATGATTATATCAGATCGAGGCTCAGTTTTCACTTCACATTCTTGGAGGAGCTTCAAGAATTCTTTCGGTAGCTAGTTATCGTATTCTAGTGTTTTCCACCCGTAGACAAATGAACAAACTAAGAGAGTGAACCAAGTATTAGAGGACATATTACGAGCATGTGTTATATATTTCCAGAGTAGCTAAGAGGACCACATACCACTAATTGAGTTTGCTTATAACAACAGTTATCAAGTGACTATTAGCATGGCACCGTATGAGGCATTGTAAGGGAGGCCTTGTAGATCACTTATTTGTTAAGCAGAGACAGAGGACAGCTTGCTACTTAGACCAAAACTTGTGAGACAGACTACAGAGAAAGTAGTAGTGATTCGGGAGCGCATACTTGCAGCACAAAGTTATCAAAAGAGTTATGCAGATCAAAGGCGACAACCGTTAGAGTTATAGGTTGGGGACTATGTATTGTTGAAAGTATCACCGATGAAGGGTGTATAGCGATTTAGTAGACATGGAAAGCTTGCCCCAATGTATATTTGTTCGTTCATGATAGTTAAATGCATTGGAACCGTTTCGTATTAGCTAGATCTTTTAGCTTTGATGCCGAGCATACATGATGTTTTTCATGTTTTGATGTTTAAGAAGTATCTACGTGACGAGGAGCAGCAGCGAGTGTAAGATGCGCCAGAGATTGAGATTCATGATGATTTGACCACTAGTATAATTCTTGTGTGTATTCTTACCAAGGAGGATAAGAGACTTAGAAACAAAGTGATTCCTCAAGTCAAAATCCAATGGAACCAGAAAGGAACTAAGGAGGCTTCTTGGGAGTGCAAAAAGGATCTGCGTCGTGACTACCCGCACCTGTTTGAGCAGGTAAATTGATTGATTATGATTTGCTATTGTTTATGATTTGCTTATATGGTCATATTTATATTTAATACTAGAATGGGGGTATTAGCACTTAGCTCCTAATCGTTCAAAACACATGGTATATACATGGAGAGTTCCTTGTTTAGATTTTTTGTCTGACGTACTTGTTCCGCTTAATTAGGTGTTAAGTGGGAGTATCCGCATACTAGATGGTTAAGTGTAGATATTACTATGTTTCATGTTTGGAGATTAATGGTACGAGAGGTGTATATGAGGGTTTCCTTATCTGGATTATTCCCTCTTAGTGCATTTCTTATATTATTAATCTCTAAGATACGATTACGGAATTTCGGGGACGAAATTCTTTTAAGGGGGAAGAATGTAAAATCTCGTAAATTTGAATATATTATGATAAATAATAATAAATATGTTATATTATGATAAATAACATATAATGATGTTTGAGTATGCTAGAGATTGATTTGAGATCAATCTAATGTATATATATGAATATAGGAGTGAAATCATGCACGACATACACGAGCCTGAATCTAAAAAAAATCAACAAATTAAGAGTATTTATGTTTTACATACATATATAGTTCGAATATGAAAAAACTTAAAAGATAAAAGTTGTAGTAGGTATCTTCAACAGCTTTCCAAATCATCTTAAATCACCTTATTTCGAGGTTGAACGGGAAAGTTACAGCCAAAATACCGAAGACTATTTTCCCAAACAGACTGATTTGAGTCTTAGTAGTCGACTATTAACATTAGTAGTCGACTAGTGAGTCCATTAGTCGACTAATAATGATATTAGTCAACTAATCAGGCTAATTTCTAGATTCTTTTAGAGTTCGGGTTGATTTTGACTTCTATTCGAACCCAGACATACACACCTTTATTTATAGTCGTTAAAACCCTATTTTCAAGATTAATTCACGTGAGAGCAGCAACCATATTGCTCCTCAAACCAAGCCCAAATTTGTGTGTTTTGAGAAAGATATTGAGGTTTTGTCGAGAAGAATGCAAGTTTTTGTGATCTTTGTGAAGGGAGATCTTGCGTGCACGTGTGTGAGGAGTCCAACACAACCCTGAGGCAAGATCATCTTCATCCAAATCTGCACCCTTAGTAAATAAATTATTTAATATGTTTAAATCCATGTTTTACATGTTTATTCTTAATTTGTTGAAATAAAAGGTAAATTTTTTATAATAATTCTTTAACCCATGATGGATCTAACGTTTTTCCTTGCTGTTATTTATAGATTTATGATCATGATCATTAGGATGCTCTAACATCGTTTTTAACCTTTTAATCATGTTTAAATCACACCTAAACCCTAAATATGCAAGTAATTGAGTTTATATGTTAATTAATTGTGCTTAAACCCCAGGTTTGCGAGATCTTAATGACATGAACATGTTTAAACAAGTTATATCTGTATTAAGTTAATATGTAAATCATGTTAGTGTTAATCATGTTAATAGTTCATGTTTATTTCAAGAATTTGGTTAATTAGGAAGTTAACCCTGATTAGTTTTAATCCAAGAGTTAAATCATATGATTTAACCTCTGTTAATTAATTTTAGAAGGTTATGATCTTTTCCTATGGCTTCCATGTTAATTATAACAAGTTGGTTCGATAAAAATCGCATGTAACATCAAAAACTGAGAAATAGAAACATGAATATTGTAGAGTAGTCGACTAATAGCCTTAGTAGTCGACTACTCTTTCCCAGATACGTTTTACAAAACCTGGATTATTGCAGAGTAGTCGACTAATGTGTTAGACCCTAGAGGTGGGGTTGATTAGGGTCTTATGCTAATTTAATCCGATTTTATGCAAATTAAAATTAATTAACAAGTTATTCTTGCAAGAGAGATATACAATATGTTACAAGCAAGAATAAGCAATATGAACAAAGAGCAATATCCTAGCAATGAGATATACTATGAGATATATGGAAGGATATATAAACTAACACAAAGGTGATATAATCAAACTACAAATATGATAGGGTAAAATATACAAGAGTAATAAGCAATTGGCGATATAAGATAAATGCATAAGTAAATGCGTCAATGACAAACTCAAACACACTCAAATGATCACGGAGTTCGAACCTTCCGTCCTATGTCTCCGCTCCCCACTCCCGGGGAGAAATCCACTATCACAACCGGGTTTTCTACGCTTACCCGAACAACGTTTACACCTCACACTCGGTTTTCTAGCTAACCGAAAACTTTACAATCACCACTCTTGCAATCCCACTCTACACCTTCTCAAGTGTTGAACTAGATGTGTCTCCCTCAAGTGCTCGGATACAACCTCTCCCTACGTTCGTCAACCGACGCCACTCCTCTCGGGACGATTCCTGACTCTCTCCACACACTTCTCTCGGTGTACAAGTGTATTACAAAGTGATCCTCACAATTAGGCTCAATACAATAAATGTTTGTTCTCTACTATGGATGAGAACACAATGAAAGCTCACACTCAATTGTTACAACTCTCACCAACCCAAATATGCTATGTATGAAAATACAATAAGCTCAAGTGGGTGTGTGTAACAATGAGATATAAATCTAAACTAAACTCAAATAGCAAACTAGCAATAATAAGAATATGAAAATTAATAATAATATTGCTAGAGAAAAGAGTTATAAAACTTCTCTATAAACACAAAGAGAGGATGAGAAGATATTGAAGATGAACTCCTCAACAGATTATGCAAGCTCCTCTTTGTAAAAGCAAACCCCAAAAACAAACTAAACAAACTATAAAACCCTCTTAAACTTGTTTAAAACTTTTTCCAATTCTTTTTTGGTAGAAGAGGGGTTGAGGGGTTTTTATAGGAAGAGAAACCAACAGCCAACACCCCAAATAAAACAATAAAAATTCCAGAAAATCAAGAATACGAATCTGTACAAAAAAAGCCGTTTGGGTGAATGGCGGTCGACCGTGGAAAACTCGCGGTCGACCGCGAGCCAGCTTTGAAACTCAAAAAACTTCCAGAGACTTACGCAGTCGACCATGGGAATTTTCGAGTTGACAGTCGACCATGGTTGTCGACCGCGAAAGTTTTTACAGCCCAATCAGCAAAAGACACAGGCGCGGTCGACCGTGGTGGTCGGCCGCAAACTGATATATGAAATGATAGTTTTGAAACATATTTTGAGACTTTTAAAAATATGCAAATGAAGTCCAAAAATAATGAAACTTTAGGAAATGTATATAAACATGTAAATGAACATGTTACAAAAAGAATTTTTCAAATTGCATTTTCCATTTGTGAAAAATTATCATTTTACAAAATAGTCTAAAACATGAAAATGTAAACACAATAGTTTTGATATTTTAGCTTAACCATATTTTGAAACATTACAAAAAAAATTTATAGACTTAATAAAAGATGTATACTATTGTTATGAAGTCTATAAATAATGAATATAGTATTTTATCAAAATACACATATACTGCACTAAAACATGATTTCATTAAACTAAATAAAATTGATATTGATGAAATCATATATATGCATATAATTATGAAACAAAAAAATATGTTTTCTAATTATATTAAATTGTTTCATATTAAAACTTGAAAACTATCAAATCAAAACATATATGTATATATATAACTATATATATACAAACCAAAACGTGTATGTGTGTATATGATTGAGCTTAGAGTACCAACACACATAATATAAAAATCTAAACTAAATTACCCAATCTTGATCTTGATCTTCAATAAGCTTGAATTGGTACACTTGCGGAAGAAGCTTGAACTTGTATCTTTAACTTTAATATACATTGCTTCACTCCACTATTCCGCCAACCTCAATTGGATATGATCGTTGAAGCTCTATTCCATCCACCTCTAACTTGTTGTTTGTCTAGAATAAATACGAAAACACAAACACTAGACAAACAACATTAGAAGTAAATTGTTTGTTAAACATTATCAAAACAAGAAGGCCAATAATCTCCCCCTTTGATGATGACAAACAATTTACAAAAAGGATATATGTATGAAAGGAAATGAATATACAAAGTATAATATATCATGCATATAAATAAGAAAGAATACACTCACAATATTATTCCCCCTTTGGCAACATCAAAAATGGGACAAAAGTATGAAAAGAGCGAAAGCTCCCCCTATCAATATGCATGGGTGAGTATAAAAATATAGGGATTGCTCCCCTATCAAAATGCCTCATGAATGTATGAAATGAATGCTAACGCATACATATGTGAGAAAGCATTGATTAAAAACATGCTAAACATAACTCACATACAAAAAAGATAATGAGAACACATATAAATATATCAAAATGAAAATAGTATCTCATTAACAAAAAAATATAAAAGCCATATAAAAGAATAGATTTATGAAAACAAAAGAAGAGGAACATGACAATCATGCAAAAAGTTTTCAAATAAAAATAAAACAACCAAAAGAAATCATAAATCAAAGTTTATATTCGAAAATAATGTTTGATTAATAAATAGAACTTTCTTTGTAGAACTTGATCAAACCACATAAAGAATACATTATAAAACATATATGAAATTTGAATCATCTATTTGTGCTATATAATGAATTCAAAAGAACAAATCAAAACAAAATTTTCATAGTTTAAAAAATAAGATTATAAAACATACAAGAATCATGAACTATGGAAAAAATTATTTTTAAAAGTATAAAGCCAAATCATCATTGATTTTCAAAAATCAAGAGAGGCAACGATATCTAACTCTTGAGCTAGTAACAACCCATATAAACATTTAAACGTCCGTTAAACATGATTTAGGAATAAACACCCAATAAACCCGGAGGGTTATACAAACCTCTCATCAAAACAAAACCAATAATCATGAAAACAAAAGATTTGATCAAAGAAAAATTGTTTTCACAACCAAAAGATTTTAAAACATAATTTTCAAAACTAAGAAAAGGAAAAAGTAAAAGTACTAAAATTCTTGGTTTAAAAATCATTTTGGCACCCAAGAATTCTTGGTGCCAGATTGGTTAGGGACATGACCCCTATCATTCAAGCTCAAAGCCCTATGGTTATGAACCCTCTTGGGCATATGTGGTGTACGGGATTGGTCATAGCAATAATCACTCAAATGACCCTTCCGATTACAATATGTATAATGGAAAGGAAGCATTTGCTTATGTTGACCATTAAAAGGTGCACGTGGAACATTTGCAAACAAAGGTAAATTATTTGAAGCTTTTTGCAAATGTGAAACATTATCAAAATAAAACTTTCCTAAGTGGCCAAATCTACCACAAACATTATATTTATAAACATGTGGTCTACTAAAAACATTTGACAAAAAATATTTTCTTTTTAAATCAAAACAATATTCGGCCAAATGACCAAAACGACCACAAAGATCACAATGATACACATTAGCATGCTTATGATGTACAATTGTGCATGTGTGTGTACATGTGATGAAGAAACTTGATGAGATACACAAGAAGGATTAATATTCTTATGTTTTTGTGCATCATAGCAAAACTTAGCTATATGGCTTTTACGACCACAAATGGAGCACTTGTAAACTTTGCTATACAAGTGTGCATGGTGTGTAGGTGATTTATAAGTTATAGCACTAGATTTAGCACACTTGTCCATAAGTTTCTTATGATTATCAATGCATGTGTTAAAAGTTGAATCTAAGCATGATATGCGGTTTTTCACAAGATTCAATTTATCATTATGCATACAAGCATTGTAAATAGAAGTAGATGAAACATGATCATTTCTAAAAGAAGTAAACTCATTTCTAATAGTTTCTACTTCTATCATGGCATCATTATTAGCATGAGTTAAGCTAGCAATAGATGAAGACATGTTATTATTTTCCAAACTTAATAACTCATTGTTTTCTTTTAAAATAACATTCTCTTTAACAACAATATCAAGTTTGGAAGCTAGCGACTCATGATCGGATTTCAAATCTACATGCTTGCTTTTTAGATCTATAAAATTATTTTATAATTTTGTATAGGCATGCATTAATCTATCATATGCACAAGCGAGTTCATCAATAGTTAATTCACTTTCGGAATCGGAATCGCTTACTACACAAGAGTTATTCTCTTGTGGCCGTGTAAATGATGCTCCAATGAACTTGAAGAAGAATCCTCCAAAGCTTGTCGGATTGCCTCCAAGTCTCCTTGATGTGCTTCAATAAATTTCCAAAGTTTGTAAGCACTATCAAAATGAACAAATTTGTTAGAAAAGAATGAGTCAAAAGCATTAAGCAAAAATTCTAACAAAAGCTTGTTTATTGTAAATATTTTATTATCATGATAGCTCCACTTTGATTTCTCTAATGTGGGCACAATGTAAGCACAATCAATAATTCCCCATAAATCAATATGTTTAAATTGCACAAATAGTTTAAATCCAGAAGCCTATTGTGCATAGAGAAAGTTAATGAATTTAGGAGCAACATTTGATTCATAGCCTAAACGAAATGCACCAATATTCATGATATATATGTGAATATATGCAAGCAAGACAAATACAATCATAACTAGATTAGCACAAGTAAGATAACTTGGATCTTTAACTCAGGGCGATTAGTCCTTAAATCAAAGAGTACCAAGCTCCGATACCAATTGTTAGACCCTAGAGGGGGGTGATTAGGGTCTTATGCCAATCTAATCTGATTTTATACAAATTAAAATTAATTAACAAGTTATTCTTGCAAGAGAGATATACAATATGTTACAAGCAAGAATAAGCAATATGAACAAAGAGCAATATCCTAGCAATAAGATATACTATGAGATATATACAAGGATATATAAACTAACACAAGGGTGATATAATCAAACTACAAATATGATAGGGCAAAATATACAAGAGTAATAGGCAATTGGCGATATAAGATAAATGCATAAGTAAATGCGTCAATGACAAACTCAAACACACTCAAATGATCATGGAGTTCGAACCTTCCGTCCTATGTCTCCGCTCCCCACTTCCGGGGAGAAATCCACTATCACAATTGGGTTTTCTACGCTTACCCGAACAATGTTTACACCTCACACTCGGTTTTCTAGCTAACCGAAAACTTTATAATCACCACTCTTGCAATCCCACTCTACACCTTCTCAAGTGTTGAACTAGACGTGTCTCCCTCAAGTGCTCGGATACAACCTCTCCCTACGTTCGTCAACCGACACCACTCCTCTCGGGACGATCCCTGACTCTCGCCACACACTTCTCTCGGTGTACAAGTGTATTACAAAGTGATCCTCACAATTAGGCTCAATACAATAAATGTTTGTTCTCTACTATGGATGAGAACACAATGAAAGCTCACACTCAATTGTTATAACTCTCACCAACCCAAATATACTATGTATGAAAATACAATAAGCTCAAGTGGGTGTGTGTAACAATGAGATATAAATCTAAACTAAACTCAAATAGCAAACTAGCAATAATAAGAATATGAAAATCAATAATAATATTGCTAGAAAAAAGAGTTAGAAAACTTCTCTATAAACACAAAGAGAGGATGAGAAGATGAAGATGAACTCCTCAACAGATGATGCAAGCTCCTCTTTGTAAAAGCAAACCCTAAAAACAAACTAAACAAACTATAAAACCCTCTTAAACTTGTTTAAAACTTTTTCCAATACTTTAGAAGAGGGGTTGAGGGGTTTTTATAGGAAGAGAAACCAACAGCCAACACCCCAAATAAAACAACAAAAATCCCAGAAAATCAGGAATATGAATCTGTACAAAAAGAACCGTTGGGGTGAACGACGGTCGATCGTGGAAAACTCGCGGTCGACCGCGAGCCAGCTTTGAAACTCAGAAAACTTCCAGAGACTTACGCGGTCGACTGTGGGAATTTTCGAGCTGACAGTCGACCGTGGTGGTCAACCAAGAAAGTTTCTGCAGCCCACTCAGTAAAAGACACAGGCGCGGTCGACCGTGGCGGTCGGCCGCAAACTGATATATGAAATGACAGTTTTGAAACAGATTTTGAGACTTTTAAAAATATGTTAAAAATAACAAATATAGTCCAAAAATACTGAAACTTTAGGAAATGTATATAAACATGTAAATGAACATGTTACAAAAAGAATTTTTCAAATTGCATTTCCTATTTGTGAAAATCATCATTTTGCAAAATAGTCCAATACATGAAAATGTAAACACAATAGTTTTGATATTTTAACTTAACCATGTTTTGAAACATTACAAAAAGATTTTATAAACTTAATAAAAGATGTATACTATTGTTTATGAAGTCTATAAATAATAAATATAGTATTTTATTAAAATACACATATAATGCACTAAAACATGATTTCATTGAACTAAATAAAATTGATTTTGATGAAATCATATATATGAAGATAAGTATGAAACAAAAGTTATGTTTTCTAATTATATTAAATTGTTTCATATTAAAACTTAAAAACTATCAAACCAAAACATATATGTGTATATATAACTATATATATACAAACCCAAAACGTGTATGTATGTATATGATTGAGCTTAGAGTACCAACACACATAATATAAAGACCTAAACTAAATTACCCAAGCTTGATCTTGATCTTCAATAAGCTTGACTTAGTACACTTGCGGAAGAAGCTTGAACTTGTATCTTTAACTTGAATGTACATTGCTTCACTCCATTATTCCGTCAACCTCCATTGGATATGATCGTTGAAACTCTATTCCATCCATCTTCCAACTTGTTGTTTGCCTAGAATAAATACAAAAATACAAACACTAGACAAACAACATTAGAAGTAAATTGTTTGTTAAACATCATCAAAACAAGAAGGCCAACATAATGTACTTAATAGTCGACTACTATTGATGATGCATGTTTTTATAGAGTCTGGATGGACTCAGTGTAGTCGACTACTAAGCTTAGTAGTCGACTACTAAGTGCAGTTTTTCGAATTTGTTGTTTTGTTCTGTTTTGAGATGTATTCGTGGGCTTTGAGCCACACTTCTTTACATGTACATTCACAAATACACAAGTACAATGTCGTTGCAAACACATGGGTATCCTGAAGGGGATTATGACGAGTTTTGATTCGATAATATTTTAGTTAGAGATTGTTTATATAAATGTTGGATATCGTTGATATGCACAACTATAGTACTATCTGGGATAGTGCGTCGATATATCAGATATACACAGTTTATACACAAGATGGATATCGTTGATGGTCTCAGTTCAGTACAATGGGTGGTAGTGCATTGATATTTTATTTGTACATACCATTGAGTCGAGTTTGGATGCTTTGTCTAGCAGTCTGTCCGTACGGGAGTGCGATGAGGCTTGTGAGCCATCTTTTAGGATACCTATATGGTATGTCGTCCCGCACTCATGTTATGCACTAAGATAGTGATGAGACTAATGTGCCATGTACACTGTTTAGGATACCTACATGGTAGTCCGTTGCGCATGAAAATGCTAAGTTTTAGAATATTTTGAAGAGTTGCATTAAGATGACTAATTGATAGCCTGAATCATTAGAGAATGCCATTTATGGTTTCGACTCAAAGCTGAGATATATTACCAAGGTACTTTGCTCTTGAAAGTACGCGGGATTATATGCTGATATTTATCTTATCTTCCCAATGATAGTGGAAGATATTATAAATACGATATTATGAATGTCTTTACTTTATGTGTTGCTTTATTTTATTCTTAGGTTAGGATAAATGATTAGCGATTCACAATTTAAGACATATAGTATATACATGAGGGTTTCTTTGTTTGGATTATTTCGCTCGACGTACTAGTCTCGTATTGTGGGTTTCTAATTATTAATTTTATTTAGATTATTTATCTCTAGTTTGGTGTTAATGTTTAGGTACCTATAATTTGAGACATGGTATATACATGAGGGTTTTCTTGTTCGGATTATTTCGGTCGACGTACTACGTCTCGCATTCTAGGTGTCTAAATATTAATTCCATTAGATACGGGGAAAATGATCTAGGTAGACTATGTTTAATAGATAGAACATCCACTTCATCTAGCAGCCCTTCCCTTAGGGGCAGATGGAGGTGATCTTGCTATAGCTCTCTGACGCTCTTGTTTATTTATTCATTTTGTTGTTTTTAAATTTCCTTTTCAGGCAGGTCTGATCAGAGTTCCAGAGAGCCACAGGATGACGGAGTTCTAGCATAGTCGTCGTTACGCTTTTTAGTAGTTGGGACTCCACTATAGTATTATGTTACCATTTAGATATTAGAGTTTTTTTCATATTAAAAATGCAGTGTGGCTTAGTACGATTTTCTATTGATTCTTGTTGAGATATTTTTATTATTCCAGATATCAGATGTATTTTAGTTGAGACATGATTTTTCACTAGTGGAAAACCAGGTATCGTTGACAGGCATTCCCGTCACAAATGCTTAAAATCCCGTCGGCGATAAGTATCCTTGACGGCATCCCGTCAAGGATATGCCGTCAGCAATAGTCCTGTCAGGGAAGAACTATCGCTGACGGGGCGCCGTCAGTAATGAATATTACTGACGGCAACAATGTTGACGGCAAATGCTGTCAGTTATAATGAAACATCGCTGACGGGAATCCCGTCAGCAATGTATATAACATCACTGACAGGAATCCGTTAGTGATGCTTTTTGCTGTCGGCTTTTCGTCAGTGCTGTACAAACTATTGCTGACGGGAATGCCGTAAGCGACAGTTATCGCTGATGGGATTCCCGTCAGCGATGTATATACATCGCTGACGGGAAAACCATCGGCGATAGTTATCGCTGATGGCTTCCCCGTCAGCGATGTTATATACATCGCTCATGGGAATCCCGTCAGCGATAACTATCGCTGACGGGTTTCCCGACAGCGATAGTCATTAGAAGCTAAAAAAATTTAGCTGATTATAATCAGTTCCCTGTACATATAAATTCCCTGTACATACAAATCTGCAAATAACGACATTTCTTGCACATTCCAAAACATCTCGAAATATATACGATCCAAATTTCACAAACATCTCTCATTCAATCAATTTTCACAAATATTCGAAATATGTTCATTCAATTTTCACAATATGTTCATTTAATTTTCACAAACATCTCGAAATATATCCACAAAAATTTCCACAACTAATCATACACGCATATCATAAGTTCTAAATCCACGAAAAATCCCATAACAAACTTTACACACATATCATAAGTTCTAAATCCACAAAAGTTTCCACAACAAACCATACACGCATATCATAATCTCCAATATAAAGATGTCCAATATACAAACACGAGTTTAGGATATAACTCACTAAGATAGGTCATCCGCCCTATCCATATCATCGTCCGCATCACCACTGGCGGCTCCATCCCTACGACTCGTGCTCCCAATAGCATCATCTCCACTCTAACAACAAAATAATTTAAATTTAGAATCACATAATATTGTGTGTAATTATGTTTCATATATATAATAAGTATACCTGCCGGCTACTCTCTCCACTACCAGTAAATGCCTTTTAAGTGGCCAAAAAATTCATAATCTGTCTTTGCACCCGAGTAGGAACCCGCCTTCTACAAGATTTTATTATTTGCCTGGAAACCATCGCAAAAGTAGCAGTAGGTTGGATCACTCGCATAAGCTCCTCTTGAATATCCTCCCACATCTCCTTGGGAATCTGACCATCTAACATATTCATCACAGAGGATACAAGCTGCATTGCCTGCTGAGTGCAATCCTCCTGCGGCATGTAAGAGGGCCTCGAGGGCATAGTCGATGGTGTTAAAATCGATGGAGACTGGAATTGTGTAGACACCCTCTGAGCTCCAACTCCCATCCACCTGGTCCTCCCCTTTTTAGGAAGTCCACAAACTAAATGGCTCACATTATAATTCTGCTCTCTAGTCAGGGGCTCTTGGCTCTGTGCAACAACCTCAGAATATGTGTTTTCCAGAGCTTCCTAAAAGACAAAAAAATAAATTTAAGAATTGACCTTTCAAAAATAAAAGATATATTTACCTGAACAAGTAAAATAAAAGATGAAGTATGCATGCATCTTCCTTAACATATTCACACATATAATAATGTTTATTGAAGAATTTAGTATTGAAAATACCAATTTTTCTATAAACATCATTTCTATGATGTTTAGGAATGGCTAGTTTTTAGCCTTTCTATTTATTCATCAGAAACAAATAATCTTTCCCCTTAGAGGTCTCACTGTTTATTGAATTGAATTTTCTAACAATAGTGGATGTAATTTGAAGGTGTACTTACTGCTGTTTTCTAATTAGGGGTTAGTTATGAAAAGAATATGAAGGGCTATGGTTAGGTATGCATGTAACTATTTTATGTATGCATGTATGTATTTTAACATAACTTAGAGGGTTCTTCGGGTAAAAAAAGTTCTAACATCCTACACACTAAACTTAGAGGGTTCTTCGGGTAAAAACTTCAGAACTTATGTTTGGTGTTCCTAATTCAAAACCTATATATCACACTAAAATTCATGCACAAATTAAATCTGACATCAACATCAGTGAAAAAAACAAAGTATAAACAAATTGAGGAATTTATAGAAGAAAAAAAGATTACCATTAAGAACTTCTATTGAAGAACAGAGCAAAGGCTCCAAGTGAATAAAAAGTCTCCAACTCAATAGAAAAAACACTGAAAGATAGCACAAGATTTCATACACTATAGCAAGAGAGACAGAGGACTATTATGATTACTCCTTAAACTTATTGCCTTAGATTAATAGACCATGTGCTTACATTAAAAACAACGTGCATATGCTCTTAAAATGTCTGGCTACCTGAAGATGTACCGCCTATATCACTTGAGGATGAATTAGTAATGTTTAAGTCTTTTGAGCATAACACTTCTACCTGAAGATGTACCGCCTATACTTCTAACAAAACTCATAATTACAACATAACACTTACCATTTGATATTCACACATATAATTCATGTATGATAATTAAGATGACCAAAAAGACGAGTGCAAACAATAAATTCCCAACAAAAAAACAGACGATAATTAGTTAACCTGTATTTTCTTGGCCAATTCAAGCTTTTGTTTCCTATTCTCATCGTCATCGTACCCCTTCTTAAATTGAACCATCGTCCTCCTGTACAGTTCTGGTAGCGGGATAAAGGGAGCGTTCTGAGATTTAAAAATATATTTATTAGTTTTATTTATCAAATATTCTAGGAAGCGGAGAGAATATATATAGAAGATTAAAAGACTTTATTTACCGTTGTCCTACAAAATTGATCCTCAATCTAGGCAAATGAAGTAGTCCCCGTATGATGATCATAATCTTTCTTCCATCGATTTAGTTTATTTCTCTGGCATTTTTTCTTCAACATGAACAAAGAGAATTTTAGTACAAACTATAATATACAATGAAATATATCACTAGTTTCAGATAAATAACTTGATGATAATTATCTACTATACATATTTACCTGTGCTCCTCTTGGCCCCAAAATATTATAAGGGCAGCCAAGTGCTCAAGCTCAACCCTCTTATCTCGCTTGTATATCCTCTCCCAGTTGTGAGTGAAACAATCAAAGCATTTCTTCTTTAACTCATGTCTCCACTCCCGAAGAGAATGCTTGAACTTTCCCGTGTATCCAAATAAAAAATCCCAGCCTACGGGATTGTCTTCGATGTTGAAATATCTCTAAAAATTAAAATATAGTTAAGCATAGGCAATAATTGACAGAATTGAAAAATAATTGTGCTAAATAGAAGAATTTACCCAACAATCTTGATATATACTCTCCAGGACATGAAATGGCTGCTCCTCAGCCTCGTAATAAGGATTCACATTATCACTCCTCCGTATCAAGCATCCAATGTATGAGCTAAAGTTAATAGCCCATTGTCCGGTTAGAATCCCATTATGTCCCCATCTCACAATTGCTCGAAAACCATCCGGGTGTAACTTTTTTTTAAAGTCACTGCCTTGGCGTCCTTTTTTCTGGTAAAGTTTTTCTCCTACAACAAAGAAAAAAATAATAGATATATCAACACTTTTATTAGATATAGATACAATATTAAGGGAAAAAATGCAATTATGTACACAGTCAACATATATATAGGAAAAAATGCAGGTGAAAGGCTCCTAGGGAAAATTTTCTATCTTATTTGATATTACATATTTGAATAGGGTAGTTGCTTTCTGTGACTATAATTAAAACTTTTGATTAGTCGATGAAAGGTCTTTGTTTAAGCTGGACTTTGCCAAGGCATATGATATTTTAGACTGGGGTTTTATTATTAATGTTTTACAAGCTAAAAGGGTTAGAACTTGTCTTGATAGCACCCTTAACTAAGTAAGAATTTCATTACCTTCTATTTAATCAGAATATAAATGCAAAGGAAAAAAGTTCAAAAGTTATAGACTTTTTCAAACATTAGATATATGTTTAATCTCAATGCCACTTGCAAGCATTAATTCAGCTGAGTTGTTCTAAGGTTAATCATCCAAGTAATACACAGAATCAAGGCACCCATCACTAAATAATAGACCCAGAATGAAAATTTTTGATCAAACTCACCAAATCTTTGTCTGATTTTATTTTTTGCATCAGATAAGATCTCATTAATCTGTGAGCCCCATTCATCTAATCATTTTTTCGCAAGCATGTATTTTTCTGTATGCTTGAGTCTGTACCCCTCTGCACATGCTGGTAAAGGCCCGCGCTCAATCCCGGGAATATATGCTCGAAGTAGCACTGGAGGATCTGCATATAATGGTACGGTAGTCGGCTCTTCCTCACCCTCACCTAAAAAAATAAAAGAAATAAATAATCATTGTGCATATATCATGAAAAAAAATACTTAAGTTAAACTAAGATATACCTGACATCTCTCCTGAACTCGGTGGCTCTTTCTCAGTGGATTGGTCTTGAGTGGGGTTAGCTTCGAATAACCTCCTGTTAATGTTTTTAGACATCTACAAGTTGAATAAACAAACAAATTAATATATTATAGATGCAATTTGGCTTGGCGAAAATAAATACAATATGTATTGTTGCGTTACTAAAATTTTTATTTCACATCAAGTTTGTAGGCATCTGCAAACTGAATATATAAAATAAGATATTACATATTTATATCGTCCAAAAGGTAATTGAGATACATCGTAGTGATATTAAAGTTTTCATTTTATAATTTGTAAACTAAAAAAAGTTACATGAAGACCCGATTACAAATAATTGTTGTTTAGATCCTATTAATGTCTGTGATAATATTTGGAATGTCTGTCCGAGTTGTTGGAGCATCCGGATCAAACACTATGTTTTGAGGGTACGAGAATTCATTGATCGCTGCATTTGGCTCATTGAAGTTATTTATATAGCTCTCGTCATCATCTTCATTGATAGAAGGTTGAATATAAGCCCTAGAATCCTTGTTCAGGACAACCCACTCATCTTTAACCACAGGATCTTTCACATAGAAACATTGTCCCACCTGAGATGCAAACATGAATTTTTCATCACTATCAATTTCTTTATCAAGATTGACAATTATAAATCCAAAGGGATCCTTTTGAGTCTTTGCAAAATACCAACGAATCATGAACATCATGTATTTATGTTTATTTGGACCACCATAGCCGTAGAATATCTCCACCACATCTTCCAACATTCTATAATATGTTATATTATTTTCAACAGGATTCTGATCTCTTCTGTTTGAGAAACATGCTCGTGAGAAGGTAGCCATGACACCACTATTCTGGGTGACCTTCGTATCATCAACCTCCATTGTGTGAAATTTATAACCGTTAACACGATACCCACCATATTGACATATAGCATAGTAAGGCCACTTCGCGTGAACCTTCACTTCTTCTAATATTTGATTATTAAGGACAAGTTGTTCCTGGATTTAAATGTAAAAAATAAGAAAACTATTAAATCAATAATTTCTAAGTTTTTTAATAAAAAAACATACAAATATTGCTAAATTTAATAATACTTACTTCATTCTTCAACCAAGCAGGGAATTCCTTCATATGCCTTTCTTTAATGTCATGTACAGCTGTACTACTGGTAACTTCATTCTTAAGTTTTTCCTGATATTGCCTATTAATGCAATAAATTTATTTATTATTGTCAGAATAAATATTAAAGATTAAATGGTATTCAAAACTCTTTTTAGATATTTTACCTCCGGTATTCCGAGAAGATTTCTAGATTATTTACTACGTATGCATGTGCTTGATCTAGCAATATGTTAGAATAATTTTTGTTCAACCCGCGACGATAGAGAACTGTGTTATCCTTATTATCAACAGGTGCTTGAATTTCAGTTTGTTCCCCTCTCATATAATGAGAGGCAAATAAGAGACACTCGGTTCTCACATAACTTTCAGCTATTGAACCTTCTGGTCGAGCTCTATTACGCAATTGGCGCTTCATTGAACCCAAATATCTAAAAATGATAATTAATCAGATATATATGTAAAGATATTGACATTTAATAGATATAAATATTGATAGGTAATGATTAAAAGTATTTAAATACTAACATCTCTATTGGATACATCCAACGATAATGGACTGGTCCTGCTATTGCAGCCTCCTCCGCAAGATGTTGTGTAAGATGAACCATTATTGTGAAAAAAGATGGAGGAAAGAGCATCTTCATTTCACACATTGTTTCTGAAATAATTTCTCCAAGTTTCTTAAAGTCACGGTCGTCTATAACTTTAGAACAAAGCTTTCTGAAAAATCCACAAAAATCAATAATAACATTCACTATTTTTTATCCTGCATAGTACTGCGTAGTGCCACAGGTAGTAGTTGATGAAGAAGCACGTGATAATCATGAGTTTTAAGTCCTAATATTTTCCTTTCTTGCACCTGGACATTGTTCGATATGTTTGCGGAGTAACCCTCTAGTAACTTTATTGATTTGAGGACTTGACAAAATATTTGCATCTCAACTTTCGACAACGTAATACGAGACGCAGGCAATTCTAATCTGTCTTTTCCGATAATTTTTGGCTACAGTTCCTCTCTAATGTTCAAAGTAGTTAGATCTTGACGAGCTCGTAGATCATCCTTTGATTTATTAGCATCTTGCAACAGTGTGGACAAAAGATTATCATAAATATTTTTTTCAATGTGCATAACGTCCAAGTTGTGACGTATTTTTAACTCTTTCCAATAGGGGAGTTAAAAAAAATGCTAAATTTTGTCCATCCTGAGGGCAATTTTACGACTTCAGCCTCATCACTCACCGCTTGTGCTTGTCTTTTTCGTTTTGGTATCCTTTTGTTAATACGCAAGTTCCTTACTCCAAGTAAATTTTCTTTTGATTAGCGCTTCTTTCTAAACCTGACAGTAGGGAACCTCTCAAGCAAATGTACAATCTGATCTCCACCTAATGGACGCGGAGCATCTCTCTTCTCAACAGTACCATCAAAAAACTTGCTCCATTTTTTTGTTCTGTACCTGTGTTTTATGTTCAACCACCTTCTATTAAACCAATAACAAAACTTTCGACTGTGCTGCAGATAAAGACCTTTGAATTCTGGACCACACACTGGACATGCATATGTTCCCTTTGTAGACCAACTTGAAAGATTCGCGTAGGCTGGAAAATTATTAATTGTCCATAGTAAAATAGCACGTAGTCTGAAAGACTGCTTTTCATGAGTATCATATGTCATAACCCCTTCAGTCCAGAGTTGTTTTAACTCATCAATTAGCGGTTCTAAAAACACATCTATGTCATTGCCTGGTGCATGCTTGCCCGGTATCAATAATGAAAGTATCATATACAGTTGTTTCATGCAAAGCCAAGGCGGTAAGTTGTAAGGTGTTAATACAACAGGCCATGTAGACCAACCAGAACTCATTATCCCAAATGGATTGAATCCGTTGCTAGACAAACCTAGTCTAACATTCCTGCACTCATTCGCAAACGAAGGAAAAGTTCTATCCACATGCTTCCATGCCTCTGCATCGGTCGGATGTCTGATTTTACCATCATCAATACGTTCCTCCATGTACCACCTCATTTGCTTAGCAGTGTCTTTATTCATATACAACCGTTTTAGCCTTGGTATTAAGGGAAATGACGCAGGACCTTTGCTGTAATCTTTTTTTGCTTAAACATAGACCTTGCTATCCCATGTGTTGAATACTTTTTGCGTTGTACCCATCGTGATACTCCACAAATTAGACACTCCTGAAGATCTTTTTTATCTTTATAGTAGAGGATACAATCATTAGGGCATGCGTCGATTTCATTGTAATTAAGTCCTATAATGGAAACAATCTTCTTTGCGTTATCATAATTTTCTGGTATGCTCTCTTTTCTATTTGGAATGACTTTTCTCAGCAACACAAGCAACATATTAAAATATTTATCTGCCATTCCACTAAGAGACTTTATACGCAAAAGACGCAGCATAAATGATAACCTAGTGAACTCAGTGCAACCCTCATACAAATCATTCATTGTCGTCTATTAATTTCATTATCTGTGTCAGCTCCTCATGATCATTCACGCCTCCAGCATTTCCTGACTCGTCAGCATCCTCGGCATAATCAAATTGATCTATATTAGGAACTGTTAACATATCCGCGAGCATCGTATGTGTATCATCTATTCTCGTATCATCTATTCTCCCACCGGAAGTACCGGTATCCGCCATCAGTTCCATTTCTTTAAGACATCCTTCCCCATGAAACGTCCAATATTTGTTCTCCTCATGAAATCCTGATATTAAGTATTTCTGTAAATCACTTTTATCCACCAATGCCCTATTTCTACACTAACAGCAGGGACAATACACGACATCACTATTTAACTTCCGTGGGTCTGCCAAGGCGTACTATATGAATTGATTTATTCCATCTTTATATCGACTATCCCTCCATCTATCAATACGAGGAATATCGATCCATGATTTGTCGGGAACTATCCTCATAGATCTGTATGATATTAAGCATAATTAGGTAATGTGAATTTTTATTAGTAATGCATCAAATTAAAGGTTGCGTGATATTAACTTTCTTCACGACATCAAGGAAATTTTAATTATAATAATCTCGGAGGGAAAATTACCAGAACATAAATTATGTGGGAGTAAAATCTAACGCTCATATTTGAAATAAGACAATTTAACGGCTGTCATAGGAAATGGACCTATCCCATTAGGAATATAGTAGTGTCTACAATTACCTTTATATACTTTAAGCGTTTTTATTTCTTAAAAATTTCGACAGCACCTACCCGCAGTTCTCCGAGTACACTTTGCGGATGTTATAATGTGTATCAATCATCGATAATAGATCGATTATACATCAATACGCAAAACAACATACGCTTATTGTACACGGAGAACAATTTGGTACGTGTTATCAAAATTTTTAAGGAATAAAAATGCATAAAGTATACAAAGATAGATGATACACTACTGTATTCCTAACCTGTACGAGAAGGGGACTCCTCCCCGGACAGATCTAATAATTATTGCATGTATATCATGCTCCTAACATAAATCACGTTATTCTCTTTAGATGTAAAAAGTATTTTCACATCCAACTAGAATTGCGTGAGTTTATATCAGAAGAGATTCACATCCAACATTATTAGACGAGAAACTAGGGTTAACGACTTTCGATTCATAAATCATGATATATAACATATGGAATTGACTTTAGCAAACTTTTTAGTACTATTGAAATATTTACTTCTACAAAAGCTACATACAAATTTAACTAAAGTTCCTCTATGTGCCCACCACTGCTGTGATAGTTAATAAGTGTACATTATTAGACAGACATGGATTTAACATTGAAAAAGATTCTACTACAAGGCTGAGCTAGGTTCTTACGTGCATCTTTAAGATAAACACTATCAAGTTATTCTGCTGTTTTTTGAAGAGAGTTTAACAGTTTAATTTTTCCCACTAGGAACTGCATCAAAACTTAAAATAA
>BQKN01064833.1:360580-395346 GCA_022839385.1 Asparagus kiusianus
GGGCCCCCAATAAAATGGGGGCCCTAGGCATATGCCTTAGTGGCCTATGCCTTCAGCCGGCCCTGGATTGAAGGTTATAAGTTTATACTCTCGAGCTATAAAAACAGAAATTTAAGTTAAAACTTTTGTTAATAACCAATTCCAAATAAAAGAACAAGAAACCTTAACGATTAATACAGTGTAAACGCTCATAAATAGTTATAATATTAACCTTAAATTGAACAAAACAGAAGCAACATATATCAAGTATGGCTTCACTTAACGATGCAATCTTGAGCGTGTATGCGTTAAGATAGCGGCCGTATGTGCGAAAGTAACGTTCATGGAGGTCCACAGGGACAATTCTCTCTAACGTAGGATTGATATGATTGATGTTGTGGGATCAAGTGTCTCTGTCCATTAAGAATTCGGCGTATAAGCTTCAGACACGACTCAAAACCAGTGGATTCCCCCATTATGAGTTATTACTTGTCTTCTGATCGCACCCGAATCTGTGACTTGAGGATCAGGCGTATATATATGTGCATGTGAATCTACAGATAATTAACGGGTCGGGTTCGGATTTGTACATGTTGGTACTCATGAGAATTAACCCGATAAGTTTGCGGCGGCTTCATGCTTATTTTCAGTCCCTCTGGAAAAGAAAGAGATTAGAACAGTGACAACTATTAACGCAAACACAAAGAATTGATGACGGTTCAAGTAATCATGTGTCCCGCGTACAGCAACAAATAATTGATGACGGTTTAAGTAATCATGTGTCCCGCGTACAGCAACAAATAATCTGCAGGGTTTGTCACAGGAAAAATATCTCTAGATTCGAAAGCCGACATGCGCCGCAACTAAATTGCAATCTTTATATAGAGAGAGAACCAAAATATTGGGTTTGTAAGAAAAAACCAAAAATCTTTAGTAATTCCTTTAAGTTTACAAACCGTTAAGGTAAAAAAATTTGAATGAAATATATTTAATTTGGATGAAAAGTTGAAGCGGTTGATTATAAAAAAATGAGGTAAAACTTTGTGTTTAGAGCCAGGGCCGGCCCTAAGGTTTCGATTGCCCTAGCCTAATCCAATTTTGGTTGCCCCTTATATTAAAAATTTGGTACGAACAATAACGATAAAAATAAATACATATAATACCATTTAGCATTCTATATTAGGCTCAAACTGATAATATTCTCTTGTAAAATCAATATTCATATAAGAAAAAATTACATTTGTGCTACAATTTAATTCAAAGAAAAACACTACTCCTTGAATTTTTTGAAGCGAATTCTTCAACTAAGTCATCATACTCGAGTTTTTCAAGGTATTCATTTTCAATTGATATCATTGCCAATCCATTCAATCAATCATGTGACATGGTAGTGCGAAGATAACATATATGAAATCACAACAATCAACTAAACTAGTGCCGGAACGAAGACTTAGCAATATCATTATTATTAAAAAATCAAACAATTAATCTAGATAGCAATCCAATAAAATGAATGTCATCAAATCAAAGTTAAATTGAGATTATAATTAAAATCAAATAGAAATATATCAGATTATCGTCCATTAGGATTTTCGAGTTTTAGATAACTAGAATGGAGATGAACTATTTAACAAGTAAATATTATTTCCTCTTTCTATATTTCAACTTTGATAAGCTTCTTTTAAATTTATGGAGACTGTGAGAAACTAGTCAGAAGGCATAACTGTGCCACCCAAAATAGCTAAATCAAATCTAATTTCCAGTTTCAAAACAAAAACCTAGACGAAACCGCCCGAACATCATAACCCCTAATTCAACAACTAATATTCAGCAAGATTCAAAATCAGAAATCTTAATTTCATTGCAAAACATCAAAACCCCAAATTTCCGTCAAAAAAAACCCTAAAATTATTTATTTAAAAAAAATTACCTGATTGTGTTTCTTTGATGGACCGATCGGTCGTCGGCGTCGATAAGTCGATTCAGATTCTCTCCGTCTTTTGGGTGACTGGATCGGAGTGTCGGAGGAGGAGTCAGCGGGGTGGTCCAAAGGATGGGAGCAGAGACGGGAAGGAGGAGTTGGAGGCTGATGGGATAGAGACGGCGGAACAGAGCGGTGTCTCCGTCGATTCAGATTCTCTTCGTTTTTTTTCTTTTTTTGTGAGCGGCGGAACAGAGACGAGAAGGAGGAGAGGAGGCTGATGGAAATAAAGGAGCAGTTGGGTAGGGCTTTGGGTATTAATAAGAGTTTTTTACTAATAGAACCTCTAACAATTTTTGCATAAAAGTCCCCTTACAAAGTCCACTTTGAAAATTATTACGGTTTGAGGGGTGAAGGATGTAATCGCGATGCTTGTCCCCCCGGCCCTGGGTTGCCCTAGCCCCGGGGCTTGGTGGGCTTACCCCAGGGCCGGTCCTGTTTAGAGCTCAAAATGTTTTTTCCCCTTAAGGGGGTGGGTTTAACGATAACTTTTTACTAGCATTGTAGCTCCTGCTAAGCACGGTCTTAGTTTCATGTTTTTATATTTATATTCATTTTTTCTGTCCATCTTTTAATAAAATAGTCTACAGAACCATTTTTTTCCATTGAAATATTGAATACGTATTTCATGCAAAATCGAACACATTATGCACATCATATCATATAATTAATGAAAATTTTCATCAAGCATTGGGTAAACACAAAAGACAAAAATATAATATTAGTCAACATTTATGTAATTTAGGATAATAAAATGTTTGATTTGTCATCTCATTATTTGTAACACTTAGAACTGCAATCTAATAAAAAAAGTTTACAAATTAACTGTCTATATTATTGAATATAAATCAAACTAAATAATTAAGATCCACTGAAATTGCATTCACTTTTTCTCCTTCTTGATCTTCTTCTTTAAAGTTGACAATGTAGAATCCCTATTCATCACTGTAAAATGTAAAATTTGTAATAAACAGGTGTATAAAAGCAATAATATTTATACCAATGTAACCAAATATAACTTTTATTAAATATTCTACCTGATTGTGTTCTTATTTTTTTAAGGATGGGAGATGGAGTTTTAAATGCAGATGAGTCTAGTATAGCAATGGATGATACATTAAAAACCTTCTTGTCGATGTCAGTTATCTGACAGAGAGTTAAGTTTGGATAATGTAGGGTGTTGAGGTCCTTAATCTTCTTCAGACGGCTGGTCCTTGAGTAGAGAATCCATTCCTGCACATGAATAACATGTAAGAGTCGGATTTGGAATCTCTAGTGGTTCCTCAAATGATTTAGTTAGTAGAGAACTTTGAGTGTGGAAGAAGAGGAGTTCGGACTTAGAATTTTTAGGCCAGAGCTCACTTACCCTATGCAGTAGATAACATCTCTTATTTATAATAGATCCTAAGTGGTATTTGCATGATTTCGAACGAGTCTATGCAAGCAGCACACTCGGTAGATACTTCATGGGTGTCGGTTGCAGAGAGGATGAGTCATCTAGGCATTCAATGCAATGATGATGGTATGTGTAGAGCTGATGAGGTCCGATCAGTCATAAAGACTTTCGGGGCTGAGCAATGGTGATTCTAATCATGCATTAACTATGATGGTGATCGACTGTCAGCGGGGGATTTAGGATAATTCGTCTCTCAATTTGTTTCTACGAGAATTGTTGCCTTTTACTCTTGCGAGTGGGCCGATAATTATCGCCTTTTTAGTTGGCTTTGAATGTTCTCAATCTAGCCTTGCAGAATAAAAAGGTGGGATTCCTGCAAACAGTAAGATCCAAGTAAGAACGTCTTTAACTTGTCTCCTATTAGGAAGGGATGAGTGCTAAGATCATTCGAGTCGTCTAGCATAGAGTGTGGGCGATCAAAGTTTAGTTATGGTGGGACATGTGTTGGCTCCTAACCGAGGATTAACATTTAGTCATTTATATGATATAACACTGGCCTTTTTCACTCGAAATTAGGTGGCCAAGTTCAAGTCAAACTATAGTCGACTATTGGATATTTGAGGTGCTTTTGTGAGGAAAGCGATGGGTCGTTGTTGATGTGACGCTCTGACATCACGGGATATCGAGTGACATCGTCACCTCATTTCATGAGCGCAAATGACATGTCAACCGAAGGACAGTACTTCCGTTCCTGAGCGATCACTCCGAATTCCAAGGCTGATCTCAGTTATCAATCAATAATTGAGTTGACCACTATGTCGCCATGTGCTCGTCTCCAAGCTTATATATATCAGTTCTACTGAAAGGCTTCATGATTTCTCTGAACCCTAGAACTCTTTGTCTCTTGAGTGATTCTCAATCTAGCTCTAATGATTTTTCTTCCAAATGGCTGCTTCTGCTTTCGCAGCCACCTGTAATAAAGCTAGGATTGATCTGTAAAGGAATTTTTGCTCCAATATATGTGCGACGGAGCTCAAGGCTTATTATTCCTACTATGACATTCCTCATGAATTCACGTTGTCAATGCCGGATATAGCTTAGGCAGTGTATCACCACAACAGAGTCATTGCCCCGGTCTACCTCTGACATTTGGAGTACGACCTCTGTCTTTCACTCTAACCCTATCTCCGCCACACCTTTGAGGCTTTAGGAGTCTCATCTTCATAAATTAAGCTGAACTCCATCACTACATTTTTGGGATTCATGGTGGTCTATCACTGAGTGGGGGTCGAGCTGACCTTCCACATCCTCAGCCATCTCCTCAGCGTTATGGTTATAGACGTCTAAAAATACCTATAGCTGTCCGCACACAGCTCGAGATGGAGAGAGGATGACGAACGTCGTTGTCCGAGTCTAAGAGGATTATCTAACACTGGCAAGCGCAGGAAGCGAAACGGCAAACCAAGTGGCCTGCACGCTCAACAGTCAGCTCGCGCGCGTCGATCAGCTCGCGTGCAACGGTCAATACACGTGCGCCAATCAGCTCGCGCACGCTTGTCAATAAGCACACCAATCCGCATCAACTCGTGCGCATCGATCAGCACGCACGTGCCAATCAGCTCACGCGCGTCAATCAACTCACGCCTAACAGTCAGCTCGCGCGTGTCAATCAACTCCAAGTGTCTGAACGCGCTCAACAATCAGCCCACGTGTACCGATAAGCTCGCGCGCGTCAATCCGCTCGCGCGCGTCGGTCAACTCGCGCGCGTCAATCCGCTCGCGCACATCGGTCAACTCGCGCGCGTCAATCCGCTCGCACGCGTCAGTCAACTCGTGTGGAGCGTACAAGTCACCACGACGGGCTAGTGAATAAAACGACAGAAAATATAAGTCCCGGAGAATCAGAAAAATACCACAGGTGAAGAACCCATTCAAGCAAGAGACGATAAACGAATCTTGTCTTTATTTTCAAGAGAGTTGTAATTTTTATTTTCGTTATTTGAATTCATTTGTAAACGACTAAAGTTTTAATGAAATCAATGATGAAGGCGACTTTCAGCGAAAACAAGCTGGCGACCACAGTGTGAGCTAACAGCTTCGTTGTTGAACCTGTCGTGTCGTAACCTCGGATCTGCATCCCGGTTGAAGAAGTGGTTGAATACGAGTTCGACCAACAGAAATATGAGGAATATCTATCGTCCTCCTCCTCCAGATCCTCCGCCCCTCGCAAGCGCAGGAAGATCAAGCTCTCATTATAATCTCGCCTTGCAAAGCCCCTCCGACCTCTAACGAGACCGGATCTACAGATCTGGACCTTTCCTCCACCAAGGAGTCAATTACTAAAGACGCGCCAACCCTATCAAAGAAGGCACGCTAAAGACAGCGCCAACGACTTGCGCGCCGACTTGGTAAGGTTTTGGAGCCTATTGACGGGATCGGCTATGAGGCGGATCTGAAACGCAGAAGGCATCGAGTAGCCTAGTAGTAAATGAATGGTATATCCTCCAAGCTAACAGCGAATGAATGGATCCAAGTCAAACGGACCCGATCAACCCTCGAGGAGCGCATTCAGAAGCGTCGTGTCTTGATTGCGCACACAAGGATTGTCGTGCAGGAAGCGCAAAAGTTAAAACAGGAAGAGGTGACCAAGAAGCCACCAAAACCAAGCCAAGTCTGGAAACCAAAGTCCGAAACGGCGTCGACAAAAAGTCAAACAGTGTCCGGAACTGCTAGAATACACGAACCACCATCTGGTGGCTCTACTAGAACCAAGCCACCAAATGGTGGCTCGTCTTGAACTGAGCCACCAAGTGGTGGCTCGGCCAAGGCTGAGCCACCAAGTGGTTGTTCGCACCTGTTCGCACTCGGTTCGGTTCGCACCTGGTTCACCTCCCGTAGTCCCGTTTAAGCCTCCGATGGCCCCTGTTTCTGTCCCGATGAATCACACACTTTCGGCAAATCCCCATGGTAATGTGAACTTGTACCGATTCGAGATGAGGATGGCAGATCGCCTTGGTCCTTTGCACGAGAATCGAGGCAAGGTGTTGACCAAAAAACGTTCGGGTCCAGTGACTAAACCCCGAACAAGCACTCGAGCTGGAGGTCGCACACACTCTCGTAATAAGTCAGAACCTTCCTATAATGGGAAAACCCCTGCACTTGACCGCCTCGGACGGCGAATTGAAGTCCAAGAGCCCGTTAAGAGTTCGCGCTCCCAAAAGCGTAGCTCTAAACGTGTGACTCTTAAGAACACCAATAAGGCAGCAAGCTATCAGAAGGAAACGTGTTGTTCAGATGACGACGTTATACCTGAAGAGTCGTGCCAACACATCATAGGTTGCTCCGGTCATCTGACCGATGAGTTGTACTATCGGGCTAGGGGTACGAACAAGTCTCGGAAGAGAAGCACCCGAGAAATAGAATCCCACTGCTCGTGCGCCAAACTAGTAAGGGTAGTATTATCAGCATGTAGCTGCCCTAAGACTGCTCTGCAGAGGGTCTTGGTATTTGAGAGAATATCTAACGGAGCGACTAAGTCCAAGCCAAAGCATTTCCGTAAGAAACAATCGGTCGTTCAAGGTGACAAGCTTCCATAAGTCACAATAAATATGGCTGATAAGGGAAAGTCGACTCGACCTTCTAATTTTGACCCGCTCATATCGTATCGTCTAACCCAGTTGCGATCGAGGATCATTAGACAAAGGGATTATCATAGAATACAGAGGGGATTATCCTCGGATGATGAAGCATATGATGCCAACTCTGCAGTCGCTTCTGAAAAAATGATATCCAGCGTAGGACAATCCCACGACGCATTCATGATCAACACCGAGCAAATCGCCAAAATTCTCGAGGATGCTCTAACCAAGCAGAAAGAGGCATTCAAGATTGAAATGGAAATAGCTATGTAGCAGATGAAGGAAGAGCATGACCAATAGATTCGGGCTCTGTCTAATCAATTTGATGAATCCAACCGTCACAACACAGCTAACCAAGCAGTTAGCGATTCAGATGTGGATGAACGCTTCAATGTTGACAACCCTCCCGTTGACCAGAACCTTAGGGGTGGTACCACCGAAGATGACAATACCGAGGGTGGCCGCGTTATCCCTCTTTCAAATCGTCCAAGGCTCGATACGCGTGAGGATGAGAAAATAAAAGATCTCGAGAGCAAAATCAATACTTAATGTCTACACCAGAGGTGAAAAGGATCGGCATTCCATGTCCCTATCCAAGAGAGTGGGATTCAATAGCAGACCCGACGAAGTTCAACTTGATTAACTTTACGCCGTTCGACGGGAAGGGTTCGCCCACTCAGCATCTAATCTATTTTAAGTCCCACTTGGGCATGATCTCCGGTAATAAAGCCTTGATGGTTCGGTCATTCATTGACACCCTTCGCGGGCCCGCCTTCAATTGGTACCGCCGTCTTAAGTATAGAAGCATCAATAGCTGGAACAACCTGGAGAACATGTTCCTCGGTCGTTTCTTTGACGATGATGCCGAGGTGTTAATCAGGACACTCTTCAATGAGAAGCAAGAAAATGACGAGAAGGTCGACGACTTCGTCAAGCGCTTCCAGAATAAGGCGATGAACTGCCGAGATCCGATTACAGAGGACTTCAACCTCCAAACCTGTTACAACAACCTCTCTTTGGACGTGTTGGAAGTTATGGGAGTAGCACCGTCCAATAACTAGAAAGAGTTGAAGGTGCACGGAGAGCAGACCGAACGCTTCCTCAGAAGGAAGAAAGCCGAAAGAAGCCAACTGGCAGCTAACTCTCCGAAATCCAATTTTGCCTCCTGTGGTAAAGTGAAAGCACCTGCAGCAGCTGTTGATGCTAATCAGACATCGCAACAGCAACCCCGAAGACAGCATAAGACTTTGGGTTCAAGACTCCAAAAAGAGTACTCCTTGACGAAGACGTTCCAGCCATCTTCGAATCCCTCCTTAAAAACAATAAGATCAAGCTACCACCTATCACAAATCAGGAGGAAGCTGACAACACTACGGATCCAAAGTACTGTGTGTACCACAGTAGGGTCCTTCATCCCACCAAGGATTGCTTTGCTCTTAAGAATAGCATCCAAACCTTGGTTGAAGCTGGCGTCATAATGCTGGGATAAACCAGATGAGGACGGAAACACTCCGACAAGTATACGAGTATAAAATGCTTCTCAATTACTCCAACATGTATATGAGTCTAAACTGTTTCCTTTCTTTCATGGGAAGTTCCTAGAGAATCTTATATTCTTAAGGATAACCCGAACATGCGACTGAGGACAACATACTCCTCATTGGACCCAGTTTTGTAAAGAAAGTTGCGGGTGGATAATTCATGTAATGTGAAGTTCCCGGAAGAATGTTAAATGTAATATTCTTAGGGATAACCCGATCATTACGAACAAAGTGATAAATACTAAACTCCCGCTGTGATTTTCGAACACTCTTTTGTTGATGACTCATAGTCTTTCACCATAAAATCCCCCACCGATCAGACTAATTGACGGTGGGACAACCAAAATTCCTTCGGTTAAATCCGCTTAAACTTTTGATGTATCTGTGCACTCAACATCCTCATTGTTAGAGTTCGGACATGGTACTTGAAATTTTAATATCCTGATCGTTGACGATTGTCAAACCCCTCCGTGTTAAGTATTTATCATTTAACACCAGGAACCCCCTCCGAGTAATTTGTACAAGTCAACACTCTCACTATGATTTGTACTCTCACTCCCACTTTCTACCTGGTCAAACATTCCTACAGTTAGGGCCACAACCAAAATCCCCTCTCGATTCCTCTAATGAACGAGAGGCCCACAAATAGAGCAATCAAATCTTCCTACAGCTAGCATCGTCTCAAACTTCCCACTTAGTCAAACCTTCCTACAGTTAGGGCCAAAATCAAAATCCCCTCTCGATTCCTCCAATAAATAAGAGGTCCACTTTCAAATTGAGTGATCAAACCTATAAAGTTAGGGTCACCTTAGTTCCCCCCCCCCCCCACCCCACTCGATCAAAACCGTCAAATGGTTATAGCCAAAACCGAGATTCTTTTTCGATACATGAAAAGCTCTCATCGTCTTTCCCCTTCGGTCAAACCTATAAAAGTTAGGACAGAAGTTAGAATTTCTTTTTTTTAGATCAGATAACCAATCCTATAAAAGTTAGGGTTATCTGAATCTATTCGATTCTCAAAGTGGAGTTCCCACTCTTAGTTTCACATTGTTCGGATTCTGGAAGTGGAGATCCCACTTGGAGTTTCCTTCGTAACTAGAAAAAGAATATAAAATTCTTCTTTTCCAATATCGTGTTCGTCTTTGCCCCAAGAAAAGACACCACCTTTTTAACTCTCATAATCCGTGCCTTACACGGGCGGGGAATTTTATCCCGAATCCTAAGTAGGGATAAGTCAGTGCCTAAAACATGTTGCCGGTTAGTCTTTGACCGTAAAAAGGACAAAAGCCTACATATTCGATATTGTGACAGGTTGTTATTAATAACGTCAAAATCCGTGCATCATACACACGGGGAATTTTGTCTGAATCCTAAGTAAGGATAAGTTAGCACCTAACACGCATTGCCGGTTTATTCTTTCACCGATTGAATAAGACACCAGAATCTAAATCTGGGGAATTTTATTCTGAAACCTAAGTAGGGATAAGTCGGTGCCTAACACGCGTTACCGGTTAGTCTTTGACCATAAAAAAGACAATAGCCTACATATTTAATATTGTGGCAGATTGTCATTAATAACACCAAAATCCGTGCCTCACACGCGTGGAAAATTTTATCCTGAATCCTAAGTAGGGATAAGTCAACACCTAACACGCGCTGCCAATTAGTCTTTTACCGTGAAAAGGATAAACACCCACATATTCAATATTATGGCAGGTTATTATTAATAACACCAAAATCCGCGCATTACACGCGCGGGGAATTTTATTCTGAATTCTAAGTAGGGATAAGTCAACGCCTAACACGCGTTGTCGGCTTAGTCTTTCACTGATTGAAGAAGACACTAGAATCCAAGTCTGGGGAATTTTATCCCGAAGCCTAAGTAGGGATAAGTCAACGCCTAACACGCGTTGCAGGTTAGTCTTTGATCGTAAAAAGGACAAAAGCCCACATATTCGACATTGTGGCAGGTTGTTATTAATAACACCATAATCCGTGTTTCACACACACGGGGAATTTTGTCCCGAATCCTAAGTAGGGATAAGTCGGTGCCTAACACGTGTTGTCGGTTTAGTCTTTCACCAATTGAAGAAGACACTAGAATTCAAGTCTGGGGACTTTTATCCCGAAGCCTAAGTAGGGATAAGTCAACGCCTAATACGCGTTGTCGGGTAGTCTATTCTCGTAAGAAAGATGAAGTCTACGTATTCAATATCATAGCACTAAGAGAGTTAACTCTCTTAGCACAACGTCACATGCAGAACGGACTTAAACAATCCGCATGCAAGCCCGATTCAAACGGTAATCGATAAAGGCATATCAAATCTGTTGAAGACTGAGCATTTGCCAAAAATTCTAAGTCAGCATCTAACACGCATTGCCGGGTAGTCTATTCCCGTGAGAAAGACGAAGTCTACGTATTCAACATCGTAGTACTAAAAGAGTGGACTCTTTTAGCACAACGTTACATGTAGAATGGGTCTAAACAATCTGCATGCTAGCCCGACTCAAACAGTAGTCGATAGAAGCTAATCAAACCCGTTGATGGCTGAGAAGTTGCTAAAAATTCTATAAATGCGAGTCATTAACGCATCATCTTCATTAGTTGGTCTCGTGACTTGAACATCCAACGACTTCGGGATAAGATCTATATCTGCAGACGAAACAACTTTAATAGTGGGTCCTGCAGCCTAAAATTTAGGACCCTCACGCTCCAACGCCTTAAGGGCTTAAACTGTATAGACTCCAGCAAACGTACGAGTATAAACTGTGTTAACGCCGGTCAATGCGTTATAATGAAAGTCAACACCGGACAACACATTATAGTAAAGGTCGATGCCGGTCAACGCATCAATAATTTCGCCAAAGTAAGGCAAAGGATGATTCCAGGGAGTTCAATCACGTTCAGATATGAATTTTTAACGAAGATGATCAGTTCAAAGTCAACTCAATGACACGAGCTAAATCCAAAAACTTACGCATCAACTTCAGTTCAAGATTTTGATAACGGTCAAACGATAAACGCAGCGCCGGATGAACTTTACCTATTCGACAAAACACTGAATAGACTAAAGGCTGAAGAAGTCAAGAATTGAAGCAGTTCATAGGTCCCTCTACGAGATTGAGGAAAGGAGCTATCTTATCCAAAACATTCCAGACTCCTCTATAAAAGAATGAGTCTGAAATACTTTGGAGGGGATATCGGTAGGCATCTAAAAATACCTATAGGTATACACACACATCTCGAGACGAAGAGAGGACGACGAACATTATTGTCCAAGTCTAAGAGGATTATCTGACACTGACAAGCGCAGAAAGCGAAACGGCAAACCAAGTGGCCTACGCGCTTAACAATCAGTACGCGCACGTCAGTCAATACGCATGCGCCAATTAGCTCGCGCGCGTCTGTCAATACGCGTGTGCTAATCAGCATCAACTCTCGCGCATCGATCAGCACGTGCACACCAATCAACTTGCGCGCGTTAATCAACCCGCGCACGTCAATCAACTCGCGCACGTCAATCAACTCGCGCCCACCAGTCGGCTCGCGCGCGTCAATCAACTCCAAGTGTCCGAACGCGCTCAACAATTAGCCCACACATGTCGATCAGCTCGCGTGCGTAAATCAACTCGCGCGGAGCGTACAAGTCACCACGACGGGCGAGTGAACGAAACGACAGTAAATAACACCCGAAGAATCAGAAAAACACCACAGGCGAAGAACCCGCGCAAGCAAGAGATGATAAACGAATATTATGTTTATTTTCAAGAGAGTTGTAATTTTATTTTCTTTATTTGAATTCATTTGTAAACGACTAAAGTTTTAATGAAATCAATGATGAAAGCAACTTTCAGCGAAAACAATGGTTGGGAAGAATGAGGGCCACTACTACTTTCAAAATCTAGATGGATTCAAAATCATCTCGGACACTCCTGAGTCAAATAAGGGCTTGAAGAAGAAGTTATTTTGGGTCTTTGGGACTGACCCAATCCTTTCTTGCTCAGCTTAGCTTGAGATCACGAGGGATGTCTTGAAGCCGGGTTTTCTCATTGACGAAGAGAAGCAAGGGCTCAAGAAGATTCGGGCCTACTCTGGGTTGCACCATATTGAGAACTTGTTCAATTAGGTGGCTTTGCGGGTGGCCATCATCCCCAAAATCCCACTGACCGAAGAAGACATGATTCGAGCAGTGGGCCTAACTTTGTCGCTGAAGGAGTTGGATGCATCTTAGGTAGGGGCCTCAATTAGACCCTAAAAACATCTTAGAGCTAAATTGGCTCTAGCAAAGGATGAGGAGGTAGGGAAGAGTGCTCTAAAATTGTTACTTGGCAAGTTGGGCCATGTGCTTCCACTACGCTAGCCAAGAGGTCTGAGAAGATGAGGAGGAAGCTGAGAAAAGTAAGCGGCCAAGTCCCTCTAGAAGTGCCAAGACAACTCGCACTGGAGAAGGGAGCATAGTAGAGGCGGCTACACTGGCTCATACTCAAGAAGCTGAGGAAGGTGAAAATCTCGCCACTCCTCTCACTAAAGCCACTCATGTAGAGTTGGCCAACATTGTCGCTGTAGTTGACAAGAAGTCCCCTGCTCGGGTCAAGAGGCGTGAGATGGTAGACTTTAAGCCTGCTGATGTCCAAGCTCAAACAGAGGAGGAGTTAGCTCAGCCTCCACCAGGCAAGTCAGCCCATAGAGAGGGCAAGGAGTTAGTTGTTGAAGAGACGCCTACAGAAGATTCGACAGAAGCAGAGGCATCTTTTGCTTAGGGGTGTCCGCATCAGATGGCCCTTCCCCCTGCACATTAATGAGATTCTAGCAGATGCATAGGGGGAGCTAAGGAAGCTGATGATGGGGATGCCTGAAGTTAGCCCTCGATACTAGAGAGAGCCATCTGAGGAGAACCTGTTCATTCCTTAGCAGGATCTCGACAAGACGACACCCGTTCTAGATTCTTAGATGGCCCAAAGTAGGGCTGTGGATCAATTTTCTCTCTCCTAGGATGATAAAATCCTTGTAACATGCCCGGGTATGGACTTCACTAGACCTTGAGAAGCTATTTTCTTTGATTGGCCTTGGTGGAGCAGGAGCTCTTCAGGCACTTCAAGCACATCCAGGAGGTGTACTTCAAGCTCTAGAAAAGGTTGAAAGTTGAGAAGACAACCTGAGATGTTGCCCAGCTAAAGCTTGCTGCCAAAGAGGACGAGCTGGTAGGTTTGAGGAGGGGCAAAGAAAAATGGTGCTAGGAGATAGAGATGTGGGACGAATGATTAAGGGCTTGAAGGTGATGAGCAACAATAAGTCGGCCACGATCGATAAACTCAAGGAGGACATCAGTCATCTTGACCATAAGCTTCATGTATATCTACTGCCACTATCTCTCCTTATTCGACTTTTGCTCCTAGGTCTAGCATGGCGCCCACTTCTAGCTCCATGCCTGCTCTGGGTGAGGCCCCTAGAGAGCTTCATGTATCTTTTCTCTTTCTTCTTTTTTGGACATCTTTTCGATGTAAATATTTTGTTTTGCATATATTTTGATATATAAATAAAAAAGATGTACTTTTGCCTACTCGATTTATGTACCTCTCTTGCTTGTGTCTTTATGTTTGTCTGCAGTTTACCTCGTTCAAGATTTGTAACTAAAATGAGTCAATTTCATGCCTTAGTTTTATTCCAAAAGGATACCAATGTCATATGTGTTGGGGTCGACTGAGTCGATGACGTTCCTTGATTTTATTCATGAAAATGATACTAAAGTCTTTCAAGTTAGAGGCCACCGAGTCGATGACGTGCCTTGGTATTACTCTGAAAGGATACAAATGTCTTTCAAGTTGGAGTCAACTGAGTTTATGACGTGTCTTGGTTTTACTCTGAAAGGATATTAAGGTCTTTCATGTTGTAGTCGGCCGAGTTTATAGCGTGCCTTAGTTTTTCTCAGAAAGGATACTAAGGTCTTTGGTGGTTTTATTCATGGAAATGATATCAAAGTCTTTTGAGTAAGAGTCAAATGAGTTGGTGATGTTCCTTGATTTTACTCCAAAAAAGATACTAAGATATTTGGTACGTGCCTTGCGTTTATTCATAAAAATGATACCAAGGACTTTCGAGTCAGAGTCGACCAAGTTAATAATGTGCCTTGGTTTTATTCCAAAATGATACTAATATCTTTTGAATTGGAGTCAACCGAGTCGATGACGTGCCTTGGTTTTACTCTGAAAAAAATACCAAAATCTTTTGAGTTGTAGTTGACCGAGTTGATGACATACCTTGGTTTTATTCATGAAAATGATACTAAGGTCTTTTGAGTTTTTCCTCAGACATCTGTGAGGATTTATAAGTACTACAAAATCATAGTACAATAATATTATCAAAAAGTATTTATAGCACATAAGAATCTTATAGTTTATAATTACTGGAAGTATTTCTTAAGATGTTCAATATTCTAATGGTGTTGCAAGATTCTTCCATTAGAGCTTTATAGCCGATGATCATCGGGATGTACTTCTTCGATGACCGTGTACTGTCCTTCCCAGTTGGCAGCTAATTTACTAAGCTTCGTGTATCTGTTGAAAAATTTCTCTTCGAAGGATGAGATCGTCAATGCTAAATCTCTGAGGTTAGACCTTGTTGTTGTTGTGCCAAACAATGCGTTGCTGATTGATGACTTGTGTCCTGAGAGAGCTTTCTCAAACTTTATCAATAAGGTCAAGTCTAACTCGAAGTTTGGTCGAATTCAGATCTTCATTGAAGTGCTACAATCAGATGGTTTGCATGCCGACTTTTACCGGGACGACCACTTTGGCTCCATATGCTAGGTTGAATGGGGTTTCTCTAGTGGAACTCTTGTAAGGGGTGTGGTTGGACCATAGAATTCAAGGTAGCTCTTTAACCTAGTTTCCAACCGCTTTGTCCACCTTCTTCTTCAAGGCTTGAAGTAAGAATTTTTTTTTAGTAGCCTCTACTAGTCCATTGCATTATGGGTGTGCCACTGAAGTGAACTTGAACTGTATCTCCCATTCTTCACAAAAACTTCAAAAGTCTCTACTGTCGAATTAAATATTGTTTTTGGTGATGAATGAGACTTGAACTCCAAATCTACAGATGATTGATTTTCACACAAGGTTAATGGTATTTCTCTCACGAATTATGGCTAGTGGTTCAGCTACTACCCATTTTGTGAAGTTGATGACATACCTTGGTTTTATTCATGAAAATGATACTAAGGTCTTTTGAGTTTTTCCTCAGACATCTGTGAGGATTTATAAGTACTACAAAATCATAGTACAATAATATTATCAAAAAGTATTTATAGCACATAAGAATCTTATAGTTTATAATTACTGGAAGTATTTCTTAAGATGTTCAATATTCCAATGTTGTTGCAAGATTCTTCCATTAGAGCTTTATAGCCGATGATCATCGGGATGTACTTCTTCGATGACCGTGTACTATCCTTCCCAGTTGGCAGCTAATTTACTAAGCTTCGTGTATCTGTTGAAAAATTTCTCTTCGAAGGATGAGATTGTCAATGCTAAATCTCTGAGGTTAGACCTTGTTGTTGTTGTACCAAACAATGCGTTGCTGATTGATGACTTGTGTCCTGAGAGAGCTTTCTAAAACTTTATCAATAAGTTCAAGTCTAACTCGAAGTTTGGTCGAATTCAGATCTTCATTGAAGTGCTACAATCAGATGGTTTGCATGCCGACTTTTACCGGGACGACCGCTTTGGCTCCATATGCTAGGTTGAATGGGGTTTCTCTAGTGGAACTCTTGTGAGGGGTGTGGTTGGACCATAGAATTCAAGGTAGCTCTTTAACCTAGTTTCCAACCGCTTTGTCCACCTTCTTCTTCAAGGCTTGAAGTAAGAATTTTTTTTAGTAGTCTCTACTAGTCCATTGCATTATGGGTGTGCCACTGAAGTGAACTTGAACTGTATCTCCCATTCTTCACAAAAACTTCAAAAGTCTCTACTGTCGAATTAAATATTGTTTTTGGTGATGAATGAGACTTGAACTCCAAATCTACAGATGATTGATTTTCACACAAGGTTAATGGTATTTCTCTCACGAATTATGGCTAGTGGTTCAGCTACTACCCATTTTGTGAAGTGGTTAATGGCAATAATCAAAAACTTCTGTTGCCATAAAGCTATTGGGAGAGGCCCTAACAAGTTTGATCCCCATTGAGCGAATGGAATTGGACTCATGATGGAGGTGAATTTAGTTGTTGAGGCCCACGACACATTTAAAAAAAATTGGCTGGTCTTGCACATGATGACAAGTCTTTTGGACGCAACTAGGATGGTAGGCTAGTAGTAGTCTTAGTAGATCACCTTTTGAGTGAGTGTTCTTGCTCTTCGATGATTCTCGCAAGTTTCCTCTTGGATCTCTTTCAGAACATAACTAGTTCCTGTCCACTGTAGGCATCAGAGAAAGGACCCCACACTAATACTAGAGTATGACATTTGATAAAGCTGGTTATCGATCATAAGATATTTTTTGAGCATCTTTTTGTGGACTCTTCACTTTAGTAGCATTCTTTGTGAGCTCCCCCTATTAGGTACTGGATGAGTGGATCCATCCAATAGGGTTTTCCTTTTGTCTCGGTTTGTGTGACTTAGTGTGTTGAAGATTCCATGATGCTAGGGTCCTTGAGGGTGTCCTTGTACACAAATTCTTGACTATTCCCTGAGCTGGATGACTTGAGCTTGGATAAGGCATCGGCCTGAGCGTTTAGGGTGTAGCGGACGTGGACGATCATAAAAAATTTTAAGTTACTTAAGAGCTCTTTGACTGCCTTCAGATATAAGATCATCCTCAAGTCTTTGGCTGCATAACCTCCTCTTATTTAGAAGATGAAAAGTTAGGAGTCAGGCAGGATGTAGACGAGCTCACCCTTGCTTACTCGGGTGGCTCAAAGTCCTACTAAGAGTGCTTTGACGCGGCCTTGTTATTTAAGGCTAAAAATTTGAAAGCGATGGAGTGCTAATGCATGGGCCAGTCTAGACCACATAGGACTACTCTAGCTCTACCTGAGAATCTATCCACTTTCAATAACCACCATATGAAGAATCTATCCACTTTCAATAACCACCATATGGAAAACTCAAGCAAGTCATGCTCGGGAGTGCTATGCTTCCAAGGAGGAGGTACTTTCGTCATTTTGGGCGTCAAAGACTCACGTGGGGGGATCAGTATGAGTTGAGATAGTTTTTAATTAGCTGCGGATGACTCTACTAAGAAGTCAACCAAGGTTTGGGCTTTTATGGTCATCCTAGGCCTAAATTATACATCATATGCACTAAGCTTGACCGACCAGCTGATCATTCTTCCCGAAGTGGTGGGGTTACCAAGTGCTTTTTCAAGGATAGTTTTTGTTAGACCCTAGAGGGGGGGTGATTAGGGTCTTATGCTAATATAATCCTAATTAATTACCAATTAAAATTATGTTGATCAATATGTTCTTGCAAGAGATAGATATGAACAATAAGAATAAGAACAAAAGAAATATACGCTAAGCAAACACAAACACAAGACATGTTTACGAGGTTTGGTCACCACGACCTACGTCCCCGCTCCTCACCTCGAGGAGATATCCACTATCATAATCCGGTTTGGAAGCCAGAACTTTTACACACTCGATTTACAAGACAACCGAAAACTCTCACACTACACAATCACTAATCAATCACACTTTACACACTAAGTGTAGGAACCTAGCCCGTGTCCTCCTCCTCAAGTACTCGGTTACAACCTCTCCCTAGGTTCGTTAACCAACGCCACTCCTATTGGATTCGACCCCATCTCTGGCCTCACACTTTTCTCGGTGTACAAGTGTATTACAAGTGATTCTCACAAAAGAAGATTAAATACATTGGTTTGTTCTCAAATACCAAGTGAGAACACAATGAAGCTCACACTCACTTAATCACACTCCACAACCCACACTATATGGTATGAAGATATTAAGCTCAATATGTGTATGTGATAACAGTGAATGAAACTCAATAAATATAGCTAATTGAAATGAAAATGAAATAACAAGCTATATAAGAGATTAGAAAACTTCTCAAGCAAGAAGAATAGTAGATGATGAACCCAATAAGATTTGAAAGCCACTTCTTGTTATAGAAAAACTTCTATTGAAACAGATTGATGAAATCAGCTTTAAACAGCTCTTTGAAACACACTAAATATTTTGTTAAACACAAAACTTGGATTTCTTGGATGCATAGAAGGAGAACAGCAATGGGGTACATATAGTAACCCAATACATCAGTAAAAACATAAGTAAAAGACCAAAAAACCCATTTAAAAACAGCTATAAAAACTAGCCGTTGGAATGAACTGACAGTTCGGCGGTCGACCGTGTCGGTCGACCGCGAAGCAAAAAAAAACAGAGTTTTGAAAATAAAGGCTGGCGGTCGACCGCGAAACTCTCTGGATTTTTTCACGATCGACCGTCACGGTCGATCGCGAGCACATAAAAACAGTGCTAAGGAAAATTGTCAATGGCGGTCGACCGCGACGGTCGACCGCGACGGTCGACCGCAGACTGATACACTGCATACTGACATGTTTTTTTGGGCTGTTTTGAAAATTCATTAAAAATATCAAATCAATTCCAAAAATAGTAAAACTTTGGGAAAAGTTTCTAAATGATAAAATGAACATGTTAGAAAAGGAATTTTTGGAAAATCAATTTTTGTTTGTGAAAAATCCATGTTTTTGAAAAGTGTTTAGAAAATCTGTTTTCGTGAATATGAAAATTGACACAAGACTTGTAAATACGTGTGTATATATATATATATATATATATATATATATATATATATATATATATATCATGCATATATTATATGTATATAATAGAGTATGAAAGAGCTGTAAACATGAGATAAAAGATATTTTAACAACGTTTGATGAAAAATCATTTATATGATAGAAAACGTCAAAAATCGTGTTAAGTGTACATATATTGAGCTTAGATATAATCATACAATATATGTAAGTAAACTAAACTAATACCTAGGTAACTCCGCACATATGAACTTGAATCTTTAACGCTTGATTGTCGTGTGTTGAATTACCTGTAAAGAAAAACACAAAGACTAGAAAATAGATTAGATATAAATTGTTTGACAAATCATCATCAAAACCAAAGGGCCAACAGTTTTGTCTGCGCCATGACGGTGTGAGCTTGAACGTAGGGGTTAAGCCTCCTAACCGTGATTATGAGGATGAAGGAGGCTTTCTCGATGAGAGTGTATTTGCGTTTGGCCTCCTTCTAGCAGATATAATATATTGGGCTCTATGTATTGTCCACATAAGTAAAAACTTTACAAGCCAAGTAAATACTTTAAAGGCCAAGTATATGTCATAAAAACCTTGACTGTCATGATGGTGATGCACAAAAAGATTGATCTTCCTTAGGCAATCACTATAATTACCCCTTCTTAAGTAAGGCAACTGATCGGATCTTGACCTAGGCTCGCTACTACCTAACTGGGTCAATGATATCTTTCTCTAAAATCCTAACCTAGCGCCCATTGTTTTGATCTCTTTATACAAGAGGCTTACTTAGGAATTGGAGGGTAATTAGTGGATAGTTCACTATTATAATCTGACACCTTTTTAGTGTATCATAGGGGCACTCAGCAATCTCAAGTGGATCTCAACATTTGAATCCTCTCTAGCCATCTGAGTTGATCAAAGGGCTCTCTTTGGTGAGTCCAATCTTGTAGTCTAAATATAGTAAGTTCTCCTAGTACTAACAATTAGCGAATACCATGGACCTCACATCAATTGGCTTTGAAAGATAATTAGTAGAGGTGACTCACATGACAAGGCAAATAGTCCTAATTTTAACCGAAAGATGACTCTGTAAGACCAGATGGTCACAATGATCATGATAATTGTGGAAGAGCAAAACTAAAAAATCTTTCAAAAAATATAGGCATGATCTTGGTTCCCTAGTAGCAACCCAAGATGTCTTGATGATAATTGCGTGACCATACATTCAACCTACACAACCCACACAACCGTGATGCATCGGCCATTCCAATAAGTTTCACCCTTGTTGTTTGCATCCAAACGACAAATGAAACCTCAATTTGACCAAATTTGAATGCTGATAGAGTGGATTGGATAAAAGAATATGCAAACCATGTAACCAAGAGGAACCCAAATCAATTGGTTGGACATAGAGCCACTACTAGGTACTCAAACCAACCTAAAGCTTACAATCAAGCATATGATTCAGATTATCTTGGGTGTAATTTTGGAGCAGCCTACCAAGGATATATTCCCAACTATGATGATACACTTGATGAGATCTACACCCTAAGGTAAGTGTATTTGATTGTTGAAATGGTTATTTTAAAAGTTTAACTTAGGGGCCTTTTAGATCTTACTGTCTCTTTCTTTTCAACTAAGAAAACTTTAATTTTGGTTACTTTCAAATCTTTGGGTTTGAATTAGGGGGAGTATTTCTCTAAAATATGATTTTCATCCATAATCTCTTTCAAGGAGAATGATCAATTATTATAGATAAATGATGTATTTGTAAGATTGAGTCTTTATTTTATTATTTGAGGTATTTTTAATGGGTTTTTGTGTATTGGAGCTCTCTCCATCCATTTGATGTTTTTGGATTAATATGCCCTCATTTTTAGTTTGTATTAGAGAGACCTCGAGCTCTAACGGTGGATTGGTGAATACTTAATGTTTAATGTATAACTTGGTAGAATAGTTTCGTGTTGGTAGTACAAAACGTGGATAAAAGTTATTTTTTTATAGTGTTTTTAATCGAAAGAGTGTTTGATTGAAAACATTTTGGAATTTATGCAATACAACACGAGTGTAGGCGCTTGACCTGATGAGAGCATGAGCTCAAGGAAATCCCGAGACATATTGCTTTAATGTGTTTGATTGCACACATCCAAACAATGAGTTGCACATGCTCAAGTGGGTTTTTCAAAGGTGACTTCTATTTTGTTTTTTTCTTTGTCTAGGTTGACAAGGCAACAGGGTGAGCACGAGCACACACGTCTAACCACCAATCATACAACTCAGTACAAGAGAATAGAATATTTCAATCTTGAGAAATTTATCCACTTGAGTTTATTTTTCAAATTTTTTTGGTTTTCTTGCATGGATTACCATATCGATTATGCAATTAAGTTCGTTCTTGCCATCTTGAGATATGATAGTGATAATCACATTTTATTATAATTTTATACCCTCATTATCTATTTTATATGAATAAATATGCCACTAATAATTGTTTTTATCTTTAATTGCAGGTTAATAAAAAACCCAATATCTCTTCTTTCAACAAAGCCCACTAATTAAATGAAGAACTCAAGCATAAAAGCCCAAAAGAAGAAGAAATACCAAAGAAGCCCAAGCCCAAAGCATAAAAGAAGAAGAAGCTGCGGATTGCAATTGCAGCGCACTACACATCGATGCCAGCATCAATGGCGGCATCGATACCTGCATCGATGCTGGTATTGATACCCCTGTCGATACTGGTATCGATGCCATCGTTGTTCTGTTACGAATCTAAAGCTAAAATTCATGGTTTTTGGATAAGATTTCGATCCAATGGCTCTCATTCACTAATGTTTACTATAAATAAGGGTAGAGAGTGAGGGGTTAGAGGTGTGAAAATTTTTGTAACTCTATTTGGAGAGGAGGGACACTCTTAATTGAGAAGATCATCCAAATTTGTAACTTTTGTTATAATTAATAAAATAATTTTTTCACCACTTTAAATATTTCTTTTCTTTATTAGATGATGAAGATGGAGATGAAGAATTATTTGGAGGTTTGTGTTGGCCTTCTTGTTTTGATGATGATTTACAAACAATTTACATCTAATATTTTTTGTCTAGTGTTTGTGTTTTATATTTATTCTAGGCAAACAATATGTTGGAGGATGGATAAAATTGCGCATTCACGATCATATATAATGGAGGTTGGCGGAATTGTGGAGCGAAGCCTACGCAATTCAAAGTTAAAGATTCAAGTTCAAGCTTCATCCGTAAGTGTACCAAGACAGAGCTTCATTGAAGATCACAAGCTTGGGTAAATTTAGTTTTAGGTGTTATATTATGTGTGTTGGTACTTTAAGCTCAATATAATATGCACACACATTTTATTGGTTTCTTTGTATATATATAGTTATATATATATACATAAGTTAAGTTTTGGTTTCTATGTATATTTAGTTATATATATACATATATAGTTTTGAGTTTTCAAGTTTTAATATGAAACAATTGAATACAATTGAAAATATATTTCTTGTTTCATACTTATATGCATATATATGATTTCATCAATATCAATTTTATATAGTTCAATGAAATCATATTTTAGTGCATTATATGTGTATTTTGATAAAATATTATATTCATTGTTTATAGATTTCATAACAATAGTTTACATCTTTTTTTAAATCTATAAAATTATTTTGTTTTGTTTCAAACAATGGTTAAGCTAAAATGTCAAAACTCATATGTTCACATTTTTATGTTTTGGACTATTTTGCAAAATGATGATATTTTTTATTTGGGATGTCTTTTCTAGAAATTAGTTTTTGTAGCATGTGTATTATTATGTCTACAATCATTTTCCAAAGTTTTATATTTTTTAGAATTTATTTGATATTTTTAAATAGTGTTTTAAAATCAGAAAATAACTTTCATAGCCTGTATATTTTCTGTATCAGTTTGAGGTCGACCGTCACGGTCAACCACCACGATCGACCGCTTGCAATCCAGAAACCCATATTGCCTTTTTATGGCTCATGGTCGACCGTGATGGTCAACCGTGGCTCATCCAGAGACTTTCGCGGTCGACCGCCAGCTTTTTAAAATGGTTCTTTTGGATTTTGTGCTTCGCGGTCGACTCCAGTTTCTCACGGTCGACCGCCGAACTAATGATTACTTTCTAATGGCTATATTCAGATTTGATTCTCTGGGGGTATTTTGGTCTTTTCAATGTTATTTTGGCTGATGTTTTGAGTGGGTATAAATACCCTATTGCCTTCAGCTCTTCAATAACAAGAAAGTGTTTTTAAAACAAGTTTAAAAAGTTTAAACAAGGTTTAAGTTTGGTTTAAGTTTGTTTAAGAAGCTTTTAAGCATTTGGAAGTTTGAGTTTGTAAAATTAATTTCATAAGAGCTTGAGGAGATCATCTATTGGTGTTTGGGCATCTAATTATTCTCCCTCTACCTCTTGATCTATTGAGAAGATTTCTAAACTCATATCTAGCTTTACATTTACATATTTGTTTGCTTATCTTTCTTTAAAGCTAGTTTTTTACTTTGAGTTTAGATTTAATAAATCTTATTATTACACACATCCATATTGAGCTTATAGTATTTACATATATAGTATAATTAGGGTTGTGAGAGTTTGTAACATTGATTTGTGCTTAATTGAATTCTCATCCATTGTAGAGAACAACTATTGTTGTATTCGTGCCTAACTTTGAGTGTGATCTCGTGAAGATCAATTGTGTAGTTGTGAAGTTTTCAGTTAGCTAGAAAACCGAGTGTGAGTGTTAGTGAACGTTGATCGGTGAGCGTTGAAAACCGACATTGTGAGGTATATAAATGTTATTCGAGTGAATGTAGAAAACCAGGTTGTGATAGTGGAGATCTCCTCGAGGTGAGGAGCGGAGACGTAGGTAAAGTGGTTAGACTGAACTCCGTAATCATATCGTTTTGTTTGTGATGTCATTGGCATTCTTATTCTTGTATTCATATCTTATATTGCCTTTGTGTATCGCACTTCATATTCCCCTATCATTGGTAGATTGTTTATTTCACCCTTGTGTTAGTTTGTATATCCTTGAATATAATTCATAGTATATCTCATTGCTAGGATATACCCCTTTGTTCATATTGCTCATTCTAGCTCATATATATTGTTGTATTTTATACTTGCTGGGATAACTTATTAATTAATTTTAATTGGCATAAAATTAGATTATATTAGCATAAGACCCTAATCACCCCCCTCTCCCCTCTAGGGTCTAACAATTGGTATCAGAGCTTGGTGCTATTTGATTTAAGGACTAATCGCCTTGAGTTAAAGATCCAAGTTATCTTATTTGTGCTAATCTAGTTATGATGACATTTGTCTTGCTTCCATATATTCACATATATATCATGAATATAAATATATTTCGTTTAGGCTATAATCCAAATATTGTTCCAAAATATAAAAAATTCCCTTATGCCCAATGGTGCTCTAAATTTAAAATATTTGTTGAATCTAAAAATATTAACTTATGGGAATGTATTGATTGTGCTTACATTATGCCCACATTGGAGAAATCTAAGTAGAGCGATCATGATAATAAAATGTTTACAATGAACAAGCTTTTGTTAGAATTTTTTCTTAATGCTTTTGACTCATTCTTTTCTAACAAATTTGTTCATTTTGATAGTGTTTACAAACTTTAGAAATTTATTGAAGCACATCAAGAGGACTTAGAGGCAATTCGACTAGTTTTGAAGGATTCTTCTTTAAGTTCATGAGGAGCATCATGCACACGGCCACAAGAGGATAATTCTCGTGTAGTAAGCAATTCTGATTTTGATAATGATTTATCTATTGATGAACTCGCTTGTGCATATGAGAAATTATCGCATGCCTACACTAAATTGTAAAATAATTTTATTGATCTCAAAAGCAAGCATGTTAGTTTAAAATCCGATCATGAGAAGCTAGCCTCCAATTTTGATATCATTTCTCAAGAAAATGTTGCTCTTAAAGAAAATAATGATATGTTAAAATTAGAAAATGAAAAATTAACTTTATCCATTTCTAGCTTAACTCATGCCAATAAAGATGTCATGCTAGAAGTAGAATGCATTAGAAATGAATTTGATTCTTTTAAGAAAAACCATACATGCTCTACTTCTATTATCAATGATGTTGTGACAAATAATAAATTGAATCTTGTGAAAAACCGCATATCATGCTTAGATTCAACTTTTAACACATGCATTGATAATCATAAGAAACTTATGGACAAGTGTGCTAAATCTAGTGCTATAACTTATAAATCACCTACACACTATGTACACTTGTATAGCAAAGTTTACAAGTGCTCCATTTGTGGTCGAGAAGGCCATTTAGCTAATTTTTGCTATGATGCACACAAGCCTAAGAATGTTAATGCTCCTTGTGCATCTCATGTAGCTTCATCAGCATGTGCACTTACACATTCACATGCTCATTCTCACAAAGTTCATCATAAGCATGCTAGTGTGTTCAAGTGTGATCATTGGGGTCATTTTTGTCATTTGGCCAAGTATTATTTTGATTTGAAAAGAAAATCACATTTGCCAAATGTTTCTAGTAGACCACATGTTTTTAAATGTGATGTTGTGGTTGGTTTGGACATCTTGCAAAATTTTGTTATGATATGCAAAAAGCTTCTAAGTTGCAATATGTTCCAAATAGACCATTGTTTAATAATGTTTCTCATTTGCGAAATAATTTAAAAGAAAAATCTATATTTGAAAATTATTCCAGTGCACGTCCACTTGGTCAACACAAATCATTTAACCCTCTTCATTGCACCTATTGCAATCGGAAAGGTCATGTGTATAATTTTTATTTTGACCGTGTTAGTGCACCACATGTTCCCAAGAGGGTTCATAACCATAGAGCGTTGAGCTTAAATGATAGGGGTCATGTCCCTAAATCTATTGGTACCAAGAATTCTTAGGTACCAAAACAAATTTGATATTTTAAACCAAGAATTTTAGTGTTTTTATTTTTCTTTTTTCTTAGTTTTGAAAAATGATACTTTAAACTTTTGAACATGAAAATAATTTTTTTTCATTGATCAAATTCTTTTGTTTTTATTATTATTGGTTTTGTTTTGATGAGTGGTTTGTATTTGTATAACCTTCCGGGTTTATTGGGTGTTTATTCCCAAATCTTGTTTACCGGGTGCTTAAATGTTTATATGGGTTGTTACTAGCTCAAGAGCTAGATATGGTTGTCTCTCTTAATTTTTGAAAATCAATGATGGTTTGGATTTATACTCTTAAAAAAAATTTAGTTTTTTAAAATCCATAGTTCATGATTCTTGTATGTTACTTTTGAACTATGAAAATTTTGCTTTGATTTGTTCTTTTGAATTCATTATATAAGCACAAATAGATGACTCAAATTTCAAATATGCTTTATAATGTATTCTTTATGTGGTTTGGTTAAGTTTTACAAAGAAAACTTCCTTTATTGATGAAATATTATTTTTCGGCTTAAAATTTGATTTATGATTTCATTTGGTTGATTTGTTTTCATTTAAAAACTTTATTTCATGATTATCATGTTTCTCTTTATTTTGATTTCATAAATCTTTTTATACATGGCTTCTATGTTTTTGCCTTGGTCTTTATTGCATATACTCCATATAACATTTTAATAGGGAAAGCAATCCCTATATTTTTATACTCACCCATGCATATTAATAGGGGGAGCTTTCGCTCTCTTATTATTTTGTTGTCCCCTTTTTGATGTTATCAAAGGGGGAGAAATATTGTGAGTATATTTTTTCTTGTTTATATGTATGATATATTATACTTTGTATATTCATTTCCTTTCATGCATATATCCTTTTTGTAAATTGTTTCTCATCATCAAATAGGGGGAGATTGTTGACCTTCTTGTTTTGATGATGATTTACAAATAATTTACATCTAATATTGTTTGTCTAGTGTTTGTGTTTTATATTTATTCTAGGAAAATAATATGTTGGAGGATGGATAGAATTGCGCATTCACGATCATATCCAATGGAGGTTGACAGAATTGTGGAGTAAAGCCTACGCAATTCAAAGTTAAAGATTCAAGTTCAAGCTTCATCCATAAGTGTACCAAGATAGAGTTTCGTTGAAGATCACAAGCTTGGGTAAATTTAGTTTTAGATGTTATATTATGTGTGTTAGTACTTTAAGCTCAATATAATATGCACACACATTTTATTGGTTTCTTTGTGTATATATATAGTTATATATATATACATAAGTTAAGTTTTGGTTTCTATATATATTTAGTTATATATATACATACATGGTTTTGAGTTTTTAAGTTTTAATATGAAATAATTGAATACAATTGAAAATACATTTCTTGTTTCATACTTATATGCATATATATGATTTCATCAATATCAATTTTATATAGTTCAATGAAATCATGTTTTAGTGTATTATATGTGTATTTTGATAAAATACTATATTCATTGTTTATAGACTTCATAACAATAGTTTACATCTTTTTCAAGTCTATAAAATCATTTTGTATTGTTTCAAACCATGGTTAAGCTAAAATGTCAAAACTCATATGTTCACATTTTCATGTTTTGGAATATTTTGCAAAATGATGATTTTTTTCATTTGGGATATCCTTTCTAGAAACCAATTTTTGTAGCATGTGTATTATTATGTCTACAATCATTTCCCAAAGTTTTATATTTTTTGGAATTTATTTGATATTTTTAAATAGGGTTTTAAAATCAGAAAATAACTTTCATAACATGTATATTTTCTGTATCAGTTTTCGATCGACCACCGCGACCGACCGTCGTAGTCGACCACCTGCAGTCCAAAAACCCAGCTTACCTTTTTATGGCTCACGGTCGACCGTGATGGTCGACCGTGGCTCATCCAGAGACTTTCGCGGTCGACCGTCGCCGTCGAACGCCAGCTTTTCAAAATGGTTCTTTTGGATTTTGTTCTTCGTGGTCGACCGCTAGTTTCTCACAATCGACCGTGAACTGATGATTGCTTTCCAACGACTATATTCTGATTTGATTCTCTGGGGGTATTTTGGTCTTTTTAATGTTATTTTGGCTGATGTTTTGAGTGGGTATATATACCCCATTGCTTTCAGCTCTTCAATAACAAGAGAGTGTTTTTAAAACAAGTTTAAAGAGTTTTTAAACAAGGGTTTAAAATTGGTTTAATTTTGTTTAAGAAACTTTTAAGCATTTAGAAGTTGAGTTTGTAAAATCAATTTCACAAGAGCTTGAAGAGATCATCTATTAGTGTTTGGGCATCCAACTATTCTCCCTCTATCTCTTGATCTATTGAGAAGATTTTTAAACTTATATCTAGCTTTACATTTATATATTTGTTTGCTTATCTTTCTTTAAAGCTAGTTTTTTACATTGAGTTTAGATTTAATAAATCTTATTGTTACACACACCCACATTGAGCTTATAGTATTTACATACATAGTATAATTGGGGTTATGAGAGTTTATAACATTGATTTGTGCTTAATTGAGTTCTCATCCATTGTAGAGAACAACTATTGTTGTATTCGTGATTAACTGTGAGTGTGATCTCATGGAGATCAATTGTGTAGTTGTGAAGTTTTCGGTTAGCTAGAAAATCGAGTGTGAGTGTTTGTGAACGTTGATCGGTGAACGTTGAAAACCGACATTATGAGGTGTAAACGTTATTCGGGTGAACGTAAAAAACCCGGTTGTGATAGTGGAGATCTCCTCGAGGTGAGGAGCGGAGACGTAGATCAAGTGGTTAGACCGAACTCCGTAATCATATCATTTTGTTTGTGATTGCATTGGCGTTCTTATTCTTGTATTCATATCTTATATTGCCTTTGTGTATTGCACTTCATATTGCCCTATCACTTTGGTAGATTGTTTATTTCACCCTTGTGTTAGTTTGTATATCCTTGCATATAATTCATAGTATATCTCATTGCTAGGATATACCCCTTTGTTCATATTGCTCATCCTAGCTCATATATATTGTTGTACTTCATACTTACTAGGATAACTTATTAATTAATTTTAATTGGCATAAAATCGGATTAGATTAGCATAAGACCCTAATCACCCCCCCCTCTAGGGTCTAACAGTTTGCATTTCTTTTTCTCTTTTATTTCTTTTTTTTGCTTATTAGTTTAGATTTATTTCTATGCTTGTAGTTAGATTTTATTTTCTTGTTAAATAGCCAAGAGGCTAGAACCCTCTTTCTTTAGATTTATTCATGCTTATAGATTAGATTTATTTCATGTCTTTATTTTCTTGCATTTATTTCTTGTAATTTATTTTGTAGCTTAGTTTTTGTAATTTATTTTGTAGTTTAGATTTTATTTTCTTACACTATTCGCCTTGAGGCTAGAACCCTCTTGGGATTAGTTTTTATTTTTGTTTATTTTTTATTTTTTGATTCACCTTTAGGCTAGAACCCTCTAGGGAATCACCAGTTTTTAAGAAGTGGATTCAATTCTAGATTACTCATATCTTTAATTGAATCCGCCATCTTTAATTTCTTAAATTTTATTTTTATTCTTAATTTTCCTTTTTGATTTTTGATTTTATTCATCTTTCCTTTTAAAAATCATTCATTCTTTGTCACATCCACTCTCACTTACATTTTCTGCCGATTTACACACTATCACTTCCACTCTCTCTATCTCTCCGCAATCACATTCACTCATCACTTCTATTTGTTACGCACACAACATAAGAACCGATTTATATTTTTTCCTACAAAACATCTTCCTCGTGGGATCGATAACTTTTCATATTATAACTTGACACGGTTGTGCACGTGCTATATTTCTAATTAAGGTTGGAGATTTCATTTTTCCAGTAGATTTCGTATAGTCTTGGAAACACAGTTTGTTTCCAATCCTAAAGGACAGACACCTGTCATCTTAGGACGACCATTCTTAGCCACTTCTAATTCTCTCATCAACTGCAGAACTGGTCAAATGAAGTTGTCCTTTGGGAAATTTCACTGCTGATCTTAATATTTTTAATCCAGGGGACCAACCATATAATCAGCCTCTAGAAATAAATTACATTCAGGAAAGATCAAAAGAAGAAGAACAATAAGAGTCTAATTTGAGTTTTGAGGAAATTTTTGATGAAGACTTGGAGCTTTTAGAAGTAGCAGATCAGGTCGTTGAGAATGATGAAACTGTGTTAAATATTTGCTGCCTTGAATTAAATTTTGAAGAACTGTTTCTTGATAAACTTAAACTCTTGGAGAATAATCAACAACCAAATTTTCAGAACTCAACCATGAATCTTGGGGTTGAGGAAAATGCTACGGAAGAATTGGTTGTTAAAAAACAAAAATTCACAGTACAAGAGTCTAAGTTCATTAAGAAATGCAAAATGCGTGACACCAATAATTCATACCTTATGTTGTTACAAGAATTATTTAACACCCTGAAATGCTTAGAATTTTACATTATTAATTATATCATTCTGAATTTGTTTAAAATCCGGGAAAGAATTTTTAATAATAAGGTAGAATTCAATGTAAAATACGAGCTCTTCATGTTGAACCCTTCATTCTATATTGTTTATTTTTTTATTTTAGAATAATAAAAAGAATTTATTCTTCTCTCATTTGAGAGTTTCTTATTCAGTTGTAAAAAAAGAGAAAAAAAAAGAAAAAAAAGGAAAAAAAGAAAAAGAAGAATAAATTTTTCCATCCTCCTCAGACCAAAGATAATTACAGATTTTTATCAGCCAATCAAATTTAAGTACTTCACTTCTTATCTACTTTACTTTGTGCATCATAGAGATTGCATTGAGGACAATGCAAAATTTAGGTGTAGGGGGTGGGAATTAGTTATTTTTCCTTTTTATTTTACTTTTTTAGTTGTATTTTTTCCTTTTCCTTAAAAAATATTATAAAAATATTACCACTTGCCAAATTGATAGAGTTATGTAATAATTGATTTATTTGATAAATTTTAAATTTTCTAATCTCTATTTTGTTATTTACTCAAGTTTACCTTTTATGATAACTCTAAATAAATTTCTTAAGAAATGGTTTTCAAAGTAGTATACTTTACTTAAACCTTAACTTAGATTTTTATTTAAAATAATAGAATTTATGCATGCTTAGCTTAGAGTTAAAAATAATTTTTTAAAGTGTCTTGACTTACATAATTTCCAGAATATATATACATATACATATAAAAAAATTTGTAAAAGAAGAGTGCGAAAAATAGGCATCAAAAGAAAAAAAAAAGAAAGAAAAAAAAACTCTTGAATTCATGGTGATTTTATCTTATAAAGGCTAAGCTGACCGAGTAATTAAGCCCAATGAGTTTTTTCATACTTAATGACCTAAGCCCAATTGGGCTAGGATCCATTGACCCAAAACTCGTTAAATAGTCGTTTAGAAAACCCGTTAAAGTAGAAAAAAATCACCAAGGAAGAAAGAGTTAAAAAATAATAATAATATAAAAATAAAATAAAAATACTAATAAATGTTTTATATATATAGTTATATTTGTATATATGGTCTTGGAAAATATTTTAGATCAAGCAACTGAATATTATTTTAAACAAAGAGTTAGCATGTTCTTTTCAAAACTTTTAAATTAAATTTCTAAGCTTGGCTTGATTTTGTATTATTATAATGAGAAGATTTTCTTAGAACTTTACCCTAGAGTTATATATAAAAACATTTTCTTGAGTGATAACTGACTTCAATTAGATTGTCTAAAGTTATCAAGTGAATTTAGTTATTTACTGACTTCTTTAATTTAGCAAGTTGAACGAATTTTATCAGTATATTCACTGCAAACCCTCATGAGACTACAACTCGCCCACTAGGGTAACCTAGGGGTTTAAAGGCTTGTTGTATGCGCTAAATACAACCGTGATTCCTGTAAAAGTGAGTTAGGTTTTCTTTTCTTTTTTCTTTCTTTGCTAGAGGACTAGCAAAACTTTAAGTATGGAGGTATTTGATAATCATATTTTATTACAATTTTATACTCTCATTATTTATTTTATATGAATACATATACCACTAATAATTATTTTTATCTTTAATTACAGGTTAATCAAAAATAAAAGCCCAATATCTCTTCTCTCAGCAAAACCCACTAATTAAATGAAGAACTCAAGCATGAAAGCCCAAAAGAAGAAGAAATGCCAAAGAAGCCCAAGCCCAAAGCATAAAAGACGAAGAAGCTGTGGATTACAATTGCAGCTCACTAGGCATCGATGCCAGCATCGATATCCCTATCGATGCTGGTATCGATGCCATCGTCATTCTGTTACGAATCTAAGGCTGAAATTCATGGTTTTTGGATAAGATTTCGATCCAAGGGCTCTCATTCACTGATGTTTACTATAAATGGGGGTAGAGAGTGAGGGTTTAGAGATGTGAAAATCTTTATAACTCTATTTGGAGAGGAGGGCCACTCTTAATTGAGAAGGTCTTTCAAATTTATAACTTTTATTACTATTAATAAAATAATTTTTTTTACCACTTTAAATATTTCTTCTCTTTATTGGATGATGAAGATGAAGATGAAGAATTATTTGAAGGTTTGCATTTCTTTTTCTCTTTTATTTCTTTTTTTTTTTTGCTTATTAGTTTAGATTTTTTTATGTTTGTAGTTAGATTTTATTTTCTTGTTAAATAGCCAAGAGGCTAGAACCCTCTTGCCTTAAATTTATTTCATGCTTATAAATTAGATTTATTTCATGTCTTTATTTTCTCGCATTTAATTCTTGTAATTTATTTTGTAGCTTAGTTTTTGCAATTTATTTTATAGTTTAGATTTTATTTTTTGCACTATTCGCCTTGAGGCTAGAACCCTCTTGGGATTAGTTTTTATTTTTATTTATTTATTTATTTTTTTTTTGATTCAACTTTAGGCTAGAACCCTCTAGGGAATCACCATTTTCTAAGAAGTGGATTCAATTCTAGATTACCCATATCTTTAATTGAATCCGCCATCTTTAATTTCTTGAATTTTTTTATTCTTAATTCTCCTTTTTGATTCTTGATTTTATTCATCTTTCTTTATGAAAATCATTCATTCTTTATCACATCCACTCTGACTTACATTTTGTGTCGATTTACACACTATCACTTCCACTCTCTCTATCTCTCCACAATCACATTCACTCATCACTCCTATTTGTCACGCACACAACATAAGAACCGATTTATATTTTCTCCTACAAAACACCTTCCTCGTGGGATCGAAAACTTTTCATAGTATAACTTGACACGGTTGTGCACATGCAACATTTTTGGTACATGTTTATGCCGCTTTAAATAGATGATTAATTATTCACTTGGCCATAGTTCTATGTATATGTTTGTCTTTTTGAATTCATGATATATCCATATTTAAGTATGCAAGTAAGGTATGCTATGCTATCTTATCTCGTAATACTATCATGTTTTCTTTCCATGTTATGTTATGCAATGCTATGTGTTGACTTAGAATCCATGGAGTTATGCATTGAAGAAATGCAAGAAACAGGAAAGGATCAGCCAGAAAGTCTGGCGGTCGACCGCCGCGGTCGAGCACGAACGTGCACGAAGAGCAGTAGGATTCGGAGCTGATGGCGGTCGACCGCGGATGACTGTAATTGATTTTAGTCTCGGGTTTGTGGTTCGGTCGACCGTCACGGTCGACCGCGAACCTGCGCGGTCGACCGCCGTGGTCGACCGCAGTCTGTTTGGGCTGGGCCTTTTGGATTTTGACCCGTTTCGTTTCTGAGTTATATATAACTCAAAACCTGATTGTTTAGGGTAACGCAAGGATGATTTTGAGCAGCCTTGAAGAGAGAATTGTTACATCCAATTGTTTGACTCTGGAGTATTTGATTTCCTCTCCTTTGATTCCTATCAGAGTCATTTCATAACTTTGCATGATAAGCTTCTTTCAATGTGTGTCACATTCTGTATGTCATCTAGTGCTTGGTTGGACTGTTAGAATGGTTATTAACTTATTAGTGGTAAGAGTGTAAGTAGTGTCTGATAGATTCTGTTCACAGAAGGTGCTATGCCAATCCCTTACCTTCCAAGCATACACCTTTTGAGCTTGAGCTACGTAGTAGGAATTTAGATCCACTACAATATCGAGCTGTAGTTATTAGAATTCGATCTGGCTACAATGGAGGCGGAGAAGTCGGTTGAGGAGAGACCTATTCTAGCCATAGTAAGGAAGCTTATGGATGTCTTTTCCTAGGATTTGTTAGGACTATCACCACCCAGTACTTTAGAGTTTACCATCAGCATAGTGCAGAGCATGATGGTGATATTCTACATCCCCGACCACCTCTCTTGATGGTAATTCACTACACAAACCAATTTGGAAGCCAGAACTTCTTCACAACGATCTCCTCGAGATCTAACTCGCCAAACAATAATCTCCCTAATAGTAAGAACTGGGGGGGGGGGG
>BQKN01064833.1:395446-437405 GCA_022839385.1 Asparagus kiusianus
CCCCCCCCCCCCCCCCCCCCCCTTGCCCCGTGGATGTAGGCAACTTGCCGAACCACGTAAAATGTTGAATTAGGGGTGAAGCCCAAACCTTGCAGGCGAGCTTCTCATGGCGAGGATGAAGCTCAGGCGAGGAGCTCCGGCAAGTTCGAGGGGACGACGCAAGCGAGCTGAAGGCGAGCTCGAGATCCAGAGTTGCAGGCGATCTCGTGAGCGGGCAAGGTCGTTGCAAGTGAGCTCGGGTTGGCGATATCCAGGCGGACTTGTGCAGGCGAGTTTAGGTGTTTTGGTGGCGAACTCGAACGGGTTGGAACAGGCGAGCTTGTGTTCACTTCGGGAGAGCTCGAAGGACTTCAGGCGAGTTCGTGTCTGGCGGAGTCGTGGCTCACCTGTAGGCGAGCTCGCGCATGGGTGGCAACAGCCTGTCGCCAGCCTTAGAGTTCCCTTATAAAAGGGAACCCAAAAACCTTACCCCCTATGTTGCTTCTCCTCTCTCTCGCGATCTCTAGAAACCCCTGGCGGCGGATCTCTTTCTCTCTCTGTTCCGTTTCTCTCCAGCTCTCAATCGTGTTTTGAGGGGAGACATTAAGAAGGGAGTTAAAGATGGGTGAACGGAATTAAAGGGGTATTAAAGAGGAACACTGTAGCTATAGTGTTACCGTTGTATTTACTGAGAGATCTCAGTTTGAGATCGGCTCAAGCTTTGTAATTTCTTGTTGTTTAATAAGAAATTTTCCGTGTGGCTCTCGAGGACGTAGGCAGTTACCGAACCTCGTTAAATCTTGGTGTATTTTTTCTATACTGCGTTTTTGCTATCTTAGGGATTTCGGTGTAAATTCCCAACAACTAGTATTAGAGCGTGAAACGATCTAGAGGAAGTCAGATTCGAGTGAGAGCCATGGCCACAGATGATGGAAAAATAAGACTTGAGAAGTTTGATGGAACAAATTTCGGATTCTGAAAAATGCAGATTGAGGATTATCTGTATCAAAAAATCTGTATCAACCACTATCGAGGAAGAAGCCAGATTCTATGAAGGCAGATGAGTGGAACCTTCTAGATAGACATGCCCTCGAAGTTATCAGATTTACGTTGACTCGTAATGTTTCATTCAACATAGCGAAGGAGAAGACCACGGCGGGTCTTATGGCAGCACTCTCAAATATGTATGAGAAGCCATCAGCCGTGAACAAAGTTTATTTGATGCGGCGGTTATTCAATCTGAGAATGGCGGAAGGCGCGTCAGTAGCACAACACCTCAATAAACTCAACACGGTCACAACCCAATTGAGTTCAGTTAAAATTGAGTTTGATGAGAAAGTTCGGGCGTTGATACTTTTATCTTTCTTACCAGAGAGTTGGAACGCTACAGTCACAGCTGTGAGTAGCTCGTCGGGAAGTACCAAGTTGAAGTTCGATGACATTCGTGATCTGGTTCTTAGTGAGGAGATCCGACGGAGAGAGTCGGGTGAATCTATAACCTCTTTAGTATTGCATACAGAGTCAAGAGGTAGAAATTCAACCAGAGGGAACGAGCGAGGCAGATCAAACTACAAAGATAGATCAAAGGACAGGAGGTCCAAGTTAAGGAATCCAAGCAACAGCTCGAAGGCTATCGAGTATTAGAATTGTGGAAAGACCAGGCATTACAAGAATCAGTGCAAGAGTGCACAGAAGGAGAAGGAAGCGAAAGCAGAGGTGAATGTCATTTCCACTTCAGGAGGAGACGACGCATTTATATGCTCTTTGGAGAGCAAGGAGGAATCTTGGGTGTTAGATTCAGGAGCGTTGTTCCATGCTACTTCTCAGAAAGAATTCTTTGAGAAGTATGTTCCCAGAAAACTTGGATACGTATACCTTGGTGATGATCAACCGTGTGCTATTGTGGGCAAAGGTGTGGTGAAAATTAAGTTGAATGGGTCAGTATGAGAGTTGAAAGATGTCAGGCATATTCCCGACCTAAGAAAGAACTTAATATCCGTAGGCCAGTTGGCTGGCGAAGGATACACTACGACCTTCCTTGGAGATGATTGAAAGATCTCAAAGGGCGCAATGACGATTGCCCGAGGCAAGAAGACTAGTACCCTGTATATGACAGCAGGTGCACGTTGTTTGATCTCAGTTATAGTAGGCAATGAGACTTCAAAGCTGTGGCACTAGAGACTCGGTCATATGAGTGAGAAGGGGATGAAAATTATGCACACAAAGGGAAAACTCCCAGGACTACAGTCAGTGAAGATGGATATGTGTGAAGAATGCATACTTGGAAAGCAAAAGAGAGTCAACTTTCAGACAAGTGGCAGAACCCTGAGGAAAGAGAAACTAGAGCTCATTCACTTAGATATATGGGGACCAACAACCACCGCGTCCATTGGTGAAAAATACTACTTCGTGACTTTTATCGATGATCACTCTAAGGAAAGTGTGGGTCTACTTTCTGAAGCATAAGTCAAAAGTGTTTGAAGCTTTCAGGAGATGGAAAGCTATGGTCGAGAATAAGACCAATCTGAGAATAAAGAAGCTCAGGACCGATAATGGCGGTGAGTATGAAGACATCGGATTCAAGAAGTTCTGCTATGAGCATAGGATCAGAATGGAGAGAACCGTACCCGGCACGCCTCAACAAAATGGTGTAGCTGAGCGGATGAACTGAACGTTGACAGAGAGAGCCAGAAGCATTCGGGTACAGTCAGGCCTACAGAAGTAGTTCTGGGCAGAAGCAATCAACACATCAGCTTACTTGATCAACCGAGGTCCATCGGTTCCATTGTAGCACAGAATACCAGAGAAGGTATGGTGCGGAAAGGAGGTAAAACTCTCACATCTCAAAGTTTTCGGTTGTGTAGCTTACGTGCATATTAGTGATCAAGGCAGGAATAAGCTTGATCCCAAGTCAAAGAAATGTACTTTCATCGGCTATGGTGAAAATGAGTTCGGCTACCATATTTGGGACAACGAAAACAAGAATGTGATCAGGAGCAGAGATCTGATATTCAATGAGAAGGTGATGTACAAGGACATGCACAAGACAGATGACTCAGAGAGTGAGTCAATATTTGTAGATGCAGATGATGTCCCGAGTAACCTCTCTAAAGAACTCAATGCAGAAGGTCCTCAGCCAGAAGAACCGGTTGGACAAGATGGTGCGCAAGAGCCCGACGCACTAGCTCTGATTTTGAGGAGATCTTCACGGCCTCCTGTGCCCAACAGGAGATACATGAACTATCTGTTGTGGACAGATGGAGGGGAGCCTGAAAGCTATGATGAAGCTTGTCAGGGTGGAGATGCGAGCAAGTGGGAGCTTGCCATGAAAGATGAGATGAAGTCTCTCATCTCAAACTAGACGTGGGAACTAGCTGAGTTACCTACGGGTAAGAAGGCACTCCACAACAAATAGGTGTACAGGGTGAAAGAGGAACAGGATGGCTCCAGAAGATATAAGGTCCGGCTAGTTGCCAAAGGATTCTAGCAGAAGGAAGGAATTGACTACACCGATATTTTTTCTCTCATGGTGAAGCTAAATACTATCAGGACAGTGATGAGTATTGTAGCAATTGAAGATCTTCATCTCGAGCAGTTAGACATGAAGACGGTGTTTTTTCATGGAGATTTAGAAGAGGAGATATACATCCACCAGCCAGAAGGTTTCTCAGAAGAAAAGAAGAAGAACCTGGTGTGCAGACTCTAGAAAAGCTTGTATGACCTAAAACAAGCTCCAAGACAGTGGTATAGGAAGTTTGACGGTTTCATGCACAAGGAAGGTTTCCAGAAGTACAATGCCGACCATTATTGCTACTTCAAAAGATATCAGTCAAGTTATATCATCTTACTGTTGTATGTTGATGATATGTTGGTTGCAGGTGCAGATATGAAAGATATCAGGAGTTTGAAGCAGCAATTGTCAAAAGAGTTTGACATGAAGGACTTGGGTCAAGCGAAGAAGATCCTTAGAATGCAAATCACGAGAGATAACAAGAGAGGTCTCTTGCAGTTATCTCAGGCGGAGTACATCAATCGTGTTTTGTAGAGATTCAACATAGGCGACGCCAAGCCAATGAGCACACCCTTGGCCAGCCATTTTCGCCTATCGAAGGACCAGTCTCCTCAGTCAGAAGAAGAAAAAGAGAGTATGGCTAAGGTCCCTTACGCCTCAGCTATTGGAAGCTTGATATATGCAATGGTCTGTACGAGACCAGACATTAGCCATATAGTGGGAGTGGTCAGCCGGTTTATGTCGAATCCAGGAAAAGCTCATTGGGAAGTGGTCAAGTGGATTCTGAGATATCTACAAGGCACCACACAGAAGTTTTTGCACTTTGGTAAGGGAGAGGTGGAAGTGCAAGGGTACGTAGATGCAGACTTTGGAGGTGAAGTCGATCATCGAAGAAGCACCACCGGCTATGTATTCACTGTTGGAACTACAGCTGATAGTTGGATGTTACAGATACAGAAGATTATCACTCTGTCCACTACAGAAGCTGAGTATGTTGCAGTGGCTGAAGCCAGTAAAGAGATGATATGGCTTTATGGTTTGTTGACGGAGCTGGGATTCAATCAGGAGAGGAATGTCTTACATAGCGATAACAGAGTACGATTCACTTGGCTAAGAATTCCGCATTTCATTCTAGAACGAAGCATATTGCGCTTCGGTACCACTTCATCAGATCCCTGTTGGAAGATGACATGTTGAAACTGGAGAAGATTCCAGAAAGTAAGAATCCAACAGATATATTAACAAAGACGGTAACCATTCAAAAACTAGAGTTGTGCGCAACTTCAGTTGGCCTTCATGCATAACTGATGAGGGCGGAGCCACACAGGAGGAGGAGCTTGATGAGATAGCCTGCTAACAGCGGTTTGGTCTCAAAGTGAGAGATTGTTGAATTGGGGGTGAAGCCCAAACCTTGCAGGCGAGCTTCTCCAGGCTCAAGTGAGGATCTCCGGCGAGCTCAAGGGGACGAAGCAAGCGAGCTAAAGGTGAGCTCGAGATCCAGAGTTGCAGGCGATCTCGTGAGCGGGCGAGGTCATTGCAGGCGAGCTCGAGTTGGCGATATCTAGGCGGACTCGTGCAGGCGAGTTTGGGCGTTTTGGTGGCGAACTCGAACGGGTTGGAACAGGCGAGCTTGTGTTCACTTCGGACGAGCTCGAAGGACTTCAGGCGAGTTCGTGTCTGGTGGAGTCGTGGCTCACCTGTAGGCGAGCTCGCGCATGGCTGGCGACAGCCTGTCGCCAGCCTTAGAGTTCCCTTATAAAAGGGAACCCAAAACCCTAGCCCCTTATGTTGCTTCCCCTCTCTCTCGCGTTCTCTAGAAACCCCTGGCGGCGGATATCTTTCTCTCTCTGTTCTGTTTCTCTCCAGCTCTCAATCGTGTTTTGAGGGGAGACATTAAGAAGGGAATTAAAGAGGGGTGAAGGGAATTAAAGGGGTATTAAATAGGAACAATGTAGCTACAATGTTACCGTTATATTTACTAAGAGATCTCAATTTGAGATCGACTCAAGCTTTGTAATTTCTTGTTGTTTAATAAGAAATTTTCTTTGTGGCTCCCGAGGACGTAGGCGGTTGCCGAACCTCGTTAAATATTGGTGTATTTTCTCTATACTGCGTTTCTGCTGTCTTAGGGATTTCAGCATAAATTCCCAACATAAATTTTGTTTGTGTTGATGTGGTATTGTGTTTGGCTTGTGTGGTTGTGATTTATCTCGTTCTTGTTCGTGTAGTTTCGAGCTTCTGCCGCGCACAACACATACCTATGATGCTTTTATTTCATTTTCTATCTATTGACATCAACATTTGTTGTTGTTTCTTACATTTTTTTTATGTTGTCATTGTTTAATCCTTTACAATTAACACAATATTTTATGCATGTATCATAAAATATGTGTGGGTATAAACAATCTCTATTGGAGTGGGTCTTATGAAAATTATAGACCTAGAGGGACAGGCGCGGATAGGAATAAACCTCAAAGATATCTAAAGTATTAAGTCATGTTAATTAGGATCATGACTGCCATAGGATAAGTAACTGCTAACATCGGATTCATAGGATAAGTCACTTCCTCTTGGACAGCAAATGTTTCTTGTTAAATTAGAAAAACCAGATGCAAATTCCTTATTGGCTATCTGTAACTCTAAAGTATCCTATTGGTTCGTGTGTCCGTTACCAATGACGTCTATACTGAGAGTGGCATGTGAAGTCATCGTAGAATCACGCTTAGAACTTCTAAGCAGCACCATAATCTTCTCGATTCCAAGGTCATGTCACATCAGTAGCACGTGTAATCACGTGATATGCTTAGGGGTAGCTCTTGGGCAGGCCAATCAATTTATAACCTTACCGTTTCCTGATATGATTATAAATTAATACATTTAACGGTTAATCATGATTAAGCCTAAACTTATTAACATATTAACTTTTATCAATTGCATTACTTGTAGTACTTTAAGTTACTTGTAATACTTTAAGTCATAAATGATGTCGGTTAAGATGGATAAATTGAGCAACTAGGCCTTGCATGATCTCGATCCTCACCGCAACATCTAATATAGTATCAAAGTGATATATGATGTTGAGCCATAGAAATAACCAAGTGTTGATCACTTTCAATTGGCTGATACGTGTCTCAAGCAGACCACACACCGGCTCAACCCAGATGCATTCAACTGGCCAAGACGAAAGGCATCCTTTCCTATCTTCCTCGAAGGGAGAGATGAAAGGCATCCCCAATCATCTCCTTTGAGGGTCAAGACGAAAGGCATTTTTTTATGGCCCCTCTCGCAGAGCCGAGATGTAAAGTAGTCATTCTCAAACCCTCGCTAACTACCAATCTTTATTGCATTAAATGCATAGTCATAGTCATTATTACATCCTCCCTGAAAGTCTCAATGACTCTTCTAACCATGTCAGCACCGTACTCCCTTTGTCATCGCTACATTAATCACAAGGGTGACTCATTCCATGCATGACCAACACTTGTAAAGTCTCAGACGAATAAGCTGACTGCACGGACTTAACCGAGATAATCGGCTCAGTATAAATAGGCACATTGCCTATTGACCAAATACGCATAATATGCGCACGCTAAAAGAACTATTTCAAATCCTTTCTTCCCTTCAGATCATAACTAACTTGATCATAGAAGGAATCATTGAAGAACCTAACTACGGCCCTCTAACATGTTGTACTTGTGCAGGAACCTCTTCCTATTGGGATCTCAGCCATCAAAGAAGATCAAGGCACTCTAACCTCTTTAAAGTCAGCCCTGTTTCCCGCTGATTAATCATTTGTGCATCAATAGTTTGGCACCCACTGTGGGGCCTCTTGTTTTATTTGTACAAGATGACTAGCTCTAATCAACCAGATCAATCATTCAATCCCCTTGTCGATGAGAAACATAATGTAGGCTACATCACTGAGGCCTAACTAGAGGAATCCGCCTGAAGAATTTATTGATCTCTTCAACAATAGTTCGATTCCTTCACGGATGAATTTCTCAGTAGGATTCCTGCCCAACAGCCTTCTCTGTTGTTCGTTTCTCCTCCCCCCAAAGGCCAATCTGAATAGCGGGTGTAGGAGAAGCGCATCTAATATTGCCCTCCTCCACTTGGCAACAGACTCATTCAGCCACACATCCTTGAAAACCACCGCAGCATATGGAGGTAAATAGTGAGAGTCCTACCCTCCATCATAACAATGTCACATGAATGATATAGCACGACGTTAGACATCTCCACACTGCTCAAGACCCCTCCACCACTAATTTAGCATATGATTATGATTGGACATGCAACACCATCACAAACACCATCAGTGGGAACACTTGGCCTGTTGACTAGATCGTGAACACTCTATGTGCTAAGTTCAAAATGCATATTGAGAAATATAAAGACGAGGGAGACCTGACGGAGCACAAGAAAAACTTATATGATCTGATGATCATGCAGCGAGTGATCCAATCATCTGTAAAAATTTTCTATCACCTTGAAAGTGCTAATATATAGTGGAACTCATTGGAGAAAATGCCCATCCACAACTTTGAAAAACTTAGCCAAAAATTTGTACATCATTTTCTGGTTGACTCTAAGCAAAAGGCACCCTCCTCCGTCATGCTATTGATAAGACAATAACATGGGAAAATTCCTTTCAAGGATAGAAGGATCCCCCCAAAACTAACTCCAAGCCAAACATGGTCGGTAAGAGAGAACGACAAGGGTTGTCATGAAACATAAGATATTTAGGAGAATACCTCCACAAAATGTAATTGAACTATGTAGACTCTTCCATAAGTAAGAAATATTATGTATTATGTATTAATCTATATACAATTCTTTCCATTCGATCTTCATTTGCTCCATAATGAAGACCCAAGAAGTTAGCGTCATTTCGAGTAAGCCCAAGGCACGAGGTCGAGTCATCTCCAACTTATTTGACTCTGATACTACCTTATCAGGATAAAGCCACGGCACGTTATGATCTCTAAGACATTGATATTGTTTTCTTGAATAAATCCAATGCACGTACTCAAGGCCTTGGTACCATTTCAGGGTAAAATCGAGGCATGTTATCAACTCTAAGACCTTGGTATCATTTTCATGAATAAATCCAAGGCATGCACACAAGACCATAGTACCTTTCCAGGATAAAACCAAGACACGTCATCAACTCAATTGACTTCGACACAAAAGACCTTGGTATTATTTTTATTAATAAATACAAGGCACCTATCCAAGTTCGTGCTACCCTTTGAGAAAAAACTAAGGCGTGTGTCCAACTCCGACAACTTTAACTCATAAGACCTTGCTATCCTTTTGAAATCAAACCAAGGCACAAAGCCGAGTCATCTCAACCTAAGGGTTTCTCAAAGCATTGGTATTCACTGGAATGCCCCTAAAATCTAAAGCCAAAGTTGTACTCGGTCAGAGCAAATTACAGATGCTTTAATATATGAGAACACAATCACAAAGGTACACAATTTAAATTGTCGAAAGTTAACCTTCTCCATTCATGTATTCAAAATACTTACAGTACAAAGTGCTTATAAAAATAAAAAAAGAAAATGGAAATATTACATATGAGTTGGTGTATACTAGAAGATGGAGCAGACTTTGAGCTTGGAGGGGCGGCAGCAATAGAAGTCAACAGAGCAGACAACCGAGGCTCGGATTTGACCTTTCGTCCCCTTCCTCTTTAGGCCGTCTCACCCAGCTATTGTGGGCTGAATCTTCATCATCTTCATCCACATCCTCGACATTTATCACAAGTCCCCCTCCTTTCCTTTCTATCTTCTATGGAGCATTAATACAATTAGTGACTCGAAGGGGATATTAGAAACATTTGGTATTGATCTTGAGCTTGGATGCAAGATGTATCCTCAGATAGTCGAACCCAACCTTACAAGCAAGGTTCACCTCCATCTTCCCGACAATGTCATCGAGATAACTCTCAATGATCTCAAACTAGAAGGCCTAAATTTTGGCAAGAGGTGATTCACATGGTCACTTGGCCTCCAAGGCAACTCGGGTGGCTCCTACCTCGACTTCTCATTACTAGCCTTCTCCTCCTTCAGCTGGTTGTACAGGTCCTTAGCGCTCTGATGAGGCACATGAGCTTGCTCAAAGGCATTAGCACTCTTCTGATTCTTGACCTCATTCTCCTCCTTCAAATACCTAATCATGTCATCTCGCTCATGAAGCTCATACTTGAGGTAACTGAGGTCTTCTTAAAGCTTCCTTGCTAGAGATGACTTCTGGCTATTTGAATTCAACAAACCCTTTATTTTGTAATATCGAATCTTGACTTCTCACTGCAACTTGCCTTAGCCTCCCTTCCAGTAGGTCAACTCGACTTCCTTAGCAACCATTTTTAGGTCAGCCGCCTCTCGAGCTACCTTCTCAGCATCTAATTTTTCCTAGAGCTTAAATTACAACTCCTGGATGTGCTCAATGTGCCTAAACAACTCTCACTCTGCCAAGGCTCCTCAAATTAGATAACTCCTTAGGGTCTAGTGGAGACCACAATTGGACACGGCAAAGCGGATCATATCGACCTTGGGCAGCTTGAACTGATCCATAGCCCTAGCTTAAGTTATCCTGGATTCCAAGACCAACCCCCTCCTGTCGAGATTTCTCCTAAGGATGAATCAGTTCTCCTCTGATGGCTCCTTTTCTTATCTGGGGTTGGCTTTAGGCATCCCCATCAATATCTTTCTCCTTTCGCATCTTTGGCAAAAGTTCATTTATGCGGTGGAGGAACAACCATTGAAGACTATTCCCCTGGTTAGGAGATGCCTCCTCAATTGTCGGCTCTTTGCCTTATTGGTGAGTCCATTCGATGAGCACGACAGGGGCCATTTCCTATCTATTTCAGTCTAAACCCCTTCAAACTAAGCTAACAATGATCTCAGTCCCCTTTTCTCTTGGGGGGGGGGATTCATCACTGGCAATGACGACATCTAGAGATGTGGCCAGAGAAGCCTCTTGGATGGGGACGTCAGAAGCGTTGCCTTCTACAGCTTCCTGGGGGAGCGGGATCTTGCTTTATGGCTGACTTGCCATACCCCTTTGTGCAAAAGAAGACGTACTTCTACCGTAGCTTCATCAATCTCTTTCGGAGCTTCAGCACTCCTAGAGGCACCTCGTCTACCCACATTCCTCAACATCCTCTTCTTTTTAGACCTCTCAGTATGAGCAATGGCCAAGCTCAACCTAGCTAGTCGAGCCATGATTTCTGTCTCATTGGCCTCTTTCTTCTTGGCCTTCTCAGGGGCTAAGTCAAAGTGGAGGAACTTCTAGGGCCTCTCTGATGGCCCTCTTTGAGATCGAGCTAGGGTTGCCACCAAGGACGTCTCGAGTTCCTCCAACTGTAGCGCCAATGTAGACACTCAAGTCTCATCATGTTTAGTCAGAAGAACTAAAGATATACCTACAATTCGTAGTATTGTCGAAAAGGTTCTTGCTCTGATTGGAACCAGTGTCAGACTTGATATGGTCGAGTACTTGCTACTCATCATTCGATAGCAGACCCGACCTCAGTGCATCCTTTTTCATCTCAGGCCATGAGGGACAGGCCAAGATAGTGTCAACCCTAAAGACCCACATGAATCTCTCCTTCTACTCCTTGTTAGATTTTGGGGTGTTAGAGATGATTTTGTGGCTACCCAAGGCCTAGAGATAGTAATGACCCTCTTACTAATTCATCTTCATGCTGACGAGATGATCGAGAACTTTCAACGTCAGCTCGACACCCAATCAGTTGTAGATGGCTACAAACCCCACTAGAGTAGCGATGGAGTTCGACTTCATCAGTAATGTCGAAACTCCTAGGGCCTTGAAGACGCGACAGAGAAAAGGGTAGAGCAGAAGACATAGGTCATTCTCCAAATGCTTGAGGTATGCCAAAGAAACATTATCGCCATGATTGTACACAGCCTGCTCTTTCTCTGACACTAACAGAGTGAACACCAAAGGGATGTCGAACTTATCATAGTAAATCTCTGGTAGCATTTCTTGTACTTTAGAGTGGAATTTTCAAAGGTGATGGATCCAAGCCTCATTTTGAGCCACTGAAGGTGAAGATGCCATGTATTTGATGACCACCGGAGAAGAGTGCCAGAGCTAGTTAAAAATCACTCAGATAACTTAGACTGTAGAAGAAGATTTGAGGGTTTCAAAAGCAAGTAAAATTTACCCATATATATATATATATATATATATATATATATATATATATATATAGATATATATTAACTGGCACGCAATCTGTGTTCAGGAATTAAGGCGACACCAGCGAACGATCTTTGCTGACATAAAAAATATCGCATCAGTAGGGACCCATCAATGGCCACTCATAAATGCGCCTCGAAACCCAATAGGCAACAATTCAATTTCAATCGAACTTGGCCACCCTAGTTCGAGCAAAAGGGGCCAATGCTGTGTGGACAGTGCTATGCCATAGATATAACCAAGTGTTGATCACCTTCAGCCAACTGACACATGTTTTAAGTAGACCACACACCGACTTGACCGAGATACATTCAACTAGCCGAGACGAATGGTGTCCCTTCTTATCTTCGTCGAAGGCCAAGACAAAAGATGTCCCTTCTCATCTTTGTCAAGTGTCAATATAAAAGGCATGTTTTTATCGACCCTCTCCTAGAGTCGAGATGTATGGCTGTCATTCTCAAAACCCTTGCTGACAGTCAATCACCATCGCATTAAATGCATGGTCAACATCACCATTACATGCTCCCCGAAAGTCTTAATGACTCATTGGACCTTGTCAGCACCGTACTCCCCTTATCACTATCGTAATAATCAAAAGTTGACTCATTCCACCCGTGGCTGGCACTTGTAAGTCTCAACCAAATAACCTAACTGCCTAGACTCAAACAAAATTACATAAATACCCTCGTTGGCTCATTATAAATAGGCGCATCGCCTATTGAACAAAAGTACGTAATTTTTGCATACTAAGAGAACTATATCACTTCATTTCTCCATTTAGATCATAACTAACTTAATCGTTGGAGGAAGCATCAGAGAATCCAACTCAGATCATCTAACATTTGCACATGTGCAAGAACCTCTTCTTGTCGGGGGATCATCCATTAAAAGAGATCAAGGAACCTAATCTTTAAAATCACCCCCGAATCCCGCTAATTAATCATCTGTGCATCAACAAATCTCATTGGCCATGCATTAAAAATGAACATAGGAAAATAGATATCGTTGTGGTAGCCTAGGATTTGAATCATGAAAGGAACACACTCAGATTTTTAGAGACATGTTTGAATATAACATGTTAATGGTCAAACTTTATCACCACTTCTAACGTAGAACGTATTAGACGAGTTGATTTGAGTAGTTTCACTACCAAAAGCGCAAGCCGAGGTCCACCAAAAAGCTCAATATTATTTTCTTTGTGTATTCCAAGTAGCCCTAAGTGGACTTTGAAGTTTTACTTGCGTTGCATCAACTTCCGAGTTTTGTTATTGTATAAAAGGCTTTAAGAAGGCTCACGTAATTGCTAATTATGTAATAGTCAAACTAATTTTATGGAGAACATAGTAGTAACTGTCGGCATCAAAAACAGTTAGGATCATGCCCAGATCCTGAGGGAACTATACCAAAAGCTTTTCCTCTCTATGCTGAAACCCTTAATTATAAGTCGTTTGCTTCGTTGGCTTGCAATTTGAGGTCTGAGTTGTATCTTTCATTCGAGAAGAGCTGAGGATGGTCCGGTCACCGCCCTTTGAATTTCAATCAGGATCCAATCAGCTGATATTAACGTCACACGCACATTGTGAAATTGATATATCTCTATAAGTTGCTATTATTTCCGTCCTATTTTTGGCATTAATAGTTCTCTCAAAAGTGAAATATGGTTATTTCAAGAGCACGTGGATATTACGGAGAGTAAAAATGCACTACTTCTTTAATTACATGTTCGGATGGTTAGTCTAGATAGTTCACTAGGCCTTCCGGTCAAAAAACAATGTCGATGGTGATGTATAGATGCACTATTATGTTATAAAGTTTGCAAATTTATATGAATTTTTCCATTTTTCACTCAATGTTGGAAGCCTAATTATTTCTTTTTTTTAAAGATCAACGAATCAAATGATATTTCTTTTGCAATTTTTGCCACTTCTTCTCCCTCGGAATCAAACATAATGTTCAGTTCCTATTATCAATGATATAATTTGGATCCTAGATGCAAAAATTATAGGAAGGTTACACACACATGTACACGAAGACTAAGAGAGCAATGATATTGGCGAGCTAAATCTTGTTGTGTATACTAATTGGCTCATCATATATCGACACCGTACATCTTGTTCAAAATATCGTCAAATGTACATGTTGAAATTTTTCATATAGTTTGGAGTCTTTAAGAATAGGATTAAATTTATTTAAATATGTTAATTTTTCAGATAGTTTAATACCCATCCTTTTTGTACATAAATAAAATGGTGACTCTAAATTCCTAAATGGTACAATTTTTTTACATATAGATCTTGTGGGGTGTAAATCAGGATGGTCAATACTAATCATCCATCGGGTAGCCAATTAGGCTAGCACATGGTAAGAATCGAGGTCTAGATAAGTTTCGGGTTAAAGGTATTTTGTCTTTAGACTCAGACTGCGCATGAAAATTCTAGTTTCTAGTTTATAGGAAAGTCTTTTTATTTTAAAAGTCTATTTACTTTAAGAAGTTGTTATGTTTATACCATATATAAGAGGGATGAATTCTATATTCTTTTTTAAGCTAATTATTATCTTTCAGAAGGTGTTTTTTTTCCTAGGGTTTTCTAGAGTTTGTGTGATCTTGCTCATACGAGAACAAGTCGTTATTTTCTTTAATTACGTCTGTGCTACATGATACTGCCATCAATTTTAACAAAAAGTCAAGGGTTAAATTTTCATCTAATTTTTATTACTTTATAAACATGACTATAGTAAGATCAAAACCTTGATTTAATCATTTTATAAAAATTTATGCGCATAATTTTCTGGTATATAACTGTAGTCTAGTAGATCATTAATCCATGAACACATGATTAATTTCCCATACTTCCGGGCTCTTCCTCATGAACTCCAGCGTGTTCCTCAACTACGTCAAACTTTAGACATTTGACTTCCATATCTTCTAGACGGAAGTAAGGAGACAAGAAGTTACTTGCAGTCACGTTGATTGGAGAGAAGAACTGCCACACTTGTATATATATCAAAGTCGACCTTTGAATAGCTGAATCTCTTGAACTTTTCTACTGAGATGGCAATGCGTTGAGCATTCACGAAACAAGAACAGTGAAGAATGAAGATAAATTGCTTCTGCTTTCCTCGACAATTGTTGGATCTTTGCGCTAACTGAATCATGTATTCTTCTTCTTGATTTGATATATAGATTTTGGGTACTCTTGATATCTCATGATGAGATAGGGAGTTTGAATCTGCAGAGTTTTCGTTTTCATGAGTATTCGTGGTAAATAGTAACGCAAGAGGAGGCTCCATAAAGAGTGTAAAGCCACCGAGCTCTCTAAAAAGGATTTAAAATCACCAAACACGTTATAAGGCCTTAAGAAAGAGGAATTTTGCGCACAAAGTTTTTTCTCTCAGTGTCTTGGTCTATAAAATTGTAAGAGCATAAAATTATATTCCCTCACCCTATTTAATTTTCCGAAGTATTAATTGATAAAACATACTTTTAACAGTAATTTGATGAGCCTTATACTCTTGCTTCCGCTAACTACCCCATGTTTAATTTACTCAAGCACAGCTTCACGTCACTTCTTCAATTCTAGTTAAGGTGCGCCAGAGTTTTACACAGAGGCCCCATCGGGGCCCTTAGGCCGTAATGACCTCAGTCGCGTGTATTCTCTCCATCACAATATGGCCATCAGATGGTAGTAACATCTGTTCTACATGTAGAATTGGCGAAGAAATTAGAGAAGAACAGGTTTTGGGAAGCAGTGATCAAGTTTGGTGTTGTTCGGTCGACCAAGGTGCTAGGCCAGTCGACCGAATACGTGCACGAGCTCAGGTTTGATACTAGATTTGGTATGGTCGACCGTAGCGGTCGACCGCCAAACCCTGTAATTAGTTTTTGGGTTCTGTCATTGGTGCGGACGACCGTCCCGATAGACCGTCACGGTCGACCGCCAAACCCTGTAGTAGATTTTCTGGTTCTGTCGTTGATCACGGTCAACCGCGAGCTTTGGGCGGTCGACCACCAGTCGGGTTAGGCCCAGAATTTGGTTTTCTCTTTTGATTTGGTTTTGTGTTGATATATAATTCTAAACATGTTTTAGGGTTTTGGGGAGAGCAGTATTGGGATATTTGGAGCACAGAAAATAGTCTTTTCTAGAGCAATTGATTAGAGTTTTGTTTGAGAGATTGAGAGAGGTTTGTGCGAGAGATTAGTTTGTGGATTTGTAATCTCTATTTGTATTATCCTTCTCTATTAGTGAAAACTCATCCCCTTCTTGTCCCGTGGACGTAGGCAACTTGCCGAACCACGTAAAATTCGTTTGTTTGTGTTTGTATCGTTATTTTGGATTGTTTTGCTTTCTATCTCGGCATTGGTATTTGTTCTCGGCACCCATTTGGTTTGGCCGCCACGCACAACAAGTGGTATCAGAGCATAACAAGTGGTATCGGAGCTTTGGCTATGCTCGGGATAAGGTGGAGGAGTAGATCGCTTTGGAAGCTCGTCTAGGGTTTCAGTTTGTGATAAAGGTGGGATTTTTACTATTGTGGATCTCGTTTCCGTCGTGTGGGGTTGAGATCTTTCGGAGGCTCTTATCAGGGTTTCACTTAGAGGTATACAAATCTCTCTCTTTCAGTTTGGATCTTTTTTTCGGTTGTTCCGTATTTGTTTGTTGGTGCTTTGAGAAAGATGGTCGAGAAAGAAGGAGTTGTGGAGTGTACTTCTGGTGTGAAGACCGTCGAAATTTTAGTATTCACTCTATGAAGATAGACGTGGAGAAGTTTAATGACACTTAAAATTTTGGTCTTTGGAATTGAAGTCTTGAATACGCTCAACGCGCAAAATTTGGAGGATACTTTGGAGTTGGACATGAAATCAGACAACATTGAGGAGAAAGTTTGGAAGAAAATGAATTGAACTGCGTGTGGTATGATTAGTCTTGTTTAACACAATATTTAAAATATGATGTGATCAATGAGACTTCGGCTAAGAACATTTGGGAGATCCTAAAGAGCAAGTATTTGACCAAGAGTGTGGAAAACCGCTTGCATTTGAAGAGGAGGCTTTATCTCTTCCAATTGAAGAAGGGAACATCTATTGGTGATCACATGAACAACTATACGAAGTTTCTTACGTATTTGGCGAATATAGATGTTATGATTGAAGATGAGGACAAGATGTTGTTATTGTTGAGTTCCTTACCCGAGGACAATATGAGACCTTTGTTCTTATACTCTTATTAATTGGAAGACATCTCTTTCGTATAGTGAGGTCACGGCTACACTTGTGAATTATCAGCTTCGGAAGAAGGATAAGGAGACTTTGATTGATACAGTAGCGGGGGCATTGGTCGCAAGAGGGAAGAGTCCAAACCGTAGTAGGAGATCACAGTCTAGAGGAGCATACCCTGTAGTTGGTAAGAATAAGTGGCCCTTTTGGAGAGAAGATGGACATTAGAAAGACGAATGCCCAATGTTGACAGATCGAGCAGGGAAGAATAAGGGGAAATTTATTCAAGCTTCAGAAGTGAATGTTGTTAAGGCTAGTGGCACAATTCAGATTTAGATTCTTCAGGCTATTTGTGTCCTACAATACCGTCAGTTTGTGTTGCCGACTCTACAGAGTGGATGTTGGATTCGGGTGCTTCTTACCACATTTTCCCTAGGAGGGATTAGTTCTTACACTTTGAGAAGTTAGAAAGAGGGGATGTCGTGCTCATGGTTAATAATCATGAATGCCCTATTGGTGGTATCGGAACCGTTCGTATTAGGATGTGTGACGGGGTGATTCGGAAGTTGGATGAAGTGAGGTTCGTTCCGCAATTGAAGAAGAAAATCATTTCACTTAGAGTTTTGGAGGCAACAGTCTATCAGGTGACCTTAGAGGATGCATATTTGAATGTCATATTTGGGTCCATGATTATGATGAAGGGCGTTAGAAAGAAGAATTGGTACTATTTAATTGGGAGCATGGTGATTGGTGGAGAGCTGACGACTTCTTTGGATTTGGCTAGACTGTGGCGTTTGCTGATGCTGGTATATTTGATTGTTGATACCGTGCATGGATTTTTGAGGAGTACTTTGACCTACAGATTAAAGTCCTGTGAGCACATTGGTATGAGAAACAAGACCGAGATGGAGTTTGGTACTTCTATTCACTAAGCTAAGGGTCTTCTAGGTTGTGTTCATTCAGGTATTTGGGGGCCTTCTTAGGAGGCATCATTAGAGGTAATAGGTATTTGGTTTCCTGTGTTGGTGACTATTCCAGGCATTTGTGGGTTGCAACTAAGTCCCATCAGTGTGAAGTCCTAGTAGTCAACAACAGGTGGAAGAAATGTATTGACAGAAAAGTAATACGTTGTTCTGATTTTGGAAGGGGTTCTTTTATGCATTTGTGCCGAGCTCACGTTAGTTTGAGACACTTCATTAGAGAGGAAACATTAGGGTGACGAGATAATGTGGTAGATTTGATGAGTCGTTCATGGCTGGAGGAGGATCGGTGTTTGATATCGAGTATTAGTTTGCAGACGAATTTTGGTGTTAAGGCTTCGACATATTTGAGCCATATTATTCATAGGTTGCCGACTGCTGCTTTTGGAGTACTTAGATCTAGTAGAGTTGCTTCAGATTTTGGATTGCCTTAGATATTTTGTCGCCCAACATATGGTCAAATCTAGGATATGAGATTTGATCCGAGTGCACATTTGGGATTCATATGCTTGTTTGGTTATCAGTTGTTGGATTCTGATATTGTTCTGAGTAGGTATGTCACTTTTTTGACTCTCGGCAGGTGGAGAGTGATCGACAGATCGTTGGGATATCACAACGGGTGGAGAGTGATGCTACTCCTGGAGATTACTTCACGTTCTCTATATCATTTAGCATCGTTTGGGATTCCAACTAAGGTGACACAGAGTGGGGATCATATTAAAGTGGATGAAGATGATGAGTTTGTTTATTCGAGTGCAGCTAGTGGACACTGTTTGGATTTTGCTATGATCGTTGGTTCACTTCAGGTGGAGGTGTTTGGTTCATTATATTTTAGGGCCATTGGGAGAGTTATCGGTTGCAGATTTGTTGGTGATGTTAGAGAAGGGTTGAAAACTCTTCTCGTTGATTGAGGGCCTTTGGAGGCCATTTGGTGAACTACGTGAGGCTTGATTCCTTAGGCAAGAGCATACGTATGCAGTCATTTTATGATTCCTTAGGTTCCCGACTTATTGTAGATTGAGTTTGTTGTCGTGATTTTGTTCCACTTCTTACTGGACGCAATAAGTGGGATGTTAGGTAAGTTGGTCTCTTTGTTTTGATGATGTTTAATAAAAAATTTATCACTAATGTTGTTTATCTAGTATTAGTGTTTATTTATTTATTGTAGACAAACAAGTTGGGGGATGGATGGAACCGAGCATTCACGATTATATCAAATGGAGGTTGGCGGAATTGTAGAGTGAAGCCTATGCAATTCAAATTGAAGATCCAAGTTCTTGCTTCATCCACAAGAGTACCAAGTTGAGCTACATAAATTTTTTAATCAAGCTTGAATATATTTAGTTTAGGTTTTATATTATGTGTGTTAGTACTTTAAGCTCAATCATATATACACACACATAGTTGGTTTTTATATATATAGTTATATATATACACAAGTTTTGGTTTATAGACTTAACAATCATTATATACATATTTTATAAAGTCTATAAAATTATTTCATAGGGTTTTAAAACATTGTTTATGTCAAAACATCAAATTTTATGTATATCACATTTTCATGTTTTTCACACACTTACAAAATACATGAGTTTTCACAAATGAGAAATTTAATTTGAGAAATTTTTTTTCTAATATGTTTAATTTCGTGTTTATAAATATTTTCCAAAGTTTTATCAATTTTGGAATTAATTTTTTATGCTTATTTGAATTTACAAAATCAAGTTTTAAATAAGCTCATGTTCGGGGCACATGTTCGTGCATGTTTTTACAAAACAGATGCGTTTTCACAATTGGTAAATAAGATTTGAAAAATTTCTTTGTTTACTTGTTTATCATTATACATACAAACATTTTCCCAAGTTTTACTAATTTTGAAGTTGTTTTGTTATTTTCAATTGAATTTACATAAACATGTTTTCAGCAGTTTTTTTCAGAAACTGTATATCTATGTTCAAACAATTATTTCTCTCAACTGGGAAGTTATATTTCAGAAATTGTTTTTCTAACATATTTATCTATATGTCTAGAACCTTCCTTCAAAATTTTATGATTTTTGGAGTTGGTTTACTATTTTTAATTGATTTTACAAAGTCAGATACAGAAAATTCCAGAATCTGTCAAAAACAGAAACTGTCCGTGAACAGTGCGGTCGACCGCGCCACAGTACGGTCGATAGCAGTACTGTAGCAATTAACCGTTGCATAGTAACAGTCATATCTATTTTTTTGATAGGTTTTTAAGGTTTTTTGAGTTGTTTTCTTCAAGCCTATATATACCCCTTTACCATAACTATTTTAGATAACAATGAAAGTTTTTTAAATAAGTTTAAGAAAGTTTTAACCAAGGGTTTATATTTGGTTTAAGTTTGTTTTAAAAGCTTTTAATTAATTAAGAGTTTAATTTTGTGAAATTAATTTTACAAAAGGTAGAAGAGATCATCACTTGGTGTTTGAGCTTCAAATCATCTCTCTCTCACTCTTGTCATTTATTGGAGAAGTTTTCTAAACTCAATCTAGCTTTACTTTTATATTGTTCGATTATCATTCTATTAAGCTAGTATTTATATTTGAGTTTAGTTGATTTAATTTCACTTATTGTTCACACACACCCACATTGAGCTTATTGTATTTTCATACATAGTATAATTGGGTTGGTGAGTGTTGTAACAATTGAGTGTGAGCGTACATTGAGTTCTCATCTATTATAGAGAACAAATCATTTATTATATTATGAGATTATAAAGTTTTTGGTTAGCTAGAAAACCGAATGTGTAGTGGAGATCTCCTCGAAGTGAGGAGCGGAGACGTAGGTCGTGGGGACCGAACTCCGTGAATGAAATTGTAATGTGTAAACCTTATTCGGGTGAGCGTAAAAAATCAGGTTGTGATAGTGAATTTCTCCCCGAGAGTGGGGAGCAGAGACGTAGGCTAGAAGGTCCGAACTCCGTGATCATATCGTTTGTTTGTGATTGCATTGGCGCACCTTTCTTATGCTCATATCTTATATCGCCTTTGTATATTGTTTGTTGTTTATATTGCCCACTATCTAGTTTAGATTGTTTACCTTTGTGTTCATTGTATATCCTCGCATATATCTCATAGTATATATCATTGCTAGGATATTGCTCTTTGTTCATATTGATTATTATTACTTGTAATATATTGTATATCTCGCTTACAAGAATAATTTGTTAATTAGTTTTAATTGGCATAAAATTGGATTAGATTAGCATAAGACCCTAATCTCCCCCCTTCAAGCGTCTAACAATTGGTATCAGAGATTGGTGCTCTTTGATTTAAGGTCTAATCACCTTGAGTTAAAGATCCTAGTTATCTTTTTGTGCTAATCTTGTTTAGATTTTCTTTGTTATATTGCTTGCACATATATACATATATTATGGATATGCACGGTGCACCTAGTTTAGGTTATGTCATCAATGCTGCTCCAAAATTAGATAATTTCTCATATGCTCAATGATGTGTTAGATTTAAGCTATTTGTTAGATCTAAACATTTTTATTTATAGAAAATTATAGATGATGCTTATATTGTGTCCACCACAGAGAAATCCAAGTGGAATAAAAATGATCATCGAATGTTTATAATGAACAAGATTTTGTTAGAATATTTGCTAAATACTTTTGATTCATCTATGTCTAACAAGTTTGTTCATTTTGATAGCGCTTACACGTTATGAAAATTTATAGAAGCGCATCAAGGGGACTTGGAGGTGATCCGACAAGCTTTGGAGGTTTCCTCTTCAAGTTCTAATGGAGCATCATGCACACGGCTACTAGGCGATAGCCCTAGTGAGGTTTGCGAGTTCGAATCTATTAATGATTTACCTAATGATGAACTTTCTTATGCATCTAAGAGATTATTGCATGTCTATAACAATTTACATAAAGATTTTATTGATTTACAAAGCAAGCATGTTGCATTTAAATCCGATCATGAGAAGTTAGCTTCTAAATTTGATATCATTACTCAAGAAAATGATGCTCTTAAAGAAAACAATGATATGTTAAATTTGGAAAACAATAATTTAAAATTGGATATTGCTAACTTGACTCATGATAAAAATAATGCCATGTTAGAAGTTAGGAACATAAAAAATGATACTGCTTCTTTTATAAATGACTATTTATATTCTAGTTCTAATAAAAATGTATATATGCCTAATAATGAAGATTTAAATCTTATGAATAAATGAATTTCATCTTTAGATTTAACTTTGAGAATATGTATTGATAACTATAAGAAGCTTATGAATATGTTTGCCAAGTCTAGTGCAAAAAAGTTATCATCCACTCATTATGCACACATATATAGTAAAGTTTACAAGTGCTCTATTTGCGGCCGTAAAGGCCATATAGCTAAATTTTGCTATGATGCACACAAACATAAAAATGTCAATGCTCCTTATGCATCTCATCAAGTTTCTTCATCACATGTACACACACATGCACCCATTGTTCATCATAAGCATGCTCATGTGTATAGATGTGATCATTATGATTGTTTTGGTCATTTGGCTGAATATTGTTTTGATTTGAAAAGGAAATCTCATTTGTCAAATGCTTCTAGTAGACCACATGCTTTTAAATGTGATGTTTGTGGTAGGTTTGGACATCTTGCTAAATTTTGTTTTGATATACAAAAAGCTTCTAAGTTGCAATATGTTCCAAATAGACCATTGTTTAAGAATGTTTCTTATTTGCAAAATATTTCTAAAAGACAATCTTTATTTACAAATGATTCCCGTGCATGAGCTAATGGTCCATAAAAACAAATGGATCTCTTTCATTGCACAAATTATAATCGAAAGGGTCATTTGAGTGATTATTGCTTTGACCGTGTTAGTGCACCACATGTGCCCAAGAAGGTTCATAACCCTAGGGCGTTGAGCTTTATTGATAGGGATCATGTCCCTAAACAATCCGACACCAAGAAAGCTTGGGTGCCAAAATGATCTTTAAACCAAGAATTTTAGTGTTTTTATTTTTCTTTTTCTTGGTTTTGAAAATTATACTTTAAATTTTTGAACATGAAAACAATTCTTTTTATTGATCAATTTTTTTTGTTTTCATGATTATTGGTTTTGTTTTGATGAGAGGTTTGTATTTATATAATCTACCAGATTTATTGGGTATTTATTCCCAAATCTTGTTTACTACATACTAAAAGTCCTTACATGGGTTGGAACAAGTTTAAGAGCTTGATATATTATTGCCTCTCTTGTATTTTGTTAAAAATTTTGTTTTGATTTATTCCTTTGAATTCATTATATAAGCACAAATAGATGATTCATATTTTAAATATGCTTTATAATGTATTCTTTATGTGGTTTGATCAAGTTTTACAAAAAAATTTCCTTTATTGATCAAACGTCACTTTTGGGCTTGAAATTTGATTTATGATTTCATTTGGTTAATTTGTTTTCATTTGAAAACTTTTTGCATGATTCTCATGTTCCTCTTCTTTTGATTTCATAAATCTATTTTTACACTATGTTTTTATAATTGTGTAATGAGACACTTCTTTCATAAATGATATATCTATATGTGTCATCTTTATCCTCTTGTATGTGAGTAATATTTAGCAATTTTTTTATCTATGCTTTCTCACATGTTTTGATTTGGTCTTTACTTCATATACTTAATATGATATTTTGATAGGGGGAGCAATCCCTATATTTTTTTTACTCACCCATGCATATTAATAGGGGGAGCTTTCGCTCTCTTCTTTCTTGTTGGTTTCCCCTTTTTGATGTTGTCAAAGGGGGAGAAATATTGTGAGTATAGCCTTTCTTGTTTATATGCATGATAATTATAATATTGTATATTCATTTCCTTTCATGCATATATCCTTTTTATAAATTATTTGTCATCATCAAAAAGAGGAAGATTGTTGGTCTCTTTATTTTGATGATGTTTAATAAACAATTTACCACTAATGTTATTTGTTTAGTATTTGTGTTTATTTATTTGTTGTAGACAACAAGTTGGAGGATGGATGAAATCGAGCATTCACGATCATATCAAATAGAGGTTGGCGGAATTGTGGAGTGAAGTCTATGTAATTCAAATTGAAGATCCAAGTTCTAGCTTCATTCGCAAGAGTAACAAGTTGAGCTACATCGAACATCAATCAAGCTTGAGTATATTTAGTTTAGGTTTTATATTATGTGTGTTAGTACTTTAAGCTCAATCATATATACACACACATAATTGGTTTATATATATATAGTTATATATATACACAAGTTTGTGTTTATAGACTTAACAATCATTGTATACATATTTCATTAAGTCCATAAAATTATTTCATAGGATTTCAAAACACTGTTTATGTCAAAACATCAAATTTTATGTATATCACATTTTCATGTTTTGGACACTTGCAAAATACATGAGTTTTCACAAATAAGAAATTCAATTTGAGAAATTATTTTTCTAACATGTTCAATTTCATGTTTATAAATGTTTCCCAAAGTTTTATCAATTTTGGAATTAATTTGTTATGTTTATTTGAATTTACAAAATCAAGTTTTAAATAAGCTCATGTTCGTGCGCATGTTCGTGCATGTTTTTACAAAATAGATGCGTTTGCACAATTGGGAAAAGTGATTTGAAAACTTTCTTCGTTTAAATTTTTATCATCATATATACAAATATTTTCCCAAGTTTTACTAATTTAAGAGTTGTTTTGTTATTTTTAATTAAATTTACATAAACATGTTTTCAGTAGTTTTTTTTAGAAACAGTATATCTATGTTCAAACAATTATTTCTCTCAACTGGAAAGTGATATTTCAGAAACTCTTTTTCTAACATGTTTATATACATTTCTAGAACCTTTCCTAAAAATTTCATGATTTTTAGACTTGATTTACTATTTTTAATTGATTTTACAAAGTTAGATACACAAAATTCTAAAATCTGTCAAAAACAGAAACTGTCCGTGAACAATGTGGTCGACCACGCTACAGTATGGTCAACCGCTGTTACTGTAGCAGTCGATCGTTGTACAGTAACGATAATATATGTTTTTTTATTTTTAAAGGGTTTTTGAGTTGTTTTCTTCAAGCCTATATATACCCCTTTGCCATAACTATTTTAGATAACAATGAGAGTGTTTTAAACAAGTTTAAGAAAGTTTTAAACAAGGGTTTATATTTGGTTTAAGTTTGTTTTAAAAGATTTTAAGCAATTAAGAGTTTAATTTTGTGAAATCAATTTCACAAGAGCTAGAAGAGATCATCACTTGGTGATTGAGCTTCAAATCATCTCTCTCACTCTTGTCATTTATTGGAGAAGTTTTCTAAACTCAATCTAGCTTTACTTTTATATTGTTCGATTATCATTCTATTAAGCTAGTATTTATATTTGAGTTTAGTTGATTTAATTTTACTCATTGTTCACACACACCCGCGTTGAGCTTATTGTATTTTCATACATAGTATAATTGGGTTGGTGAGTGTTGTAACAATTGAGTGTGAGCCTGCATTGAGTCTCATCTATTGTAAAGAATAAATTATTTATTATATTGTGAGATTATAATATTTTCGGTTAGCTAGAAAACAGAGTGTGTAGTGGAGATCTCCTCGAGGTGAGGAGCGGAGATGTAGGTCGTGGAAACCGAACTCCGTGAATAAAATTGTGAGGTGTAAATGTTATTCGGGTGAGCATAGAAAACCCGGTTTTGATAGTGGATTTCTTCCCGGGAGTGGGGAGCGGAGACGTAGGACGGAAGGTCCGAATTCCGTGATCATATCGTTTGTTTGTGATTGCATTGGCGTACCTTTCTTATGCTCATATCTTATATCGCCTTTGTATATTGCTTGTTATTTATATTGACCACTATCTAGTTTAGATTGTTTACCTTTTTGTTCATTGTATATCCTTGCATATATCTCATAGTATATATCATTGCTAGGATATTGCTCTTTGTTCATATTGATTATTCTTGCTTGTAACATATTGTATATCTCTCTTGCAAGAATAATTTGTTAATTAGTTTTAATTGGCATAAAATCAGATTAGATTAGCATAAGACCCTAATCACCCCCCCTCTAGGGTCTAACATGGTTGGTATTGGTGTCGGCTCGGTTTTGGAAAAACTTCGCCGAGATGGAGAATTGTAGAATTGGCGAAGAAGTTTGAGAAGAACAGGGTTTGGAAGCAGTGATAAGGTTTGGTGTTGTTCGGTCAACCGCGGTGCTAGGCCGGTCAACCGAATACATGCACGAGCTCAGATTTTGATTATGAAATTGGTGCGATCGATCGCAATGGTCGACCGCCAAACCCTATAATCAGTTTCTGGGTTCTGTTGTTGGTACGGTCGATCGTCGCGGTCGACCGCCAAACCATATAGTGGATTTTCTTGTTTTGTCATTGATCGCGGACCGTGATGCTTTGGGCGGTTGACCGCCAGTCGGGTCGGAACCAAATTTGGTTTCCTATTCTGATTTAGTTTTGTGTTGATATATAATCCTAAACACATTTTAGGGTTTTGGGGAGAACAGTATTGGGATATTTGGAGCACAGAAAAGTGTCTTTTCTGGAGCTATTGGTTAGGGTTTTGTTTGAGAGAAAATTGAGAACTTTGTGTGAGAGATTAGTTTGTGGATTTGTAATCTCTATTTGTATTATCGCTCTCTATTAGTGAAAACTAATCCCCTTCTTGCCCCCCATGGACGTAGGCAACTTTCCGAACCACGTAAAATTTGTTTGTTTATGTTTGTGTCGTTATTTTGGATTGTTTTGCTTTCTATCTCGGTATTGGTATTTGTTCTCGACACCCCACAGTTTGGTTGCCGCGCACAACACTACAAACTATCTATGACAAGGGGTCAGCCTGGGAGGGACAGATAAGGCTTTTGGTAATGATTCATGATGGGCTAGCTAAAGGACATAATATATAATATATTTAGGGTTTTTCAAATGAGTACTTAATGAACAATATATTTTATTGTACTTTTATACCCTCCTTATTTATTTTATTGAATAAATTTACTTGCTGATGACGGTTGTTTCATGATTTTGCAAGAAATAAAGGATTTATCAAATAAGATTTTAACGAAGCTCAAAACACCTATTTTTGAAGCTTGCTAGAAGCCAAGATGAAGCCTACAAAGGCCAAAGACCAAGAAGAAATCGAGTCAATAAGTCAACACAAGAAAATAAATCCTGTTATAAATTAATTGATATGCTAATGAGCTAATTGATTAGGTTGTAGTGAAACGTATTGATAGCTAATTTTGATTTCTTGAAGCTCAAGACTAATCCAACGACTACGGCTAATTGTTATAGGCTATAACTAAGGGCAGAGAGTGAGGGTTAGGGTTATGCAAAACTTTATAATATCCTTTTTAGAGAGAAGGGTCACTCTTAATTGAGAATGCATTCCAAAATTATAAACTTTGGTTTGTAATAAATAAAAAAATTCTCGTTTTTAAATTTTACTCTTCTTCTCTTTTGATGATGAAGATGAATTTGCTTCGCAAGTGGCCTAATTCTTGTAATATAAGCTTTTATTTCCTCTTTTATTTTCTAATTTTCGAATTGCATGTTTTAGGATTTTATTTTTTATTTTTATTTTATGTTTTGTACTGTAGATTTCTTTTATACTTTTTATTCTAGATTTATTTTCATAATCTTTTATTTAATGTTTTGTAATGTAAATTTTTTACTTCTTTCTTTTCTTGCTTTATAGTTTAGATTTATTTTCTTTTTATACTTTATGGTTTAGATTTTAATTTCTTGTTATTAATTTCAAGTAGGTATATCTAACCTCTTTAGGATTTCTAGAATTAGATGACACCAGTTTAATTTCCTTTAGAGGGATTAGTCAAGTAGAAATATAAACTAGAACAATGATGATTTTTAGTATAAATTTATATAGTGTTAGTTAATTAGAAATTTTACTTGAATAAAATTCAAAAGTGTTATTCAATTAGAACTGGTGCAAAAGTATAGTCGGGATAACTATAAAAAATTCCCCCACTTTTCATCCATGCTATATAGAAAAGGTCAGTTCTAGTTTCTGAGTTTATCCCACTTTTTATAATAGAACTAACCTAGAACAAATTTTTTCTCTTTTATATTATAAAGCTATGCTTATTTATAATTGTTAAATACATTTTAGTAACTGCTAATTTTAGATTTGATTCTGGACGACACAAGTAACATTTGACATGAACTATTGAACTAATTAAATAGTATATGTGGATTGCATAGGACTATGGTTTCTTAATTTTCTCCATTTAATAATGAACTTCTTACAATCTCGTACTATATCTTTAAGACTTGAACTATCATTTGCTTTTCTTTTTCACAAATAAGAAATATAAAAATTAAGATATTATATTCTCAAAAAGCATAAATTATATTCTTTTGATTCTATCAATTTATTCCCTGTTATCTTACCAAGGTTATCACACTTAAAAAAAAAAAATCCTTCATTATCTTACTAAAACATCACACATTCATAAAATTATCCTATTTCAATAATTATCCTAATTCTACTTTAAAAGTTTCAATTGACTAACCTCTCTCCGCCACCTCCAACCCCCCACCACAACCACTTCAAATTTGATTTTTTAATTGCTCTCTTTGGTGCTTAACATGATCATGCTTAGGATAATCAACTATGGAACTAATTAATAGAAAAAGAATTTGATAGACGATGTTTTCCTACATATTTTAAGAACCCCTGTTGGGAATTTTTCACTAATAACTCCTTCCACGTGGATTAATATCTTTATACTATAAGTTAATTGTTGCGCACTTGCAATGCCTCATTTTTATTCTCATCACCCTCGTTTCTTTAAATTTACTATTGACTTCCCCAAGTCTTAATTTATATAAATGTAGTCCCTCCAATCAAGAGTAGAAGTAGCAATTAGTAAGGTTAATTTGAAACAAGAACCTAACTACAATTTTAATGGCTTGATAAATTTCAAAGTCACTTAAGAATTGAGAAATTTAATTTACAATAATTTTTAATGATTTGAGGGTTTAATTTCAAAATATAAATGGACTTAATATAATAACCTTAATTTAATATGTATATGTTACCTATATGTATTACAAAATAGGCAAAATAGCTCTCCGATTAAAATAGTTAAAATGTTTAACTATACACTATATATGTCATACATTATTTGTTGCTGCGATACTTGAATTGAGTTTTCTTATATTCTTAGATATTTAATTAATTAATATTATAGCATCCTTGTCATCAAACTTGCATAACTTATTAGTTTGTAAATTAATTTTATTAATTGATTAGCACTGTAATTGAGTTTTCTTTAATGTATTGGGATAGTTAAACTGAGTTATACAAGAGCATTTATATCGTTAAATTTAAAGCGAACAATCGTTTGAAACCAAGGAAATGAAAGATAATTTTAACTGACAATAAGCTTTATTTTAATTATCTGGTCAATCATGACACACATGTGATGAGAATGTCTAGTCCCATCGGCACAGCTTTGACGTGAGCTCAATTGGAATTCGAAAGAACTCGGGTTGGCACTTCAAGCTACTACGCATTAAAGGCATCAGGCATCATCTTGGTAACCAAACTGAGATATCAAGCTACTGACTCTTGGCTCAATCAATCGCTACTAATGTCGATCTGAGTTCGCAAATATTTCTAGACATGGAATCCTAATGCGCGTAGGTACAAGTTAGGATTTTACTAGGACAATTTGTACACGTTTGTTATCAACTTAGAGAATGGAAAATACGTAGAGAGATGAGAAATACACAGAGAATCTAGAGATCATTGATATCGGTTGTGTACCCTATACTCCTATGCTGCTTTCATGTGCTCTCGGGTAATCTTTACCTTATCCACCATCTCAATAATCATCTCCGGCCTCCGCGATCACAATTCACCAATATTGTCCCAACACACTGCGGATCTAAATCTGTGTTCATGAGCCATCTGAATACTCCCTTAGTAGCTATTATTGTAGGTAAACTCGACCAAGGGCAAATGGTCCTCCCACGAATCCTTAAAAGCCAAAATGTACGCTCGCAACATATCCTCCCCATTTGAATTTTATTTTCAACTGCAAATTAGTTCGAGCGTGATACACAAAACTCATCTTTAGATTGGTCTCTAAGCTGTCTTAGAAACTCTTTCAAAATGTTAAAGTAAAACGAGTACCCCTATATGGCATGATGCTCACTGGTACTTTGTTAAACCAAAATTACTTTCATACACTTCCTTGCAAACACTTCCGTCTACTAACTTGCTCTGAATGGCATGAAGTGACGCAGACGTAGAAACGGGGAGGCCGATCGGATATTGTTCCTATGTCGACGAGACCTGACATCAGCAGGTTGTTCACGAGCTTGAATCCACAGTCTCTAAGTTTCTCAAAGTTGAGAACGTAAACAAGGAGAAAAATTCTCTTGATTGAATAATTGAAAAGTTGATTGACAATTTACAAAAGGAACTAATGTTTATAACTAAATCTATCCTAACTCTAATAAAAAAGAAACTCTAATCCTAAAAGGAAAATACCAAATCTTAAAAGGAAACAACAAAAAAGAAACTCTTTCCTAATTTGAAATCTGAGTCGACATGAGGCGTAGCGAGCAGTAATGTCTTTCGTGTCGACTGGACATGAGACGACTAACATGTGTCGACTGGCTCCCTTTGTGTCGACTGGGACGTGTCGACTGGCAGGTGTTGACTAACACCACTCTTCGTGTCGACTGGGGCGTGTCGTTTCGTCCTGTCGACTAGGATCTCGAAGTGTCGGGGTCTCGGATCCTTTCAACTAGGGCCTCAAAGTCTCTGGGTCTCGTCACGTCTGGTTCAAGTCGTCGAGTCTTGTCTTGTCTGGTTTGTTGTCAGCTCGTTTGTTTCGAGTCGTCATGTCGCGTCTTGTAGATCTCCTGTATCAGTCCCTCCATTTTCGAAAGAACTCATCTCTGAGTTGGCATCACTTGAGTACAACTCAATTGAAGGATGATAGTCAGAAATATCCACCTCGTTAATTGTCGTCGACATAGCATTCTTTTAGGAAGATCCACTACATATGCATTATCATTGATCTTCTTAAGAATCTTGAAGGGACCATATCGTATCGGCTTAAGCTTGCTATAAGTTCCAGCCGGCATCCGTTCTTTCCGCAAGTAAACCATCACCATGTCTCCTTCATTGAACACCTTGAATCGCCTCTTCTTGTCTGCTCGTGCCTTGAATTTTGCATTAGCTTTCTCGAGTTTTGTATGAACTTCTTCCTGAATATTGATAGCATTCTTGGCCAACGAACTTGCTACCTCACTGACCTTGCTACTTGTCGGCAACTTAAACAAATCTTGAAGATGTCGAGATGTCTTCCTGTAAACAATGGAAAAAGGTGACATACCTTTGGAATTATGAATAGTCAAGTTGTAGGTGAATTCCGCTTGAGGGATAACTTGATCCCACATCTTTGGCTTCTCTCCACATATGCATCGAATCAAATTTCCCAAGGTTCGATTGATCACTTCTGTTTGTCTATCCGTTTGAGGGTGTGTTGTACTAGAATACTTCAATGACGTGTTAAATCATTACCATAAAGTAGTCCAAAAACTTGCTAAGAACCTAGTATCCCTATCCGAAACAATCGAGCTTGGAACTCCATGTAGCCGAACCACATCTTTAAAGAAAGTCGTGCAATACGCGGTGCATCCGAAGTCTTGCGGCACGGGATGAAGTGAGTCGTCTTAGAAAAATGATCCACTACCACGAAGACTGAATCCTCGTCTCTTTGTGTTTAGGGAAGTCCCAACACAAAATCCATACTCAAATATTCCCATATATCCTTGGGCGCAAATAGAAGAGTATACAAACCAGTATTTTGCACTTGTCCCTTTGCAACTTGACACACTTTACAACTCATCACAAGTGTTGTCACGTCCTTCCTCAACCTTGGCCAATAGTATCTCTCTTCAAGACTCAAAATAGTCTTATCTCACCCAAAGGGTTCACCAAGCCCGCCACCATGTAAGTTTCGAACTATCTTCTCCCTTAATGACGTCCTAGGAATACAAAGCCGATTTCCTTTAAATAGAAAGTCGTCCATGATAATATATCTCCTGCGGGTTGTCTTGTCGAACACTTTGCCCAAATGTCCTGAAAGTCTTCATCATCAACATAAAGCTCTTTTAAACAGTCAAAAGTAACAACTTCACCTTGCAACACGCTCAACAATTATACCCACCGATTTAAAGCATTGGGTACCTTATTGTCGACTCCTGATTTATGTCGCAAAGAAAAATTAAACTGTTCAAAATACGAAGCCTAATGTCTATGCATTTTGTTGACATAACTTTGATTCTTGAAGTGTTGAAGAGATTGATGATCGGAGTAAATTACGAAGTCGTTAGGAATGAGGTAACTTTCCCAAGTCTTCAAAGAACGATAAACAACATATAATTCCTGTTCATAAGTACTCCACTTCTGCCGAGCTTCATTCAACTTCTCGCTCAAGAAAGCAATGGGGCTCTTCTCTTGAGAGAGGACTGCTCCAATACCTACACCACACGCGTCGTACTCAAGCTCAAAGAGCTTGTCGAAATCTAGAAATGCCAATATAGGTGCAGTAGTAATCTTCTCCTTGATAAGGGCAAAATCTGCATTTGCTTCTTCGGTCCAGTAGAAAACACCCTTCTTATTCAAGCTATCCATCATGGGAGCAACTATAGAACTGAAATTGCGAATGAAACATTGATAAAAAGATGCTAACCCATGAAAGCTCCTTACTTTAGTAACACTCTTCTAAGTCGGCCATTCTTTGATTACTTTGGCCTTATCTTCTTCAACCTGGATCCCTTACGAGCTAACCACAAACCCCAAGAACACTAGCTGAGTCATCAAGAACACGCACTTCTTACGGTCTATTTAAACCTCGTTCTCCTTTAGCACTCGGAAAACTTCTCGGAGATGTAACATATGCTCCAATTCATCTCGGCTATTGATGAGAATGTCATCAAAGTAAATGACTACAAATCTTCCTATGAAAGGCTTCAGAATTTAGTTCATCAAATGCATAAAGGTGCTTGGAGCGTTCGATAACCCAAAAGGAATCAGTAACCATTCGTAGAGACCCTCACTTCTTTTGAAAGCAGTCTTCCACTCGTCGCTGGGTCAGATTCAGATTTGATGATAGCCACTCCTCAAGTCAATCTTTGAAAAGATGCTCGCACCTCCCAACTGGTCTAACATGTCATCTAACTGAGGAATTGGAAACCTGTAGTGAATTGTAATCTTGTTAATGGCTCGACTGTCCATACACATCCGCCAACTTGCGTCCTTCTTTGGTGTCAACAGTGCTGGAATTGCGCATAGACTCATACCCTCTCGAACGTGGCTCTTCTTAATGAGGTCCTCAATGGTATCCTGTAGGATATTTTTCTCCTGTGGGTTCATACGATAGTGAGAAAGATTAGGAAGCACTGAGCCCAGAATGAAATCAATATGGTGTTGAATATCCCTCATAGGAGGAAGTCCCTCTGGCAGCTCTTCAGGAACCAAAACTTCAAAGTTCTTAAGCAGTGACTTTATCTTCTCTGGGATCTCAATGAGTATCTTCACTTCTTCCTTCACTACTAAGGCAAACCTCTGCTTTAACTCCTTTGACCCGGCCAGAAATTCACGCTTGTTGCAAAGAGATATTCTTTTTGATTTTTGATCTTTGGGGTGCTTTGGAGAAGGTGGAATAGGTGGTAGGATGATCTTCTTATTATTCTATAAGAAAGATTATTCATTCTTCTTGCCGCCATGCTTAGCATCGACGTCATACTGCCGCAGTCGCCCTAACAATACATGACATGCATTCATGTCCACAATATCATAAATAACAGAGTCATGATACGTCTTCCCTAGTAATAGTGGAACACGACATAATTCAGTCACCTTAACAAAGGGGCCCTTCTTGATCCATCCTATGGTATAGGGTATGGGTTTTGTTTATGTTGGTAGTCTCAAGTGTTCCACCAAGGCCTTTGACATAATATTCTCACAGCTTTCGTTATCAATGATGAGGGTGCACACCTTGTTGTTGGCTAAACACCTAGAAAAGAAGATTTCATGTTGTTGTGATGAATCTGGAGTCTTCTGAGCGCACAAGAGTCGTTGAACAACACATGACACGTTATCGCCCTGAATCTCGGCAACCTCTTCCTCAGAATCTTCATCAGATGATGTGTGTCCATCTTCTTCCTCTTCATAATCTGCTATATTAACCTTCTACCGATGCGGGCACTCATTGGACTTGTGTCCTGGTTGGAGACATCGAAAACATTTCCTTGTAGTAGGCTTGGCATACTAATTTGATTGAGTCATCTAGGGTGGTGGTTGAGTTGTCGACCGCTCGGCTAATCGTGGTGGATTAGACCGATCAGTTGTCCTGGGCCCTACCGACTCACCTCTTGCCTTCTCAGCCGAACTTCCCTTATCGGTTCGCTGAAAGGTGGTATCTTAGAGGCCAATCTTTTCACCTTTAGAGCCATATTGTGGGCTTCGTCCATGGAGTATATATTGTGGATGGCTACCTTCTCTTGAATTGAGTACTTTAAACCACCGATATACTTGGCTGGAAGTTGTTCCTCGCTCATTGACAAATCATAATGAGAAGTAAGACAAAAGAACTCTTCGGTATAAGTGCTTAGATCTGATGCCTTGACAGTATTGCTCGAACTAGTTGTAAAGGATTTGTTGGTAGTCGGGTGGTAGGAACCTAGTCTGGCTAAATTGCTTCATGCATCATCAAATCCAAACTGGTTGTTTACCTTGCCATCGCTTAGTGTTTTGAGTCTGATCCCACCATGCCTTGGCTCCTCCTTTGAGACGATATGCTACAAACTTCACCTGGTTTGCTTCGGGCACAATGGCTATCTCAAAGAACTTCTCCACTTCATATAGCCAATCCAAGAAAGCCTCTATGTCCAAATTTCCTCCAAAGGAGGTGAGTTCCACCTTCATCTAGTACTCTTGGTCGTGGTGACGTCCGCCCTATCGGTGATAGTTACAATGAGGGTTGAAGCCTCTGCCCTGACCTCTGCCATAAGGTTGCCCTCCTTCTTCTTCATTCGAGACGTTGTCGTACCATGGTCCCTCAAATTGGGCACCATAGTCTGCTCCTTTATCACTGAATTCATCATGTGGAGGGGTTGGTTGGGATGTCATCTATGATGTGGAGGGGCTTGATAAGGAGGAGGTTGATACTGAGGGGTTTGATATGGCGTAGGCCAGTGCGGAGGGGGTTGATATGGAGGGGTTTAGTTTGGACGTGGTTGATATGGATGGGGTTAGAGATTGTACGTGAGTGGATGTCAGGGTAGCCTAACTCTAGGTTCGCTTAGCTGAAGACCGTCGGTGAAATTATTCCCATTGCTGAGGTGAAGGGTAAGTCCTTCAATGGATTGTTGAAGGTTCTGAAGTGACGCCTCCAACGTGCCAAATCTTCCATCCATAAAATCCATCCTTGCAAAAAGATCCTATAGAGAAAGTTTCTTCTCGTTATCACTTGCCATTGCCGAGGATGTTGAAGTCGAAGCTCTGATACCACTTTACACAGACGTAGAAATAGGGAGGTTGATCGAATATCATTCCGATACCGAAAATCCCTGACAACAGCAGGTAGTTCATGAGCTTGAATCTACAAGCTCTAAGTTTCTCAAAGTTGAGAACGTAAACAATGAGAAAAATTCTCTTGATTGAATAATTGAAAAGTTGATTGACAATTTACAAAAGGAACTAATATTTATAACTAAATATATCCTAACCCTAATAAAAAGAAACTTTAATCCTAAAAGGAAAATACCAAATCTTAAAAGGAAACAATAAAAAAATGAACTCTTTCCTAATCTGAAATCCAAGTCGACACGAGGCGTAGCGAGTAGTAACGTCTTTTGTGTCGATTGGACATGAGCCGACTAACATGTGTCGATTGACTCCCTTTATGTCGACTGGGACGTATCGACTGGCAGGTGTTGACTAACACCACCCTTCGTGTCTACTGGGGCGTGTCGTTTCATCTTGTTGACTGAGGGTCTCAGCTGGGATATCATCTTGTTGACTGGGGTCTCAGAGTCTCGGGGTCTTGGGTCCTTTTGACTGGGGTCTTGAAGTCTCGAGGTCTCGTCTTGTTTGGTTTGTTGTCGACTCATCTGGTTCGAGTCGTCAAGTCTTGTCTTGTCTGGTTTGTTGTCGACTCGTCTGTTTCAAGTCGTCGTGTCACATCTTGTAGATCTCCTATATCATGAAGGGTGATGACTTCATCAAACTATCAACAATAGTCGCAGTTGTATTATTTCCCTTCACACACCTCAGCAACGCCATGACAAAGTCCATCATGATGTGCTCCCATTTCAACCACTTAGCCACAAACTTGGCTATATCTTGCTATATATTCGGCCACCAAAACTGTGATTTCAATTCCTCATACATCTTTATTCGTCTGAGATGTACACAATAAAACAAACTATGTACATTTGAACGAGTTGTAGATGAGTTCATGGAGAGGCTAGATCAATATAGGCCAAACTGAGGGTCTAGAAATTGTTTTTGACTTGCAAAAAAAGAATGAGTCGTAACTCTCAATATGTAATAGGCTAGAATTAAACATTTAATACATCAAAATTATGGTATTCGAGTCGTGTTAGACTATGTTGGATCAAAACCTAGATAGATAATCGTCAAGAAATATCTCACAATTACTGAGTTAAGAGGGTGTTTGATTTATAAAAAGATATGAGGTTGCCTTTTAAATCTAACACTTGTGTTGCACTCATGAGGGTGAAGGGTACATCAAACGGACTAACATCTTCAGGGATAAAGTTGCTTCAACATAAAAGAAGAGTTAAAAGAGTTATCTTGTTTTGGAGTTAAAGGGCAAAATAAAATAAGTGTAGGATCTTCTTACTCTTATTTCTCATCTATATTTTAAAGATGTTGAAAGTAAAAATTGATTAATTATCTTGAGAACTGGAAAGATCGTTTAGTTATATGAGGAGTCAAACACATGAGTGTTAGATGCATGAATATTGTTAGGAAGTTCAAGAGTCTTTATTAGAAAGTCTGAGAGTCATTGTAGTAATATATATACAAGTGTCTTCTGTAGGTTGAAAGATACTAAGCCAAGAAGAAAAATCAAAGAAAAATTTTATCCTCCTCCAAATTATTTACCCTAGGCAAAATATCATTATCAATTTGGTATCAGAGCTAACATGGTTTCCAACGTAATGTTTCCATTTCTTGCTCCTAAACACACTAAAGAAAAATATGAAAATTAGTGTGTTCAAATGAAGGTTCTATTAGGATCAATAAGTTGTTGGGATGTTACGGTGAAAGGCTTTGAAAATACTCAAGATGATGGTGCGCTATCAGTAGCATAGAGAGATTCGCTTAAAGAGTCCGGTAAGAAAGACAATAGAGCCCTCTACTTTGTTTATCAAGGAGTTGATGAATCTGCATTCAAGAATATCTCAGATGCGGTGACTTGAAAACAAGCTTGGGAGATACTTCAAAACTCCTACTATAAGGGAGTGGAGAAGGTGAAGAATGTGCAAGTCAAAACACTTTGAAAGGAGTTCAGAGATTTAGAGATGGAGGAAAGTGAACTAGTTTCTGACTATTTCACTCGAGTCTTAACCGTTGTGATTGATCTTTAGAGAAATGGTGATAAGATCAAAGATAATCATGTGGTGGAGAAAATTCTCCAATCACATTCTCAAAATTTTGACTATATTGTTTGTGTAATCAAAGAGTCAAAAGACTTGGCGAAGATGATGATTGATGAACTCTTGGGTTCCTTAAATGCCCATGAGAAGTGATTTAGCAAGAGAAATGAACTGGTGGAGAAGGCTCTTCAAACTAAGCTTTCTTTAAAGAATGACCAAGAAGATTCAAACGAAGGAAGTAACAGCGGTCATGGCCATAGAAAGTTTCAAGATAGAATTTGAGGCGGATGACGTGGTTTCTATGGCAAAAGAGTTCATGAAAACTTTAAAGAAAAAGATTAAAATCAAAGATCCTTTAAAGGCCATGGATGTGGTAGATCTAATGGAGACTGATGGAAAGCACAAGTTCAATGTCTTGAATGCAAGAAGTATGGTCATTATTCTTTTGATTGTTATTACATTCAAGTTGAAGAGATGGTGAATTATGTTGAGAAAGGAGGTGATGATAATATTCTTCTATTAGCATTCGGAGGAGATAGTGACAAGGAGGATATTTGTGCTGATACCGGTGCCAACAACCATATGTGTGTAAGAGAAGCATGTTCGTCGATATGGACAAATCTGTGATTGGCAAGGTAGCTTTTGGAGATTTCTCAAAGATTCTAATGAAAGGCCGAGGCAAAATTCTTATTGACCTTAAAAATGGAGAAGAGAAATTTATCATTAATGTCTATTTTTTGCCCAATATGAAAGTAATATATTGAGTTTGTGATAGCCCTTAGAAAAGGGCTATGATTTTCATACAAAGGATCATGGTCTTTTTCTTCAAGATCAAAGAGGTAGATTGATTACAAAGGTGCAGATATCGAAGAATCAAATGTTCATGCTAAAACTTCAAAGTGGAGATGTGAAATGTTTGAAGGCTTGTACTGTCGATCTTGCTTGGTTATGGCACTTGAGATTTGGGCATCTCATTTGGTAGTCTGAAGATATTAGTTGATAGAAGCATGGTTAAAGGGTGGCTAATAATTGATCATCTTGAGCAACTCTATGAAGGATATCTAGCTAGGAAGCATCATCAAGCTATGTTCCCAAAGGAGGATGTGTTTCATGCATCGAAGCCGCTACAGTTTGTACATACCAATGTGTGTGGGCTGATCAATCAAACATCAATCAGTGAAAATAGGTATTTTCTTACCTTCACAGATGATTTTTCTCAAATTGTGTATACTTCTTGAAGAACAAATCTTAAGTGTTTTCTATGTATAAGAAGTTCAAAGCTAATGTATAAAAACAGAGTGGTTTTTATCTTAAAGCTATTAGATCATGCCAAGGTGGAGAGTTCACATTAAACGAGTTTGCTAAAAGGACGAATTGCACTCCACAACATGGTGTTCAACATTTTTAGACTACTCCTTACACTCCACAACAAAATATGATTGCTGAGAGGACGAATTGCACTATTTTGAATAGGGTAAGAAGTATGTTAAGTAGTAAGAAGGTGCCTAAAATCTTTTGGGCCGAAGCCATTTCTTACGCTATCTATATCTTCAACTGGTGTTCGACTACGATGCTCAAAAATATTATTCTACAAGAAGCCTGAACCAGTTACAAACTAAATGTGAGCCATTTCAAAGTGTTTGACAGTATTTTATGTGTGTGTTCTAGAGTAGAAGAGGAATAAGCTCGATGAGATGGGTACTCAATATGTTTTCATCAGTTAACTAAGGGTATAAAATGTATGATCCATACAGTAAGAAGTTCATTACTAGCCGAGATGCTCTATTCGATGAAGAGAAATCATGGGGCTAGAGAAAGGGAGAAATTTGCAACTACCCAATTATTTACATTAGTTAAGAGACTTTGATCGGGAAAGATGCTCTAGCACATTCTCCATTGACATCCACTCTATCATTGCCCGGTGATATCATCAACAACCACACCTCAGACATCCCAACTGATAACTTATTTAGCATCATCTTCATCATCTCCAAGCCCACAACATAAAAAAATTTAGGAAATTGAGGGAGTTATATGAGGTAACTGAAAAATCAAGATGATTTGATATTATTTTGCTTATTCACTAGTTGTGAGCCTTCAGACTTTAAAGAAGCGGTTCAAGATACAAAATGGAAATTAGCTATGGATGAAGAGATCAAGGTTGTCGAGAAGAATGATACTTGGGAAATTGCAACACTTCCAGAAGGTAAGAAAATAATTGAAGTCAAATGGGTGTTCAAAGAGAAGAAGAATGTGAAAGGAGAATTAGTCACCAAAGGCTACAAGCAAAAAGCTGGAATTGACTATGATGATGTGTTCTCTCTAGTAGCTTATCTTGAAACTATAAGACTGATTATTGCCTTAACGGCTCAAAAAAAATGACCGATCTATCAACTTGATGTGAATTTAGCATTTTTGAAAGGTGTTCTTGAAGAAGAGGTCTATGTAGATCAACCTCTTGATTACATCAAGAAAGGAAAAGAATCAAAGGTGTTGAAGTTTAAGAAGACTCTTTCTGGCTTAAAACAAGCATCAAGAGGTTGGAATAGTAGAAATGATGCATACTTTTGAGCTCACAATTTTTCTAAATGTCCTTATGAGCATGCATTATATACTGAGTTAAATGAAGCTGGAGATATTGTTATTCTATGCTTATATTTGGATGATTTAATCTTTACAGGAAGTAATCAATACATCTTCAATGAATTCAAAAGCTCCATAGTTTATGAGTTTGAGATGACAGACATTGGACTCATGTCTTATTATCTTGGCATTAAGGTGAAGCAAGGCCGAGATGGAATCTTTATCTCTTAGGAAAGATATGCAAAGACAATTCTTGATAAGTTTGACATGAAGGATAGCTATCATGTTAGTACTCTTGTTGATTGTGGAGTCAAGTTGTCCAAGAAAGATGATAGTAGCAAAGTTAATACAATTTATTTTAAAAGCTTAGTTGAAAGTCTTCGCTACCTAACTTGCACAAGAGCTAATATTCTCTATGGTGTTGGGCTCATGAGTAGATGTATGGAAGATCCAAGGTCTTCACACTTATTGGCATCAAAGAGGATTCTTTAGTACATCAAAGGCGCAATAGATTTAGTTTGTTTTATTCAAGTTCTAACAACTTTAAACTTAATGCATACACTGATAGCGATTGAGCCGGAGATGTTGATGATCAAAAGAGTACAACTAGTTACACTTTCTTTATTGGTGCTACTGCTTTTACTTAATCTTGAAAGAAACAGCCAGTAGTCACTCTTTTGACTTGTGAAGCCGAATATGTTGCTACATCATCAGGTGCCACTCGAACACTTTAGTTGAGAAATTTACTCAAAGATCTTTAGTTCGGACAAGAAGAGCCAACCAAAAGTGTTGATATCAAGTCGGCTATTACACTTTAGAAAATTTCAGTGTTTCATGAAAGGAGCAAATTTGTCAACACTCGATATCAATTTATCTGTGATCAAGTAAAGAAATGGAAGTTGAGATTGAGTTTGTGAAATCACAAGATTAGGTGGCTAACATATTTACTAAGCCATCGAAGCATGATGTGTTCACTTTATTACGAGGCAAGCTCAACATAATTGAAGGATAAAGTTTAAGGAAGAATGTTGAAAGTAAACTTGATTAATTACTTGAGAATTGGGAATATCATTTAGTTATTTGAGGAGTCAAATGATTGAATATATTATATGCATGAATATTGTTGGAAAGTTCAAAAGTCTTTATTAGAAAGTCTAAGAGTCATTATAGTAGTATATACATGTGTGTTTGGTAAGTTGAAAGATGTTAAGCCATGAAGAAAAATCGAAGAAAATTTTTATCCTCATCCAAACTATTTATTCAAGGCAAAATATTGTTTCAAAAGATGCATAAAAATTTAATTGAGTTCACATGCAGACCGGTAATTGTTGATTTTCTCTTGCGAAAAGTCTGGCATTTATTATCAAATTATCAATTTCATAATTTACGTTCCCTACAATGCAGAAGTCTTAAATTACTAAAGTGACTATGAAACGGTATTTACAGTATCCACAATGTCATCTACATAACATACTTATGTTTGGAGTTTGGCTATATACTCACTAAATTGAGAAGTTCTTCCCATAAAAACCTTATCATGTTTTCCCATTCCCTAGAAATCTTTTCTAGGGAAAATTGCTTTTGGCCCCCCAGTTTCCTTACAAGTATTCCGCCTACCCCCCAAGACTTTCTCAATACTCCCAAAATCCACAAAAGCAAAACCACAATTCTCTGAGCCCCAAAATACAAAACCCAAGAGTTTAAAACATGTGAAGACCATAATACCATTTCTCTCTCTCTCTCTCTCTCTCTCTCTCTCTCTCTCTCTCT
>BQKN01064833.1:438931-495591 GCA_022839385.1 Asparagus kiusianus
AAACCTATTTCAAATCATCACAATGATATCATAGAGAGAGAGAGAGAGTATTATGGTCTTCACATGTTTTAAACTTTTAGATTTTATGTTTTGGAGACTCATAGAACTGTGACTTTTGCTTTTTGGGGTAAGGAAATCGGAGGCTAGAAGCAGTTTCCCCTCTTTTCTAGCCGCATAGAATTTAAAGAACCCAGAAACTTTCATTCCTCTCTAAGCCATAAATTTCATTCAACCATTGATTTCTAATTATTTACGACAATCTCCTCTTGTGTGGTAATCAAGCAAATACTACGACGGTTGGATATGATTGATTAAGCAGACCGACTCTCCATTGTTTTCTTGACGGTGGGGAGTTCCAAATCTTACCGTGTCCACGGTATTTTGTATCTGAACTGAAACAGTAAATTGGGTAGAAAATACGATTGAATAAGTAACCAATTCTTCTTTTTTAACAGGCGTAGAAACAGCAAATCAAATGGGATTTTGAGGGGTACTGAGATACCGTGTACACGTCCAGATCACTCTTTCCAGAGATTAATTCAAAGTTAATGCCTTCCTCATTAACCTCTTCCCCTGAAATTTTGTCCTCATACATCGCCTCTTCATTCCCCTATATAAACCCCCTACCATCGTCTCAAAACCCCAACCATGACACTTTTCCTTCTCAATTCTAAACACCAACAAAGCTTTTGTATCTCAGAAATGGAGACGGCCTGCATCCTTATCTACACTGTCCTCCTCATAGCCCTTCTCTCCTATTTATTCAGAATGAAGCACAAGAGAAAAACTCATCAAACGAAGCTAAAGCTCCCTCCTGGCTCAATGGGATGGCCCTACGTAGGAGAAACCCCTCAGCTCTATTCGCAAGACCCTAGCCTCTTCTTCGCAACAAGAGAGAAAAGGTTCGAAACAATTCCTCCTTCTGTATTCTTTTAAAAGGACCCTGCATTATTCCTCTGACGTGATCAATGAAACTACAGGTACGGAGAGATATTCAAGACCCACATTTTGGGCTGCCCTTGCGTGATGTTGGCAAGCCCGGAAGCAGCGCGATTCGTGTTGGTCACCCAAGCTGATCTTTTTAAGCCCACGTACCCTCGCAGCAAGGAGAAGATGATCGGGCCATCGGCGCTGTTCTTCCACCAAGGAGAGTACCACGCACGAGTAAGAAAGATGGTTCTGGCTTCATTCACGCCTGAAGCGATCAAAGGTCTTGTTCCCGATATCGAAAAGATTGTTTTGTCCATGCTAAGTGCTTGGGATGGGCATCTCATTACCACTTTCCATGCAATGAAACAGGTCGGTCAGTGTATCTCCCGTCACGATCTACGGATAACTAACTGTAATTAATGTGATCGGTTAATTATTTATTTATTTTCTGACATCAATTTTTCTTATGTAGTTGACCTTTGATGTTGGTGTCCTCACAATCTTCGGCAGTCGGATTGATGAACACTACAAGAAAGAGCTAAAGAAGAATTACTTCGTAGTGGACAAGGGTTATAATTCTTTCCCGACTATTTTTCCCGGAACTTTGTATAAAAAGGCCATCACTGTAAGTCTAGGTTTCTTTTTTTTTTTTTCTTTTCTTTTGGTCGGCACTCTTCTGCACAGAGGAAGAACAGCTTCACAATTGGTTTCCGAAATTGTTTTGTGATAGGCACGAAAGGAGCTAAGTAGGATATTTCACGAGATAATTAACGAGAGGAGGAAGGAGGGAGAAACTAGAAAGGATTTGCTAGGCTACTTCATGGACACAAAAAACGAGCAAGGAACACAACTTCTGACTGATGACCAGATATCTGATAACATTATCGGCATTCTTTTTGCTGCGCAGGACACAACGGCGAGTGTTCTTACATGGATCATCAAGTATCTCTACGATAACCAAAAACTTTTAGAAGCTGTGAAGGTAAAAATACATCGAACGGAGGGAGAAATCTAAATTTAACCTTCCTTCAAACTGACGATTATGAGATGAAAGAGACTTGAAATTTAGCATGTGCCGAACTTTCTTTGGTTTGCAGGAAGAGCAAATGGCCATATACGAGTCAAACGGATGTGGGAGCCAACCCTTGACATGGGGTCAAACACGAAGCATGGCCCTCACTCACAGGGTATGTTCACAATTCAAATCAAATCAGCTGAGTTTAGGACTTACTTCTATCCACTATCTAATTCACTAATTGGGTATATAAATGCGTGGTTGTGATTGACACAAGGTTACTGTTTGCTTATCCAGGTTATACTAGAGAGTTTGAGGATGGCAAGTATCATTTCTTTCACATTCAGAGAGGCAGTGGCTGATGTTGAATACAAAGGTAAACATGAGAAAGACGACGACAACGGAAAAAAAAAAACAAAATACAACAGTAAAGAGTCGATTTCCACAGTCACACTTAGCATATTCCCCTGATCTGCACTCATTCCTACTTTTTACTCAAGCTGAATCAGAATAGACGGTTGTGATTGAGAAAATAAATATTTTACTAATGGTTTTTTTTTCAATATTTTTGCTTGGTGTTTAATTAATTTCTATCTACAGGCTACCTTATCCCAAAGGGGTGGAAGGTAATGCCTTTATTCAGGAACATACATCACAATCCGGAATTCTTCTCAGATCCACAAAAATTTGACCCCTCTAGATTCTTGGTATGTGTCTTTGATTAAGAGATGTTTTACTTTGAAATGCATTTATTCCTCATATTTTAGGAATTGATAAAGTTGCTATCATTTTGGTAAAATGCAGGCATCACCCAAGCCAAATACATACTTGCCCTTTGGAAATGGAACCCATGCCTGTCCTGGCAATGAGCTTGCCAAGCTTGAAATGTTCATATTCATTCACCACTTAGTTACGAAATACAGGTTCGTGTATTAAGTTTATTTAAATTTGAATTATTTTTCCTTGTTGGATATGGATTATGGTTTTACTGTTGTATTGTGACAATTAGGAGGACCTTTTTTTCTGGAAAATGAAAACTTTTTTTTAGAAGATTACACATGATAATGAAGGAACTTGAGACAAAAAGAAAGAAAAATCTAAATCTTAAAATTTGGATTGTGTTGAAAGAGAAACGCAGAGTAATTTTTTTATAATCTTGTTTTATTCTGAACCAAAACTGCATTCAAGGCAAATATGTACGGGATTCTCACTTATCCCTGAATTTGAGTGATGGAACCTGAAATTAGAACATCTTTTCCTTTCTCCATAAGAGCGGTGAAAGTCTCCTTTAAACATATTTGGCTGATGATACAAGCAAATACTCTAATAGCTATTCAAGTTTCTCTCCATGCCATTTTGCTGCCAATATAAAAAACTTACTACTTGTTTTGCTTACTTTCATTCTTTAACTGTGCAAGTATTACGTTATGCAGATTGGAGGTCTTCGGGTCTCACAATGAAGTAGAGTATAGCCCATTTCCAGTACCAACGCGTGGACTACCAGCTATTTTTCGAAATGAATCAAACTGCAACAATGATGATAACCTCAGACGTTGAACCTAAATTGACATATCCCAGGATCAATCCTCAGGCATCAAGCATCAAAAGTAGAGACTGATGTTCGTTATTGGCTAGTATCATTTATCCTTCTATTGGATTGTTCAATCGAAGGGGATCAATCTAGTTTTCATCCGTATTATTTGAGTCCCTTTCCATTCTTGGGCATTACCATTTTCAAACCTGTAATTCTCATTTCAATTTAAGAGAGAGATTGACAGAATAACAATACATCTTGTTAAAATTGCTAGATACAGCAGAAATCTACATTCAAGTCGCACTAGACATGTATTTAAAGCAGATATAAAATCAAAGGCACCAGAGAAGGATGCTCACTCAGCACATTAGCTATAGAGAAATTATGTAGACTTCCACATGTTGCCTTCTGCCACGTTCCTACACATTTCTTTAATGCGCATAGCACGAGGATGATGCCGCGCAAGAGTCGACAAGTGTCACGCTCCTATTGGCTGCAAGTACGAGAGAAATCTGGCACCAATAAGGAGACACTGCACATTCATTATGATCGAGTGGTGATAAACAGATTATTTGTTGGATGTCAAAATAATCATTTGGATCTTTCAGTATAGCATACTGTCGCCCAAATTTTAGAATACTCTGGAGAGGACCTCAGCTAGCACAGAGAGTTAGAGGTCACTAGCAGTTGCCAACAACCCTGCTTCATGAACATCACAGGAGTAAAGTCCCTAAACAGCATAAAGTGTTGAGAGACTATATCTGAAATTATCCGTGTCTTGTGTTGAACACGGTCAGTATAATTTGTGGAGCAACTGCCTGTGGGGTCACTGGGGTGCACAGATTTATTGCAAGATTTTGGGATCACGTTGCTAGAATCCTGAATGAGACATCTACAGTGATGAAGGTCCTTTGGGAGTAGTATTTGCTGAAACATCAGATAAAATTATTTGCATAATGTTACTGAAGAAATAGAGATAAACAGGGACACATATAAATAAATACATAAATACACAAGATACATACACACCTATATACATATATATATGTACTCATCCACACAATGTATGTGTCTACATACGTACATACATAATACATATACATACACACTATATACACCTATACATACATCTATCACGCCGCGGGCCTACAAGCCTATTTGCCGGATGTAAGCCACGGAACCACTAAGTATACCACGTTGTTTGGCTTAAACCACTGCCAAAATCGACTAGCTAATGCCACACTTGGCTTCCATGGATTACTTTATAAACCATCATAGGCTCTAGTTATCAATCGATGTGGGACTGTCCTATCAGGGTATTACAGTCAACCCCATCTTACATTGGTGCCATCATTGGGCACATACTAGTATCACTGTTATGCAACGTGGACTCTTATTTCTATTTCAATATGATTTAAGTCCTCTAATAATTTTCTCTGGGAATTAAATAAAGATGATAAATTGCATGAATCTCAAGAAATCTTAAGGGTCATCTTAGTCCTCGACTGTTACTAAATGAATGCCCTGATAACATCTTACTATCACGCCCTGAAACAGTAGCGAAAGATAGATATGAGGTAAGCTGCACCAGTGACCCATGCGCAAAACAACTCTCATGTATGTGTCAAGCCTAGCACTTCCATTCACATTGCTTTTCAAAAAAAATATAAAACTTGTTGATGATAAAAGTTCAAAGCATCTATTTACATAACTAATACTTACAGTCTCAAAAGTGCACCATTATAAATATTGACATAACCCTAAAACATGTCATTCGGCTACACACAAGGTAAAAGAGTGTTCATTCTTCAACTAATGCCTTCTAGAAAAGCACCACATTCAAAGTTCAGCTTATACACGAAGCTATTCCATATCTGGGAAAAAAATAAAAAATAGCGGGGTGAGCTAATGCTTTTATAATACAAACCACATGAGCAATATATATTTAATTGGTGATTTGTTCGAAAAATAGTCACTCTATTATTTTCATGTATATGGAATGAAGGTGATGTTAGATATAGGTGAGTTGCAGGCAATAATTGTATATTGTAACAGAACCTATATGAATATAATATCCTTGTTCAAAATGATAGTATGCTATTTTGATCAGTATTTATCTGGTATTTTTAAATACGGATAAAGTGCTTAGAATAATACTAGACTATCAGAATTTTAATGTTGATCGTAATGAAGAAGAGATCTGATTAGTCGCTAACGTATATTCTAAAATGTTCCTAGTCGATGAAGTGTTGAAATAGGACATCATCAATTTGTCAAGATTAGTGTGAACTTTATTTGTTCTTTTGAAGGATGATGATCATCTCTTAGATCATTGAGATACAATATACAGGTGACTCATTAGTGAATGAGTTGACTGAACGACTTACCGAGAACATCTAGTTGGTAATTATACTTAACTGTAAAATAGAAGTTCTCAAGTGATATAGTACAAAGTAGTCTCTTGACCTGAGGTATGATGCAATATCTTTCATGTCAGTATAGATGTACTTAGACTTTTACCTAGCCATAGTTCTCATTGAGTTGTGCATAATGGTTCTTATTGGGTGCATCCCGAGACATAAGTAGATATTGAGATGCCAAGATGAGATTTGTCTCTCCCAGTGTAGGGGGTTGATGTCATAAGATTGTTCTATATAACTATAACCTGGAAATCCTTGGCCGATGTGAAAAGGATAAACTGAGTATCAGTTTGATCTTATAGGTTATGAGTTTAATATCAACAAACATTAATCAAGCTATTAGGATTTGATAGTTTACCATACCCTAGGCTTGATAGTTTGACATAGTTTGATGAAGAGACCGGACTGTATGATATGATCACTGAGTGGTCCTGATAAAATTGGGTAAGTATCTTGTAGACCTTTATCGTAACTTATACCCGAGTAGTTTTCATGTGTAGCTAGCACCTCTGTTGTACTTGTGGATATGATCCACTATTGAGTTTTAAGTAGGGCCCAAGAGTCACACCAAGCGCATACTTGAATCTTATGAAATACAAGTTTATAGAGTAATGCATATGATTGATACGCATATATGATTTTTACTGGATACACATAAATGGTTATTGTAGGCGTCTAAAAATGCCCATAGGTGTCCGCACACAGCTCAAAACCGAGAGAAGACGACGAACGTCGTTATCCGAGTCTAAGAGGATTATTTGACGCCAACAAGCGCTTGAAACGAAACGACGAACCAAGTGGTCCGCGTGCGTCAATCAACACATACGAGTCAATCAACAAGCATGCATCAATCAGTTCGTGCACGTCGGTCAACACGCACACGTCAATCAGTTTGTGTGCGTCGGTCAACACACGCTCGTTAATCAGCTCGTGCGCGTCGGACAACACGCGCACGTCAACCAAGACGTGTTCGACGGTCAGTCCCGCAACGAAGCGTGCAAGTCAACAAGTCAACCAAATGCACGCAACGACAGAAAATACAAGTCCCGAAGAAGTCGGAAAATACTAAACAGTTCAGCAGAAAGGCCGAACTACCTGCACCCGCGCGAGTCGAACCGCGCCGACCCGCGGCCGCGCTCGTCGGCCGCGTCCGACCAGCGGTCGCGCGGGTCGGACCGCGTCCGTCCCACGGCCGCACGGGTCGGACCGCGCCGACCCGCGCCCCCCTGGTCAGCGGAGTGTTTCACGTAGGTTTGATCACCGGACACGTTTTTTGACGGTTTTGAGCTGTTTTCTCTGGATTTATCTGTTCCATTGGTTCTTAACTGCCTAGATATCATCTACAAACGTGGTTAGGCCGTTATTGACTGAAGATAAGGCTAAATCACTCATTCTCATCCACATACCCGCATCCGAAGCTCTATAAATACAAGCCTAGGGCCTCCTTTCATGGGCACGGATTTATTATCAAGACGGGAGGTGTTGTCGAACTTCAGAGCTAAGAGCCACGAATTTCAGCGAGGGTTAGCGAGATCCCGACGAACTCCACTATAAAGAAGGAGCTATTCGAAGGATCTGAAGCCCGATTCCACTATTCCTTGAGATTAGGCTTGGTCTTAATCTCGAGAAGAGCTACTGATTTTGCTTGGTCGACTTCAGCGCTTTAATCAAACACTTCCTTGGTGAAGGCGAAGCTCTGCCGAATTTTTCATCAACCGGATCCAGATCAAAGGCGGTCCACGGATATTGACATCCCCGGCATAGGACAAATCCCGCGCAAGTAGAAGATCGATAAACGATCTCCCTGCGTTTGTTTGATAGAGAGTTGTAATCTATTTTTATTGTATTGAAAGTCTTATAAAAAGGCTATCTTTGTTTTGAATTTATTGTAACGCCCGAGGTTGTAATGAATTCAGCAATGAAAGTAATTTTTTACCCAAACAAGCTGGCGATCACAGTGGGAGCCAACAACTTTGTTGCCGAAACTGCCGTGTCGCAACCTCGGATCTGCATCCTGGTTGAAGAAGTGGTCGAATATGAGTTCGAACAACTGAAGTTCGAGGAGTATTTCTCGCCCTCCTCCTCCAAATCCTCTACCCCTCGTAAGTGCAAGGAGATCAAGACCCCCGTTGCTGCTACCCTCTCGCTTTGTAACGCCCCTCTGGCTTCTAATGAGGCCGGATCTACAGATCTGAACTCCTCCTCAATCAAGGAGTTGAGTATTGAAGGCGCACCAATCCTATCGAAGAGGGCACGTCAAAGATAACGTCAACGCCTCACAGGTCAGCTTGCTAAGGCTTTGGAGCTGATAGATGGATTCGTTACGAGGCATATCTGAAATTCAAGGAGCATCAAGCGACCCAACAACGAGCAAATGCCCCCTCCTCCAAATCATCAACAAGTGAATGAATCCAAGTCAAAAGGATCTGTTCAACTCTGGAGGAGCGAATCCAGAAGCGCTGTGCACTTGCGCACGTGCGAATTCTTGTGCAAAAGGCACAAAAGATGCAGAAGGATGTAGCCAAGAAACAACTAAGACTGCATCAAATTTAGAGGCCAATGTCCAAGACGACGGCCGAAAAAATCGAGAAAAGCGGATCACTCCAATCCGACCCTCCAAGTCGCGGGTCACTCGAATCCGACCCTCCAAAGCGCAGTTCACTCAAATTCGACCCTCTAACATGCGAGTCACTCAAATCCGACCCTCCAACGTGCGGGTCACTCAAATCCAACCCTCCAATGCGCGCGTTACTCAGATCCGACCCTCTAGCGCGGGGGTCACCCAAATCCGACCCTCCAACACGCGGGTCACCCGGATCCGACCTTCCAACCTGCGGTTCACTCAAGTCTGACCCGCGCCAGGGTCAAGACAGAAGACGTCCTGCACCTGTTTTGTTAATCCCTTCGAGTTCTGCACCTCAGGTGGAGCACCACGATAGCGTGGATTTGTCCCGATTTAAGATGAAAATCACGAAGCGTCTTGGTCCTTCGCATGCGGGTCGAGGCAAAGCCCTGGTTAAGGAACGCTTGGGATCGTTGAAGGAACCCCGACCAAACATCCAGACTGGGGGTCATACACGACCTCCTAACAAGTTGATTCCTGTAACCGCCCACTTGGGGGTGCGTACATAAGACCAGGAGCCCGTTAAGGTTTCACCCTCAGAAAAGTGTGATTCCAAACGTGTGACTCCTGCAGACTCCAACAAGGAGTTGTTTACTCAAAAAAAATACGTCTGACAGACGAACATGTTATACCTGAGGATTCATGTAAACAGCCAATAGGTTGTTTTGACGGCAACGTCGATGAGTTGTACTATCGGGTTGGGGGTACAAACAAATCTCGAAAGAGAAGTACCCAGGAAGCGGAGCCTTACTATCCATGCGCCAAGATTATCAGGGCAGTCTTATCAGCGTGTAGCTACCCCAAGACCGCTCCGCAGAGGGTCTTGATATTTGAGAGGATCTCCAACGAAACGACCAAGTTCAAACCAAAGCGTTTCTGCAAGAAACGATCGGCTGTTCGAGATGACGAATTCCCAGAAGTTACCATCAATATGGTTAATAAAGAAAAGTCCCCGATTATTTCAAGTGGTTCTAGGCCCGACTTTTCTCCAGGAAGAAGAGTTAATTCGGGAATAGCTCTACTGATGTCTCGAATCCAGCTAGAAGCAGTCGGACCTGAACAATCCGCAGTCACAGTTAATATGGCTTGGAAGGGAAAGTCGACTCGACCTTCTAGTTCTGATCCACTCATATCTCATCGTCTAACCTGGTTGCGATCGAGAACCATTAGACAAAGAGATTATCAGCGAATGCAGAGGGGATTATCCTCGGATGATGAAGCATCATATGCTAACTTTGCAGTCGTTTCTGACAAAACGGTATCCAGCCCTGGGGAATCCCATGAAGTGTTTATGATTAGCATCGAGGAAGTAGCCAAAATGGTTTAGGATTTCTTGGCCAAGCAAGAAGAGAACCTCAAGTTCGAAATAGAAATGACTATGTGGCGGATGAGGGAAAAACACGACCAACAAATCCGAGCTTTGTCGAATCAACTTGGTGAATCCAGCCGTCGCAACGTTGCTAACCAAGCAAATAGCGATTCAGATGTGGATGAACGCCTCAATGCTGATAACCCTCCCATTGACCAAAACGTTAGGGGTGACTCCACTAAAGATAACAACGCTGGGGGTGGTTCCACAGAAGATGACAATGCTAGGGGTGGCCGCGTTATTCCTCTTTCAAATCGTCTTACAAGCGAGGATGAGAAAATTAAAGATCTCGAGAGCAAAATCAACGCTCTAATGTCTGCTCGAGAGGTGAAAAGGACCGGCATTCCATGTCCCTATCCAAGAGAGTGGGATTCAATAGCATACCCGACGAAGTTCAACCTGATTAACTTCACGCCGTTTGACGGGAAGGGTTCGCCCACTCAACATCTGATCTACTTCATGTCCCACTTGGGTATGATCTCCGGGAATGAAGCCTTGATGGTTCGATCATTCGTTAGAACCCTTCGTGAGCCCGCCTTCGATTGGTACCGTCGTCTCAAGTCTGAAAGCATCAACAGCTGGGACGACCTGGAGAACCTGTTCCTCGCTCACTTCTGTGATGATGATGCCAAGGTGTCAATCAGGACACTCTTCGATGAGAAACAAAAAGATGACGAGATGGTCGATGACTTCATCAAGCGCTTCCGGAATAAGGCGATGAACTGCCAAGATCCGATCACGGAGGACTTCGTCCTCCAAACCTGCCACAACAACCTCTCTTTGGACCTACTGGGAGTTATCAAATTAAACCCATCCAAGACTTGAAAAGACCTAAAGGTGCGTGGTGAACAAGCGGAACGCTTCCTCAGAAGGAAGAAAATTGAAAGAAGCCGGCAGTCAACACCTGTGGTTGCTGATGATAATAATCAGACGTGACAACAACAACCTCAAAAGCAGCAAAGGACTCCATATCCGAGACTCTAAAAAGAGTACTCTTTCAAGGATGAGGAAGTTCCGGATATTTTCTAGTACCTCTTGAATAACGATGAGATTGAGCTACCACCTATTAAAGATCAGGAGGGAGCTAAGAGGATTACGAACCCAAACTATTGTGCGTATCACAGGAGGGTTTTCCATCCTACTGAGGTTTGTTTCGGTGTAAAGAACAAGATTCAAGCTTTAATCGACTCTGGCGCTGTAAAACTAGAATAAGCCGAATGACGGCGCAAAACTCCAAAGAGTATACGAGTATAAACTGCTTCATAATTACTCCAACAGGTATATGAGTCTAAACTACTTTCTTTCTTTCACGGGAAGTTCCCAAAGAATCTTATATTCTTAAGGATAATCCGAACATGCGACTGAGGACAACGTACTCCTTATTGGACCCAATTTTACAAAGAAAGCTGGGGGTGGATAATTCATATAATGGGAAGTTCCCGGAAGAATGTTAAATATAATATTCTTAGGGATAACCTGATGATTACGAACAAACTGATAAATACTAAACTCCCACTGTGATTTTCAAACACTCTTTTGTTGATGACTCACAGTCTTCTACCATAAAATCCCTCACCGATCAGACTAATTGACGGTGGGACTACTAAAATTCCTTTCAGCTAAATCCACTCAAACTTTCAATGTATCTGTGCACTCAACATCCTCGTTGTTAGAGTCCGGATTTGGTGCTCAGAATTTTATTATCCTGAATCATTGACGATTGTCCTAAATCATTAACGATTGTCAAAGCCCTCTGTGTTAGGTATTTGTCACTTAACACTAGGAACCCCCTTTAAGTGACTTGTACGAATCAACACTCCCATTGTGATTTGCACTCCCACTCTATCTTGGTCAAACCTTTAAACAGTTAGGTCCACAACCAAAATCCCCTCTCGATTCCTCCCATGAACGAGAGGTTCATAAATTGAACGATCAAACCTTTAAACAGTTAGGGTCGTCTCAAATTTCCATCTTGGTCAAACCTTTAAACAGTTAGGACTACAACCAAAATCCCCTCTCGATTCCTCTCATGAACGAGAGGTCCACAAATTGAACGATCAAACCTTTAAATAATTAGGGTCGTCGCAAATTCCCATCTTGATCAAACCTTTAAATAGTTAGGGTCGTCTCAAATTTCCATCTGGATCAAACCTTTAAACAGTTAGGACCACAACCAAAATCCCCTCTCGATTCCTTCCATGAATGAGAGATCCATAAATTGAACGATCAAACCTTTAAACATTTAGGGTCGTCTCGAATTTCCATCTTGGTCAAACCTTTAAACAGTTAGGACCAAGACCAGAATATCCTTTCGATAAACGAAAGACTCCCACCTAATCCTTTTTAGCCAAACCTATAAAAGTTAGGGTCAAAACCAGAATTTTACCTCAATAAATAAGGAATTCTTGTCTTGGATTAAGCAACCAATCCTATAAAAGTTAGGGTTGTTTGAATCTTTTCGATTCTCGGAGTGGAGATCCCACTCCTAGTTTCACTTTTTTGGATTCTTAAGGTGGAGATCACACTTCGAGTTTCCTTGGCAACTAGAGATAGAATATAAAATTCTTCCTCTTCAGTTTCAGGAGATAGAATATAAAATTCTTCCTCTCTTATTTTGGGTTTGTCTTTGCCAAAGAGAAGACACCATCCTTCGATTCAATAATCCGTGCCTTACGCGCGCGGGGAACTTTATCCCGAATCCTAAGTAGGGATAAGTCAACGCCTAACACGCATTGCCGGTTTAGTCTTTCACCGATTGAAGAAGACACCAGAATCCAAGTCTGAGAACTTTTATCCTGAAGCCTAAGTAAGGATAAGTCTGCGCCTAATACGAGTTGTCGGGTAGTCTATTCCTGTAAGAAAGACGAAGTCTACGTATTTAATATCATAGCACTAAGAGAGTTAACTCTCTTAGCATAACGTCACATGCAGAACGGACTTAAACAATCCGCATGTTAGCCGATTCAAACCGTAATCGGTAAAGGTACGTCAAATCCGTTAAAGTTTGAGGATTTGCCAAAAATCTAAAGTCAGCGTCTAACACGCGTTACCGGGTAGTCTATTACCGTGAGAAAGACGAAGTCTACGTATTCAATATCGTAGCACTAAGAGAGTTAACTCTCTTAGCATAACGTCACATGCGGAACGGACTTAAACAATCCGCATGCTAGCCCGACTTAAATGGTAGTCGGTAAAGGCTAATCAAACCCGTTGATGGCTGAGAATTTACCAAAAATTCTATAAATGCTAGTCATTGACGCACCAGCCCTGTTAGTTGGTCTCGTGACTTGAGCATCCAATAACATCATGATAAGATCCATACATGCAGACGAAATAACTTTAATAGTTGGTCCTGCAGCCTAAAATTTAAGACTGCCACGCTCCAATACTTTAAGAGCTTAAACTATGTAGGCTCTAGCAAACGTACGAGTATAAACTGTGTTAATGTCGGTCAACGTGTTACAGTAAAGATCAATGCCGGTCAACACATCAGCAATATCACCAAAATAAGGCAAATGATGATTTCAGGTAATTCAATTAGATTCAGATATGAATTTCTGACGAAGATGATCAGTTCAAAGTCAACTCAATGACACGAGCTAAGTTTAGAAACTTATACACCAACTTCAATTCAAGATTTTAACAACGGTCAGTCGATAAACGTAGTGTCGGAAGAACTTCATCTATTCGACAAAATACTGGATAGACTGAAGGCTGAAGAAGTCAGTAAATTGAAGCAGTTTATAGGTCCTTTCACACTGACTGAAGGTTGGGCCTATCACATCCAAAGCATTCCAGACTCCTCTATAAAAGAATGAGTCTGAAATACTTTGGATGGGTATCTATAGGCATCTAAAAATGCCCATAGGTGTCCGCACACAGCTCTAAACAGAGAGAAGACGACGAACGTCGTTATTTGAGTCTAAGAGGATTATCTGACGCCGACAAGTGCATGAAGTGAAATGACAAACCAAGTAGTCTGCGTGCGTCAATCAACACGTACGCGTCAATCAACACGCATGCATCAATCAGTTCGTACGTGTCGGTCAACACGGGCGTGTAAATCAGTTTGTGCGTGTCGGTCAACACGTACTCGTCAATCAGCTCGCACGCGTCGGTCAACACGCGCACGTCAACCAACACGCGTTCGACGGTCAGTCCCGCAACGAAGTGTACAAGTCAACAAGTCAACCAAATGTACGAAACGATAGAAAATAGAAGTCCCGGAAAAGTCAAAAAACTGAAAGGCCGAACTACCCGCACCCGCGCGAGTCGAACCGCACCGACCCGCGGCCACGCAGGTCGGCCGCGTTCAACCCACGGCTGCGTAGGTCGGACCGCGCCGACTCGCGCCCCCCGCGGGTCAGCGGGGTTTTTCGCGTAGGTTTGACCCTCGGACACGTTTTTAAATTATTTTGAGCGGTTTTCTCAGGATTTATCTGTTCCATGGGTTCTTAACTGCCAAGATATCATCTACAAACGTGGTTAGGCCGTTATTGACTGAAGATAAGGCCAAATCACTAATTCTCATCCACATACCCGCATCCGGAGCTCTATAAATACAAGCCTAGGGCCTCCTTTCATGGGCGTAGATTTATTATCAAGATGCGGAGGTGCTGTCGAACTCCAGAGCCAAGAGCCGCGAATTTTAGCGAGGGTTAGCGAGATCCCGGCGAACTCCAGCATAAAGAAGGAGCTATTCGAAGGATATGAAGCCCGATTCCACTGTTCCTTGAGATTAGGCTTGGTCTTAATCTCGAGAAGAGCTACTGATTTTGCTTGGTCGATTTTAGCGCTTTATTCAAACACTTTCTTGGTGAAGGCGAAGCTCTACCTAATTTTTCATCAACCGGATCTAGATCAAAGGCGGTCCACAGATATTGACATCCCCGGCACAGGTAAAGATCCCACGCAAGCAGAAGACCGATAAACGATCTCCTTGTGTTTGTTTGATAGAGAGTTGTAATCTATTTTCATTGTATTGAAAGTCTTATAAAAAGGCTATCTTTGTTTTGAATTTATTACAACGCCCGAAGTTGTAATGAATTCAGCAATGAAAGCAATTTTCTACCCAAACAGTTATATGTATCTGTAAAATCAGGATGCTATGTGAATAAGAAATCATTTCAAGAATTTTTTTTCATAAAGTTGACTATTGGTCAACTGGTTGACTATTTTGTCATATGATGACTTTTAGTTAAAGATTGGAAAAATACTAAATACCATATTTGTAAATTACCGTATTAGTAATAATAATGTGGTGTTTTCATTTATGAAATATACATTTCATTATACCATGATTAATGAGTCATGAAATGAGTCATTAAGGGTTTAGGAACATGGTTTTAAGCACATGGTTTTGATTTTTCATGACTCATTGCATGACTCATGAGATGAGTCATCGCATTACTCATGAATTGAATCATTACTTTTGATGATTCATGTCATGACTCATGAGATGAGTCATGATATATCTTACTCAATAAATATAAGCTCTCTCTCTTATGGAAAGGTTAATGAAAGAACGAATGAAAAAATGGCTTTCCATAAGAGAATAAAAAAGAGTTCTACCTCTTACTAAACTCTAGCAGTCTTTGAGTAAGAGAAAGTAGTTGGATTTTAAGAACCTCAATGTGGATATTTTGCATTGTGTCTCAAGAAGTCTCCAATTTTTCATGTTCACTTGAAGCTTTGGAGATCCACTACAAGGAGGTTTACTACAACAAGGAGCATGAGCTAAGGGTTCTTCGATCTACCATCAAATCACGCTTCATAAGTATGACTTTGAAACTCTTGTTTGCTCTCTTTAATATAGGGATCATGTTAGATTTAATTAGAATGGTCCTGGTGTTATAGTAGTTACTCACCAAAGATACGGGTGTTTACAAAATGATACAATCATAACCCTGGAAAACCCACCTCAACCAACTTAGTGGCCCAAGCCTAACAGAGCATCGACCACGTCGACTCATCAAGTCGACGTTCTTTTAGGCCGAAAGGCAGGGTCAGTCAACCCTATCGTCAAGGAAGACCCACCTAGGGCACTTAACCACTCACTTGGCAACTCACAAAGACGACTTGGTATATATTCCCTGCTGTGACTAAGTTGAGGACTCGACCCCTGCCTCAAGCCTCCCCCCATAGCATATGTCAGCATCCCAGTCCACCTTGGACAAGCCTTATCCAGATTCTAGCCTGATGGTCTCCATGACTTGTCAATTACCCACGTGCCTTCTTCCACTCCCTCAATCACTTCTCGGAAAATACGAAGACACTCTTGTAGGCGTCAAAAATCACCTATAGGTCCCCGCACGTGGCTCGAGACAGAGAGGATACGATGAACATTGCTATTCAAGTCACAGAAGCTCATTTGATGATGCTAAATGCATGAAGTGAATCGACGGACTATGCGAAGCAACAGAATTTCGGAATAACCAAAACACGAATGAACCGGGAGCTGCACGTCACTTACGAAAGACGAAGCATCCCTCGTGTCCCATTTACTCCAGACATGATTCAATCATGAGAGCTTGTAATCTCCTCGTCGGCTTTCCGACGTATTCTAGATCACGTGATTCTGAGTTCAGATGATGAAAATACAACGAAAACGGACAGAGTGCACGAGACCAAGCCCTGAGCCAAACCGAGACACCCAAGAGTGTCTCGGCTTGGCCGAGACACTCACAAGTGTCTCGGCCATGCCGAGACACCCGCGGGTGTCTGCAACCTAAAAAAATCAGATTTGGCGGTTTTGAAGCTGTTTTTCGACGTTAATCACCTGGATTTGTTCTAACTGGTCTGATATCATCTAAGAACATGGTTAAGTAGTTACAACTAAGGATAAGAGGGAATCAGCCGTTCTTATCTGAAAACAGAGGTCCCGAAGCCTATAAATACAACACAGGGCCTTCATTTTTCAGATCTGGAATTCTCGAGCGTTGGCGAAGCCCTACCGAGCTGAGGACTGAAGAGACACGAAGTTTAGAGAGGAGGAGGAGATATCAGCGAATTCTTCAGCATAAAGAAGAGGAGCTCGTTAGATCTACACTTCCCAGTCCTTTGCCTTGAGATTGCCCTGTTACGGTGATCTCGAGAAGAGTGATTATCTCGCTGTTGCCGAGATAATTGCTTTGGCTTCCTAATTCCCTTGTGAATCAACGTAGCTTCAGATCTGATCTGATCGTTTGGTGGTCCACAGATATCAACATCCCCGTCACTGGCAAAGATCCCATGCAAGCAGCAGGCGATAAACACCCGTTGCGTTTGTTTGAAGGATATTATAATTTTAATTTCATTGTGTAAAGGTCATATAGAAAGACCGATCTTTTTTTGAACTTATTGTAATGACTGAAGTTCTAATAAGTTATACAATGAAGAAATCGATTTCCCACCTAAACAAACTGGCGACCACAGTGGGAGCCAACAATCTCGTCACCGAGCCTATCGTGCCGTAGCCGACGATCAAGATCTCCGTGGCTGATGAGGTCGGATACGAGTTTGACCAATAGAAGTTCGAGGAGTACGTCTCCTCCTCCTCCCCCACCAGGTCTGCCTCTCCTTACAAGCGTAGGAAGATCTCCACCTCCCGGAAGATCCGCTGGTCTTCAGATCTGAGGACTCAAGAAGGTAATCTCCCCGCTACCGCTGTTACAGTTGCACCTCGTAACGATCCGCCGGCATCCAATAAAGCCAGATTTGTAGATCTGAACTTCTCCTCGATCAAGGAGTCGACTGCTAAAGACGTGCCTACTCTATCAAGGAGAGCACATCAAAGGTAACGTCAACACCTCGCGTGCTAATTCACCAAAGCTTTGGATCAGGTGGACGGACTCCGTTACCAAGTGGATTTGGAGTTCAGAAAGCGCCAAGTGGTTAAGCCATCTCCACAGCAAGCTTCGGGAATCTCCTCCTAACCACCTACTAATAAATGGGTCGTGTCAAACGAACCTGTTCTACTCTCGAGGAGCACATCCAGGAGTGCTGCGTACTTCTTACGCATGCCTGGATCCTTGTGTGAAAGGTACGAGAATTGCAGCAGGAAGAGGTGGTCAAGAAACCACCAAGATCTATGCAGGTTTGGGTGTCAAAGGCCAAAATAGCTCCTCTATCCAAGAGACACCAGTCATGTCTCTCACTCGATTCCAGATCCAAGGCTTCTCCTCGGCCTTCGTCAAATCTAGATTCCGCTCCTATTACTCTCGCACCTCCGGTGAAGCCCTAGGACAGCGTGGATCTCTCAGAATCCAGAATTCCATTGAAGGCTCGCCTGGGTCCTTTATATGAAGATCGAGGCAAAACTCCTATTAAAGAATGCTTGGGCCTAGTGAAGGAACCCTGAGCAACTCAACGAGCTGGGGGTCGCACGCGCCCTCATGACAATATGAAGCCTTCTCATAAGGAGAAAATTCCAGCACCTGACTGCATCGGACTGCGAGTCAAAGTCTAAGAGCCCGTTGAGGTCCCGTGCTCTCGAGAGCGTGGCTCTAAACGCGTGACTCTTCAGAATGCCAATAAGGCAACAAGTCCTTAGAAGGAAACGTGTTTGTTAGACAACAACGTCTCGAAAGAGAAGGAAACCTGAGATGTTGTGCCAACACGCGATAGATTGCTCCGGTCATCATGCCAATGAGTTGTACTATCGGGCTGGGGGTACGAACAAGTATCGGAAGAGAAGTACCCAAGGAACGGACTCTCACTATCCATGCACCAAGATTATTAGGGTAGTATTACCAGCGTGTAGTTTCCCCAAGACCGCTCTGCAGAGGGTCTCAGTATTCTAGAGGATTTCCACTGAAACGTCGAATACCAAGCTAAGGCATCTCCACAAGAGAAGGTCGATTGTTCAAAAAGATGAACTCCTGGAGGTAACCATCAACATGGTTGACAAAGAAAAGTCTGCGAGGGGTATAAATGGCTTGAATCCCGATTTCTCTCTAAGAAGAGAAGTCAGTTCGGGAATCACCCAACAAATATCTTAGCTCCAGCTAGAAGCCGTCGGACATAGAAATTGCCCAAAAATCCACGAAGGAATCCATTCTGATGACGAACTCTCGGACTCTTGTTCTGCAATCGCCTCTGACGACACAATGTCTAGCGAGGGGCAAGCTCGGGAAGTGTTTATGATCAACACTGAACAAATAACCAAAGTCATCGAGGACGCTTTGGCTAAGAAAAAAGAGAACTTTAAGTTTGAATTGGAAATGGCCATGATACGGATGAAGGAAGAGCATGACCAACAAATTCGGGCTCTGTCCAATCAGTTCGGTAAATCCAGTCGTCACAATGATGCTAACTGAGGAAATAGCGATTCAGATGTGGATGAACGCATCAATGCCCACAACCCTCCTGTTGACCAGAACACTGAGGGTGAGCTTACTGAAAACAACAACACTAGCGGTAGTCCCACCGAAGATGATAATACCGGTGGTGGCCATATTGTTCCTCTCATAAATCGTCCAAAGCATGATACAGACGAGGATGAAAAGGTGAAAAACTTCGAGAGCAAAATTAACACTCTAATGTCTGCTCGAGAGGTGAAAAGGACTGGCATTCCGTGTCCTTATCTGAGAGAGTGGGAGTCGATCCCGTATCCGGTCAAGTTCAACTTGATCAACTTCATGCTGTTCGACGAGAAGGGATCCCCTACTCAACATTTGATCTACTTCAAGTCCTACTCGGGCATGATCTCCGGCAATGAAGCCTTGATGGTTCGATCATTCATCGGCACCCTTCGCAGGCCGGTCTTTGATTAGTACCGCCGTCTCAAGCTTGGAAACATCAACAGATGGGATGATATGGAGAGCTCGTTCCTCGGTAACTTCTTTGATGACGACGCCGATATATCCATCAGGACACTCTTCGAGGAGAAACAGGAGGATGGGGAAACGGTCGACAACTTCGTCAAGCATTTCCAGAATAAGGTGATGAACTGCTGAGATCCAATCATAGAGGACTTCATCCTCCAAACATACCACAACAACCTCTCTTTAGACGTGTTGGAAGTTATGGGAATAGCACCCTCCAATACCTGGAAAGAGTTAAAGATGCATGGAGAGCGCGCCGAACGCTTCCTCAGAAGGAAGAAGGCCGAGAGGGGCCAACCGACGGCTAGTCCTCCGAACTCAAACTTCGCCTCCTATGGTAAGGGGAAGGAACCTGTTGTACTTGTTGATGTTAATCAGACGTCGCAACAACAATCCCAAAGACAGCAAAAGACTTCGAATCCAAGACTCCAAAAGGAGCACTCCTTCAAGGATGAAGACTTTCCAACCATTTTCGAGTCCCTCCTTGAAAATAACAAGATCGAACTACCACCTATCGCAGATCAGGAGGAAGCTGACAATACTACGGATCCGAAATACTGTGCATACCACAGGAGGATCCTTCATCCTACCAAGGCTTGCTTCGTTCTCAAGAATAACATCCAAACCTTGGTTGAAACCGGTGTCATAACGCTCAATTAAGTCGAACAAACACTCCGAAGAATATACGAGTATAAATTGCTTCTCAATCCTCTAACCGGTATATGAGGTTAAACTGCTCCTAGATACTCCAATAGGTATATGAGTCTAAACGGTTTCCCACCTTCGACGGGAAGTTCCTGGAGAATTTTATACATAATATTCTTAAGGATAACCCGGTCATCCAACTGAGTTTAATATTAGACCCAGTTTTGCAAAAAAAGCTGGGGGTGGGTAATTCATGTAACGGGAAGTTCTCGATTAAAGAATTCTACATAGTATATTTTTAGGGATAACCCGGTCACTACAAGAAGGTGATGAATAAGAAACTCCCACACAAACTCCCACTACGTCTGTGCACTTAACATTCTCATTGTTAGACTCCAGACATAGTATTTAGAATTTTAACATAGTATTTAGAATTTTAATCTTCTGATCATTGAAGATTATTAAACCCCTCTGTGTTATGTATTTGCCACTTAGCACCAGGAACCCTCTTTGAGTGATTTATACGAATCAACACTCCTATTGTAATTTGTACTCCTACTCTTACTGTTCACTTGGTCAAACCTTCCTATAGTTAGGGCCACAATCAAAATTCCCTCTTGATTCCTCCAATGAATGAGAGGTCCACGAATCGAGCGATCAAACCTTCCTACAGTTAGGATCATCTCAAACCTCCCACTCGGTCAAACCTTCCTACAGTTAGGGACAAAACCAAAATCCCCTCTCGATTCCTTCTATGAATAAGAGGTCCACTTTCAAATCAAGTGATCAAACCTTCCTACAGTTAGGGTCATCTCAAACTCCCGCTTGGTGAAACCTTCCTACAGTTAGGGCCATAATCACAATTTACTCTTGATAAACAAGAAATTTACCTTTAGTTCGGTAATCAAACCTTCTGACAGTTAGGATTATCCGAATCTTTTCGATTCTCAGAGTGAAGATCCCACTCTTAGTTTCACTCTACAGATTCTTGAGGTGGAAATCCTACTTCGAGTCTCCTTTGTAATTGGAAATAGAATATAAAATTTTTCCTTTCAAGTATCGGGTTTATCTTTACCCCAAGAGAAGACACCACCTTTTTAACTCTCATAATCCATGCTTAACACGCGCGGGGAATTTTATCCCGAAGCCAAAGTAGGGATAAGTCAGCGTCTAACACGCGTTGCCGGTTAGTCTTTAACCGTAAAAATGATAAAAGCCCACATATTCGATATTGTGGCAGGTTGTTATTAATAACACCATAATCCGTACCTCATACGTATGGGGAATTTTATACCAAATCCTAAATAGGGATAAGTCAACGCCTAACATGCGTTGCCGGTTTAGTCTTTTACAGATCGAAGAAGACACCAGAATACCAATCTGGGGCATTTTATCCCAAAGCCTAAGTAGGGATATGTCAGTGTCTAACATGTGTTGCTGGTTAGTTCTTGACCGTAAAAAGAACAAAAGCCCACATATTCGATATTATGGTAGGTTATTATTAATAACACATTAATTCGTGCCTTACACGCACAGGGAACTTTATCTCGACTCCTCAATAGAGATAAGTCAACGCCTAACACGCGTTGCCGGTTTAGTCTTTCGCCAAGTGAAAAAGACACCAGAATCCGAGTCTGAAAACTTTTATCCCGAATCCTAAGAAGGGATAAATCAACACCTAACACGCATTGCTGGGTAGTCTGTTACCATGAGAAAGACAAAGTCTACGTATTTAATATCGTACCACTAAAAGAGTTAACTCTTTTAGCACAATGTTACATGCGGAACGGACTTGAATAATCTGCATGCAAGCCTGATTCAAACGGTAATCGGTAAAGGCACGTCAAATCCGTTGATGGCTGAGGATTTGCTAAAAATCCTTAGTCTGCATCTGGTACATGCAGCCGGGTAGTCTATTCCCGTGAGAAAAGCGAAGTCTGCGTATTCAATATCGTAGCACTAAAAGAGTTAACTCTTTTAACATAACGTCACATGCGGAACGGACTTAAACAATTCGCATACTAACCCGACTCAAACGGTTGTCGGTAAAGGCTCATCAAACCCGTTGATGGCTGAGGGTTTGCCAAAAATCCTATGAATTTGAGAGTCATTGACGCATCATCCCCATTAGTTGGACTCGTGACTCGAGCATCTAACAACTTCAGGATAAGATCCAAATCTGTAGACGAATCAGCTTTAACAGTTGGTCTTGCAGCCCTAACTGTTGGAACCGTCATGCTGCAATACCTTAAGAGCTTAAACTATGTATACTCCTACAAACGTACGAGTATAAACTATGTTAACGGCGAGCGATCCGAAACCCTAGGTCAACGCCGGTCAACACGTAACCCTAGGTCAACGCCACTCAACGCGTTGCAATAAAAAGTTAATGTCGGTCAACGCGTAACCCTAGGTTAATGCCGGTCAACGCGTAATCCTAGGTCAACGCCAGTCAATGCGTTGTGGTGAAAAAGTCACCGTCGGGTAATCCGAAACCCTAGGTTAACACCGGTCAACGCGTAACCCTAGGTCAATGCCAGTCAATGTGTTACAATAAAAAGTCAACGTCGGGTGATCCGAAACCATAGGTCAGTGCCGGTCAACGCGTAACCCTAAGTCAACGCCAGTCAATACGTTGTAATGAAAAGTCAACGTCGTGCTGTCCGAAACCCTAGGTCAATGTTGATTAACGTGTATTCCTAGGTCAATGCTTGTTAACGCGTTGCGATGAAAGTCAACGCAAGTCAATATATCGTGATGGAGATAGTCAGTTCAAAGTTAACTCGACGATACGAGCCAAAATCAATTCACCAGTTTTGATTCAAGATTTCAACGATGGCCATACGATAAACGCAGCACTGGGAGATCTTCAGCTATTCATCAAAATATCGAATAGATTAAAAATCAAAGGAGTTAAGAATCAAAGCTAACTATAGGCCCTTTTACACTGACTGAAGGTTAGACCGATCATATCCAAAGTATTTCAGGCTCATCTATAAAAGAAACGAGACTGAAACACTTTGGAGGGGGTATTTGTAGGCGTTAAAAATTGCCTATAGGTCCCCATACGCGGCTCGAGATGGAGAGGAGATGATGAACGTTCCTATTCGAGTCATAAAAGCACATTTGATGATGACAAATGTATGAAGTGAGTCGACGGACCATGCGAAGCAACGGAATTTCAAAATAACCGAAACACGAATGAACCAGGAGCTGCACATCGCTTACAAAAGACGAAGCGCACCTCGTGTCCTATTTACTCCACATATGATTCAATCATGGGAGCTTGTAGATCTCCTTTTCGGCTTTCTGACACATTCTAGATCGCGTGATTCCGAGTTCGGATGATGAAAATATGACAAAAACGGACGGAGCGCGCGAGACCAAGCCCTAAGCCAAACCAAGACACCCCATGGTGTATTGGCTTGGGTGTCTGCCGAGACACTTGTTAGCCCTTATGTTTTGATGATGTTCTTAAAACCACCATTATCGGTACTAATGGCTTATTGAGTAAAAATATAGTAAATCTATTTATTAAGCTCGTTAGTGCCATTAATGGAGGATGGATGGAATATATGCTACAAAGATGATATCCAAAGGAGGAGGAGGCCAAGAGATGAAGCAACGTTAATTCAAGAACGACAAACTCGAATAAAAGCTTCATCCGATTCAAGCTAATCAAAGCTCAAGTATTGCTTTCAATATGAGGATATTAGCTTTCCTTTATGTTTCTCTCTAGTGCTAGAATGTAGGCAAAGAGTCACTGTGTTTACTTGAAGCTAGTGGGACTCACACACATGTTTTCTTTTTTAAGCTTTTAAGCCGTTTTCACAAAACCTTATTTTTCACAAATACGAGAACCTATCTGCAAAATTCTTTTTTCAAACAGTTTGTTTTTAGTATCAAAAACATTTTACAAAGTTTCAGATTTTTCAGAGGTCAAATAAATATTTTGCAAATATTTTAACTTGGCCAAAAACTGTTTTCCAGCATATGTCAGAAAGCGGTCGACCGGACCGGTCGACCGCACATGTCATCTTTTCTTACTGGTTTCCAGAGAGGTTGTCGGTCGACCGGGCCGGTCGACCGAACTCTCGATTTTTTCATCGGTCGACTGCTCCGGTCGACCGACAATGTTTCTGCTGGTTTTCTAAATTTTTGAAGCAGCTCGCGGTCGACCGAATTTTTCGATCGGTCGACCGACGTGATTTTTCGGTCGACCGACGTTTCCTTTCGGACGACCAAAGTTTTTCTTTAGTCAACCGTAACTTTTTCAAAACGGTCGTTTGGCCTCGTTTGTTGTGCTTTCACTTATTAGTGCTTGGCTTAGTCTGAGCTAACACTCTGAAAAGGGGATTATCTTCCTAAACAGGAAGATTGGATTTTGTTTTTTAATGATTTAATATCTTCTATAAAAACCCCCCAGACTGCTTCTTCTTCCCTAAGCCCTAACGTTTGAAAACCAGAGAGTTGTTTTTCTGTTTTCCTGAGAAAAATTTTCAAATCTGTTCTCTGTTTTCTTCTCTGTGGTTTTGTGTGAGTTTCCCCTCCCAGCATAGGGGCTTTGTAAAGAGAGGTTCTTGCATACTTTATCTTGCTGTGAGGTTGAGATCTTGTGTGAGATCTACTGTGAGGGAGTGATCTGTTGAGATCAAATTGTGTAGTGAGAGAGATCGTGTGGGATCGCTGTGTAGACGAAGTTCCGGCTTCCAAACCGGGTGTGTAGTGGATTTCTCCTCGAGAGTGGGGAGCGGAGATGTAGGCCAGAGGGCCGAACCTCGTTAACACATCGCGCGTCAAGGATAACGATTCCTAACCCTCTCTTATTTACCTTGTTTGCATCTTTTTACTGTGGCTTGCTTGTTGTTTGTTTTAAGTTGCATATTAGAGCCTTTTGACCCTAATCACCTCCTCTAGGGTCCAACAATTGGTAACAGAGCTTGGTCTCTATATTAATTTTTGGTTTAATCACCTTAGAGAAAAGATCAAATGGAGGCTTCTTTGAATATGCATATGTTAGAAGGACAATCCACAACTAGACCACCTCTCTTCACCGGGACTAATTTTGCTTATTGGAAGGCTAGGATGAGAATTTATCTTCGTTGTATTGACCTTGACATCCTAGGGCTCATAGAAAAGAAATATGTAGAGAAGTCTAAAGTTGAGAACATGTCCGATGATGAAAGGCACCTTGCCAATCTCAATGCTAAGGCCATGAACACCTTAATTTGTGGTCTTTCCCCCAATGAATACAATAGAGTCTCCACGTGTGCAACCGCATACGAAATTTGGCAAAAATTATGTGTCACACATGAGGGAACACCCCAAGTTAAGGAGTCTAAGATTAGTGGACTTATGCATGATTATGAGCTATTCAAAATGCTTCCTAATGAATCCATTGATGCTATGTTTTCCCGTTTTACTAATATCATCAATGAATTACATGGTCTAGATAAGCAACTATTCATTCAAGAGATGAACTACAAGATACTTCGTTCCTTGACTCCGGCATGGGAGCCCAAGGCTACGGCTATTGAGGAAGCTCATGACCTCACTACTTTAGCTCTTGATAGTCTTATCGGAAAGCTCAAAGTGCATGAGAAGAAGCTCAAAGGGAAAGAGAAGGAGGAAGTGCCATCACGTGAAGTTGAGGAGCCGTCACCAAAGTTGAAGACCATAGCTCTTAAAGGAGCTAGTGACAACTCATCTTCGTCATCGGAGAGTGAAGTTGATTTTTCTAGAGAAATGGCTCATCTCTCTAGAAGAATCTCTAGACTTATAAAAATGAACAAAAAATTTAATCCTCGATCTAACAACAAGTTTTCCTCTCGTGTAGGTAAAAGTTTTGAATGCAATGAACCGGGTCACATCGCTAAGGATTGCCCCAAGCTCAAAGAAAAGTACATGAAGTACAAGAAGAAGAAGACTATGTATGCCGGATGGGAAGAATCCGAACCAAGTGATTCGGATAGCGATGATGAGGGAGCCAAATTTGCTCTTCATGACCCAAATGTTTGTTTCATGGCAAATGAACATGAGGTAATATCCGAGGCCGAAAGTGAATCTTTCTATATGCAATGTGACATAGCTATGGCTTTAGAAGAGTTAAACTTTGAATTTAAAAGAATGTCTAAAGAATACTCTTCTTTTAAAAAATTACATGCCTCTTGTGATATTAAGCTTGAACAACTAACAACCTCTCTAGCTCTAAAAGATGAATTGCTAGGAGATCTCGATTTCGAGAATAAGCAATTAAGATCAAAGATTGAAAGATTAGAAATTGAGGGTTGTAGGACTAGACCCACTCATGTTCATGACTACTATAACCACCATGGTAGAAATAGGTTTCATGGTTCTAACATCCGTACATACAAAAGAAATTTTCTATGCACCTATTGTATGAGACATGGACACATTTCTACTCATTGTAGAATTAAAGACAATGAAGATTTTTATGGCTTGATATGGGTACCCAAAAGTACCAAAACTACTAACCACCAAGGACCCAAGACATGGGTACCTAAAGCTACTACACCTTCATCTTCTTCTTTTGTAGGAAACATCACGGCAACGACGTAAGGAGATGTGGTACCTTGATAGTGGTTGCTCACATCATATGACGGGCAATAAAGAGTTATTTGCAACCCTATCAAGGATTGAAGGAGGCAATGTCTCCTTCGGTAGTGGTGAGAAAGGTAAAATCATTGATATCGATTCTATTGGTAAGAAACCCTCACCCATTATTGAAGATGTTTATTTAGTAAGTGGTTTGAATCATAATCTTCTTAGTATTAGTCAATTAAGTGATAAAGGATTTGATGTTTCTTTTAAACCGGATAAGTGCGTCATTAGTATGAATGGAAAAATTGTTTTTATTGCAAATCGCAAGTCTAATGTTTATATTTTTGAGATGAATGAGTTAGTGAACCAAGATGTGAAGTGTCTTGCGGCAATTGATGAAAACCCTTGGATTTGGCACAAGAGACTTGGACATGCAAATATGGAATTGATATCAAAATTGTCTAAGAAGAATCTTGTGAAAGGGCTACCTAGCTTGCACTTCATAAAAGATACAATTTGTGAGGATTGTGCCAAAGGTAAACAAACAAAATCCTCTTTCAAATCCATCCATGAGGTATCGACTTCTAAACCTTTGCAATTACTACATCTTGATTTATTTGGTCCTATGCGTGTTACCTCTCTTGGAGGTAAACACTATGTTTTTGTGATTATTGATGATTTTTCTCGTTTTACATGGACAATATTTCTTGCAAAGAAAAATGATTGTTTTGAAGAGTTTGCTAATCATGTTAAAAGAATTGAAAATGAAAAAGATTTGAAAGTTGTTAAAATTAGAAGTGATCATGGTGGTGAATTTCAAAATGAATTTTTCTATGATTTTTGTGCTCATCATGGTATAACTTATATGTTTTCCGCTCCTAGAACACCACAACAAAATGGTGTTGTTGAACGGAAAAATCGCACCATACAAGAGATGGCACGCACTATGTTAAACTCATTTGATTTACCAAAATATTTTTGGGCGGAAGCCGTCAATACGACTTGCCATGTTTTGAATCGTGTTTTGATTAGACCAAAGCTTAAGAAAACTCCTTATGAACTTTATTATGGAAAAACTCCTTTCATTGGTTATTTTCGTGTTTTTGGTTGCAAATGTTTCATTTTAAATACAAAAGATCACCATGATAAATTTGATTCCAAAATTGATGTTGGTATTTTCTTGGGTTATGCATCTCGAAGTAAGGCTTATAGGGTCTTCAATAAACGAAGCCTCGTTGTTGAAGAATCTATAAACGTTACTTTTGATGAGACTAATGTTTGTTCTCAAGTTGTTTTGCCTAGGAAAGATGATGATGATGATATTGAGGGAGGATTGGACTTGTTGCAAATCAATGATACTCCCTCTATAGAAGCTCAAAAGGATGTAGATAGCTCCAATGCTCAAGATCAAGTTGAAACTTCTAAAGCTTGGAAATTCACATCAAATCATCCAAAGGAGCAAATCATTAGGAGTCCTTCAAAAGGAGTTATTACTCGCTCAAAAGCCTTGAGTGAGTATGGTAATGTTGCTTTCCTATCTCATATAGAGCCTAAAAAGATTAATGATGCTTTAAATGATGAATTTTGGGTTTTGGCTATGCATGAAGAATTAAACAATTTTTAAAGAAATGAAGTTTGGAAGTTAGTTCCTAGACCTAACAATGCTAGTGTTATTGGTACAAAATGGGTTTTTAGAAACAAACTTGATGAACACGGCATTGTTACTAGGAATAAAGCTCGCTTGGTTGCCCAAGGCTACAATCAAGAGGAGGGCATAGACTATGATGAAACCTTTGCACCGGTTGCAAGGTTGGAATCTATTAGGATGTTTTTGGCATTTGCTAGTTTCAAAAATTTTAAACTTTTTTAAATGGATGTTAAAAGTACCTTCTTAAATGGTTTTATAGAAGAGGAAGTGTATGTTGAGCAACCCCCCGGTTTTATTGATCATGATTTTCCAAATCACGTTTACCGGGTACAAAAAGCTTTATATGGGTTGAAACAAGCTCCTAGAGCTTGGTATGCTCGCCTCTCTAATTTTCTTATTAAAAATGGTTTTTCAAAAGGAACAATTGATAACACTCTTTTTGTTAGAAAAAGGAAAAATGATTTCATTTTAGTTCAAATATATGTAGATGATATTATTTTCGGTGCTACTAATGAATCCTTGTGCAAGGAATTTTCTAAAGTTATGCAGGATCACTTTGAGATGAGTATGATGGGAGAGCTTACATTCTTTCTTGGGCTCCAAGTCAAGCAAACTAAGGATGGGATCTTCATTTCACAAAGCAAGTATGCGAAGAAATTGGTGAAGAAATTCAAGTTGGAGAATTCTAAGCATGCGCCTACTCCCATGAGCACTAGTGTTAAGCTTGATGCGGATGAAAGTGGTGAAGACGTGGACCAAAAATTATACCGAGGTATGATAGGTAGTCTTCTTTATCTTACCGCTAGTAGACCCGATATTATGTTTAGTGTGTGTGCATGTGCACGTTTTCAAGCATCTCCTAAAGCATCTCATTTAATTGCGGTTAAAAGAATCATTAAATATGTTAATGGTACTTTTAATCTTGGTTTGTTTTATCCAAGAAGCACTTCTTTTGATTTATATGGTTTTTGTGATGCCGACTTTGCCGGATGTAAGGTAGATCGCAAAAGTACTAGTGGAACATGCCAATTCTTAGGAAATTCACTTGTTTCTTGGGCTTCCAAGAAACAAAATTGTGTTGCATTGTCCACTATGGAAGCGGAATACATTGTCGCCGGCTTATGTTGTGCTCAAGTTTTATGGATGAAACAAAGTCTAGTTGACTATGATTTGAATTTCCAAAATATTAAAATCTTTTGTGATAACACAAGTGCCATAAATATTTCAAAAAATTCGGTTTTACATTCTAGAACCAAACATATTGATGTACGCCATCATTTCTTACGCGATCATGTAGAGAAACTAAATGTATCCCTAGTATTTGTTGACACAAAATCTCAACTAGCGGATATATTCACTAAGCCTCTTGGAGAGGATGATTTTTGTCGCATAAGAAATGGTTTGGGCTTATGCACTATGTGAACGTTCTACATTGTGTGCTTGTTTAGTTGTAGTTTGTATTTCTTTTTACCCCATTTTTGATGTTGCCAAAGGGGGAGAAACCTCTCCTCATTTGTTGCATATACTTAGGGGGAGCTCATAGATAGGGGGAGCACCTATCTATAAGTTATTTTATTTTTGCTCTTATAATGGTTGGTTGTCATCATCAAAAAGGGGGAGATTGTTAGCCCTTATGTTTTGATGATGTTCTTAAAACCACCATTATCGGTACTAATGGCTTATTGAGTGAAAATGTAGTAAATCTATTTATCAAGCTCGTTAGTGCCATTAATGGAGGATGGATGGAATATATGCTACAAAGATGATATCCAAAGGAGGAGGAGGCCAAGAGATGAAGCAACGTTAATTCAAGAACGACAAACTCGAATAAAAGCTTCATCCGATTCAAGCTAATCAAAGCTCAAGTATTGCTTTCAATATGAGGATATTAGCTTTCCTTTATGTTTCTCTCTAGTGCTAGAATGTAGGCAAAGAGTCACTGTGTTTACTTGAAGCTATTGGGACACACACACATGTTTTCTTTTTTAAGCTTTTAAGCCGTTTTCACAAAACCATATTTTTCACAAATACGAGGACCTATCTGCAAAATTATTTTTTCAAACAGTTTGTTTTTAGTATCAAAAACATTTTACAAAGTTTCAGATTTTTCAGAGGTCAAATAAATATTTTACAAATATTTTAACTTGGCCAAAAACTGTTTTCCAGCATATGTCAGAAAGCGGTCGACCGGACCGGTCGACCGCACATGTCATCTTTTCTTACTGGTTTCCAGAGAGGTCATCGGTCGACCGGGCCGGTCGACCGAACTCTCGATTTTTTCATCGGTCGACCGCTCCGGTCGACCGACAATGTTTCTGCTGGTTTTCTAAATTTTTGAAGAAGCTCGCGGTCGACCGAATTTTTCGGTCGGTCGACCGACGTGATTTTTCGGTCGACCGACGTTTCCTTTCGGACGACCGAAGTTTTTCTTCAGTCAACCGTGACTTTTTCAAAACGGTCGTTTGGCCTCGTTTGTTGTGCTTTCACTTATTAGTGCTTGGCTCAGTCTGAGCTAACACTCTGAAAAGGGGATTATCTTCCTAAACAGGAAGATTGGGTTTTGTTTTTTAATGATTTAATATCTTCTATAAAAACCCCCCAGACTGCTTCTTCTTCCCTAAGCCCTAACGTTTGAAAACCAGAGAGTTGTTTTTCTGTTTTCCTGAGAAAAATTTTCAAATCTGTTCTCTGTTTTCTTCTCTGTGGTTTTGTGTGAGTTTCCCCTCCCAGCTTCAGTAACTTCTTCTCTTTGCCATAGGGGCTTTGTAAAGAGAGGTTCTTGCATACTTTATCTTGCTGTGAGGTTAAGATCTTGTGTGAGATCTACTGTGAGGGAGTGATCTGTTGAGATCAAACTGTGTAGTGAGAGAGATCGTGTGGGATCGCTGTGTAGACGAAGTTCCGGCTTCCAAACCGGGTGTGTAGTGGATTTCTCCTCGAGAGTGGGGAGCGGGGACGTAGGCCAGAGGGCCGAACCTCGTTAACACATCGCGCGTCAAGGATAACGATTCCTAACCCTCTCTTATTTACCTTGTTTGCATCTTTTTACTGTGGCTTGCTTGTTGTTTGTTTTAAATTGCATATTAGAGCCTTTTGACCCTAATCACCCCCCTCTAGGGTCCAACAACACTCACAAGTGTCTCGGTCACACCGAGACACCCGCGGGTGTCTGCAACCCAAAAAAATCAGATTTTACGGTTTTGAAGCTGTTTTTTTTTATGTTAACCACCTGGATTTGTTCCAACTGGTCTGATATCATCTATGAACATGGTTAAGTGGTTACAACTGAGGATAAGAGGGAATTTGTCATTCTTATCTGAAAATAGAGGTCCCGAAGCCTATAAATATAGCCCCAGGACCTTTATTTTTTAGATCTGGAATTCTCGAGCGTTGACGAAGCCCTGCCAAACTGAGGACTGAAGAGCCATAAATTTCAGAGAGGAGGAGAAGATATCAGCGAATTCTTTGACATAAAGAAGGGGAGCTCGTCAGATCTACACTTCCTAGTCCTTTGCCTTGAGATTGCCCCGTTGATGGTGATGTCAAGAAGAGTGATTATCTCGCTGTTGCCGTGATAATTGCTTCGACTTCCTGATTCCCTCACGAATCAACGAAGCTTCGAATATGATCTGATTGTTTGGTCCACGGATATCAACGTCCCCATCACAGGTAGAGATCCTACGCAAGCAGCGGGCGATAAACACCTGTTGTGTTTGTTTGAAGGAGATTATAATTTTAATTTCATTGTGTAAAGGTCTTATAAAAAGACCGATTTTTTTAAACTTGTTGTAACGACTAAAGTTGAAATAGCTTATACAATAAAGAAATTGATTTTCCACCCAAACAACTCTCTCCTATGCCGAAGTGACTTCCCCTTCAGTCACCAGTTGACACCTGTAAAGCGAGGGATGACTTAGCCTGCCAGCATGCCTCCTGCCATGCTTTCAATCACTTCTCAGAAAATGCAGAGACATCCTCTCCCGTACCGAAGTGACTTCCTCTCCAGTCACTAGCCGAAACCTATAAGCAAGGGATGACTCAGCTCTTAGCCCGCACTTCATCACCACCTCCCTATGCTTGTCTAGGGGTGACCTATTTATCCACATGACGGAGACATATACAGGTAGACTTCTAACCTCAAGGGAGGCCATGCTTAATCTTAAGTCCGAGAAAAAGCTAAGGCTACCTGACTTTCTCTCTCTCTCTCTAAGAAAAAGAACACACAGTTCTTCGTTCACAAAGAGGAACACACGCAGATCCTCTGTAACGACATATGGCCATCTCAAGAACCACCTCGGTTCTTGACCTTCCCCTTCCCCACTCGAGTTTTACTAACTTGACCATCGGAGGAACCATAGGAGAACCGGTCCTTATCCTCTCACGGGTTCTTCTTGTCTGTGTAGCATGGACATAAAGGCCCCACTCAAGAACCAGGCATAAAGTCACTCTCCCCTACCTCGTCCTAGCAAGGACCTAGGGGGGACCGATCCAATTTCATATCTGAACTGATCCTAGCCTGGATCCGATTGACTGTTTAGTCGTAGTCATCAACACCTGGTATGGATGTCATGCTCTCTACATGTTTTGTATTTTCGTACATATAGTCTTCCGCTGCGTATATTGCATGTAGATTAAGCAGGGATTTCCTTCATGGTATCAAAACCATGGTTCTATCTAATTTAATCTTTACATGCATATCTAACTCATAGGGGACTTTATATCTTGATTCTAATTACTAGTTTAGAAGAAACTAGTTAATTAAATCAAGTTGTTTTGTAATTAGTTATACAAGTTGTTGATTCAAAAATGTGATTTTTTGTTCATAATTTTTTAAGAGTAAGAAAACTTGTATAAATTGCAAAACACTTACTTACAACTAGTGTAGTTGTATATTATAAGCATGATAGTCCTATTTGAGTTTGGATAATCCTTCTGTAGAAGTCCGCTAATATTGTAGCTAACGGGTACTATAGTAGTCGACCCGAGCAGGGACACAAGCAGTCTGTCGGTACTATAGCAGTCGGGTACTAGAACAGTCGACCCGACCGGATATTGTAGTAGTCGAGCATTGTAGTAGTCGACCCGACCGACACTATAGCAGTCGGGGGGAGAGGGGATTGTAGCAGTCGATTCAACCGGTACTGTAGCAGTTGGGTGCTGTAGTACTCGACCAGAACGGGTATTGTAGCCACCGAGGGTACTGTAGCACTCCATACGACCGGGCACTATAGTAGTCAGATAATCCCTATGCTATCTAGTTTTTCAATTTGTTGCATAACTAGATAGATGCATATTTCTTAATGTTGATTAAGTTATATGCTTTATAATCTTGCGTGGATGTTTTGTTTGTGGATGGTAGTGGACAACAATTCTCTTGTATTTTATGTATTATATAATAAAGCTAGAAATGTAATATTTTTTAAGTTATATGACTTCTTCAGCTTTCAGTCTATTCAGTATTTTGTCAAATAATTAAAATTCTTTTGGTGTTGTGTTTATCGTCTGACTGTTGTTAAAATCTTGAACTAAAAACTAGCGTGTGGATTTCTGAATTTAGCTCGTGTCGTTGAATTAACGTTGAACTGGTCGTCTTCGTCGGGAATTCATATCTGAATCACAATTGAACTCCCCGGGATTATCTTTTGACCTAGAATTTTTCCTGAGCCTTGTTTCGATGAAATTATCGACGCATTGACTATTGCCGACCCCCATTATAGTGCCATTGAGCCTTATTTTGGTGAAAATATCGATGTGTTGATCGGCATTGACCTTCATTGTAACGTGTTGACCGACTCTGGCCTTTACTGTCACGCATTGACTGGCGTTGACTTTCATAATCACGTGTTGATCGGTGTGAACACAGTTTATATTCATACGTTAACTAGAGTCTACACAGTTTAATCTCTTAAGGCATTGGAGCATAGAGAATCAGTTTATACTCATATACCCCTCGAAGTTTCGGGAATCAGTTTAACCTCGTGTACCTATTGGAGGTTCAAGGAGATGTAGTTTATACTCGTATACTCATTGGAGTGTGGGAAGAGCAAGCTGAGAATGCATCAGACCCTCTCCAGTTAAGCTCTTTGTGCGAGATTTGATTGTAGTACTAGTCGTTGGTGCTGATACAACTACTAGCTCTGAAGCTACCCCATGTTGCTCAAGTTACGAGACCAACTAATGAAGCTGGTGCGTCAATGACTATTAAAGATGATTTAAAGATGGAGCTTGTACGAGTTTTGTGAAGAGAAGCTCTCTAAGCTAGGAGAGTGAATGTGTCGTTACAAGCTATTTATCTAAGCATAATAGGATTTTTAGCAAACCCTCAGTCATCAACGAATTTGATAAGCTTTTATCGACTACTGTTTGTGGAAAAATTCGATGTAAAAGAAATGAAAGAAAAATTGATTTGTATTCTCTCAAAATTGATTACAATTTGGATTCCGATTACAAAAGAGAGGAGAATGAATTTGATTCTCCCCTTTGTTTAATTTTGGGTTCTTCACGGTGGCGATGGAGTGCTTCCCTCGAATGCTCGCGTCGAGTTTGCTCTCTGTTGACGATCCGAAGGTCTTGATTCACTGGAACGATATCTTCTCCTCACGATTTGATGTTGTGGAGAACTTGCGTGGCAAGTCTTAAAACTCTGACCGAGTTTAAAAGAACTTGCAGGGCAAGTTTAAAACTCTGACCGAGTTTAGAAGAACTTGCAAAGCAAGTTTTAAAACTCTGGACGAGTTGATAACTCAGATTGAGTTTGAAACTCTATGAAAGAGTTGATTTAAACTGAAAGTTTAGTTAATAGCCAAGGATGAAGAAGCTCCTGTTGCCGATCTCTAAAATCCCAGTCGAAGGATGAATGCTCTTCTTTGCCGCCCAACAAGAAGGATCCAAAAGCCAGCCCCTGACCGAATCTCCCTTCGTTGATGAGAGAAAATTCCATCCCTTAACTCAATTGAGTTTCTGGTATTTATAGGGGATTAAGGGTGGTAACTACCCCCTTAATCCGCTCCTAAGTGGGGCGCAAATCCCTCAAATCGTGGGGGAAAAACAGTTCCTGGAACGGTTCAGTTCGTGTTTGAACGAGTCAAACGCCTAAATTGGCGTTCTGGACCTTAACTCTGCATCTTAGAGTTGAGACGCAGAGTTGGGCGCTTGTTGGGAGTTGAAAACGCAAGGGCCGTTTGCGTTTCAGACCTTAACTCTGCGTCTTAGAGATGAGACGTAGAGTTAAGCGCTCGCTGGGAGTTGAAACGCATAAGTCGTGCTGTTTTAGAGATGAACTCTGTGTTTTAGGCTGAAAACGCAGAGTTGAGCCTGTTTTAGGTTGAAAACGCACAGGTCATGCTGTTTTAGAGATGAACTCTGCGTTTTAGGCTGAAAACGTAGAGTTGGGCCTGTTTTAGGCTGAAAACGTACAGGTCGTGCTGTTTTAGAGATGAACTCTGCGTTTTAGGCTAAAAACGCAGAGTTGGGCCTGTTTTAGGCTGAAAACGCATAGTTGGGCCGTTTTAGAGATGAACTCTGTGTTTTAGGCTGAAAACGCAGAGTTGGGCCGTAACTCTGCGTTTTGATGTTATATCACAAGGATAACCTCTGCGTTTTGAGGTTATAACACTGGTTCGACCTGTGCATTTTGACTCTGTAATGCAGAGGCGAACCTTAGGTGGGCTTGGCGAGTTTCAGGCTAAGTCCAATGTTCTGACGAAGTCCGATCTTGCAGACGGACTTCAGAATGTAACTTGCTACGAAGAACAAGTCATAACTTTCAAACCGTAAGTCGGAATTGGACAAATTATATATGAAAATCGGCTATCTCGACGAGACAGAGCCATCCGAACCGAGCCAAAGGCTTCGGTTCGTTTCCTTCGTTTCGTCAAATTCCTTACGGTTTGAGAGATATCTGCGTTCTAATATGAAGAGACCGTCGATTTGTAGTCTCTTTTGCTATAGCACCGCAAAGATCGTCACCTTATAACCTTTGTCTTGGCTTCTTGAAAATATGAGAGTCGTCAGATTGTAACTCCCGATGTTGATTGTGAAGGCTGTTGAATTGGGGCTTTCATTAGTTGTTGTGAAGGTCGTCAGATTGTAATCTTCTACGTGAAAGTCTTCAAATTGTAGCTTTCTGGAAGTCGTCAAATTGTAACTTCCGTCATCGGTGTTTGATGGGGATTAGCTATCTATTGTGATTTTTAGACTGCCTACAACTACCATTTGAGTCAGGCTAGCATATAGATTGTTTAAGTCCATTCTACATGTAACGTTGTGCTAAAAGAATAAACTCTTTTAGACTTAGTGCTATGATATCGAATACATGGACTTTGTCGCTTTCACGGGAACGTACTACCTAATAAGGCGAATTATGCGTAGGCTTATATTTGATTAGGGATCGAGATAATGTCCCCCAAGCAAGGATTCTTGTGTCTTTTTCACGGTAAAAGACTAACCAACAGCGTATGTTAGGCATAGACTTATCTCTAATTAGGGATTGAGATAAAGTCCCCCAAGCATGAAAGGCATGGATTTTGGTGGTATGATGTTGATGTTTGGGTCAAAAGTTGTTATTTTCATTGTCATCGAATCTATTACAACTTTGGTCGTTACAATAAACTCAAATAAACGAGAAATTCAATGTTTTTATAAGATCTCCTTATACAATAAAAATATAAAAAGTATAACTCTTGTCAAATAGCGCAATGGACGTTTATCACCCGCTGCTTGCGTGGGAAATTCACCTGTGCCAGGGACGTTAATATCCGTGGACCACCATGGATCATATCCGGTCGACAGATTAAGTTGATCAAAGCTCTTACTTCACGAAGGAAGTAATCACTGTAGCGATGATCCTGACCAAGCGAGATCAGGGCTCTTCTCGAGATTTAAGACTAAACTTAAATCTAGAGGAATAGGGGATGCGTCTCAGATCTCTTGAACTTCACTCTTTATGCACAGAAATTAGCCAAGATCTGCTAACCCTCGCTATAAATTCGTGGCTCTACTCTTCAATTCGATAGTGTTTCGCACTCTTGATGTCCGCCTCGTGAAATGAGTCCCTAGTCCTGTATTTATAAGGCTTCAGTTAGGGGTATTTAGATGTGAATGAGCGATTTGGCCTTATCTTTATTCAATAACGGCCTAACCATGTTTGTGGATGATAACAAGTCAGTTGGGAACCCCTGAAATAGATAAATCTCGAGAAAACCGCTTAAAACCGTCGAAAACGTGTTTAGGGGTCAGAACTACATGATACGCCCTGCTGACCGTGGGGGGCGTGGGTCGGCGGGGGCTGACCCACGGGGGCGCGTGTCGGCCATGGTTGACCCACGCGGGCACGGGTCGATCGTGGCTGACCCGCACGGGCGTAGGTCGGCTCGGGTTGACCCGCTCGGGCGCGGGTCGGCGCGGGGTTTGACCATTTGCTGAACTCTTTAGTGTTTTTTCCAATTTTCCGAGACTTGTATTTTTGTCGTTTTGCGTATTTGGTTATCTTGTTGACTTGTACGTTTTGCTGATTGATGAGCGCGAGCTGATTGACGAGTGTGTTCGATCACTTGGAGTTGACTGTCACGCACGTGTTGACTGACGTGCACGAGCTGACTGACGTGCGTGTGCTGAGTGATGTGCTCGAGCAGACTAACGAGCGCAACAGTCACTTGGAGCTGACTGAGACGCACACTCTCTTGGAGCTAACCGACAAGCGCAGGTCACTCGGATAATCCTTCTTAACTCAAATGATGACGTTCATCGTCTACTCTTTGTCTCGAGCTGCGTATGGACATCTATATGCATTTTTAGATGCCTACAGATACCCCCTCTAAAGTATTTCTGACTCATTCTGTTATATAATTTGGATAAGATAGCCCCTTTCCTCAATCTCCTAGAGGGAGTTGTGAACTACTTTAATTATTGAATGTTTTAGTGTTCAGTCTATTCATTGCTTTGTCAAATAGATGACGTTCTTCCGACGCTACGTTTATCATCTAGCCGTTGTCAAAATCTTTAACTGAAGTTGATGCGTAAGTTTCTGAATTTACTCGTGTCATTGAGTTGACTTTGAACTGATTATCTTCGTCAGAAATTCATATCTAAATGTGATCGAACTTCCTTGAATCATCCTTTGCCTTATTTTGGCGAAATTGCTAATGCGTTGACTGGCATCGACCTTTACCGTAGCGTGTTGACCGATGTTAACTTTTTCTGTAATACGTTGACCGTCGTTAACATAGTTTATACTCGTACGTTTGCTGGAGTCTATAAAGTTTAAGCTCTTAAGGCATTGGAGCGTGGCGGTCCCAAATGTCGGAGCTGCAGGACCAACTATTAAAGCTGATTTATGTGTATGTATGAATCTTATCCTAAAGTTATTGGGTTCTCAAGCCATGAGACCAACTAATGAAGCTGGTGCGTCAATGACTCTCACACTTTATAGGATTTTGGCAAACCCTCAGCCTTTAACGGGTTTGATGAGCCTTTACTGACTACCGTTTGAGTCGGGCTAGCATGCGGATTGTTTAAATCCGTTTCGCATATAACATTGTGCTAAGAGAGTTAACTTCCTTAGTGCTACGATATTGAATACGTAGACTTCATCTTTCTCACGGGAATCGACTACTCGGCGACGTATGTCAGACATAGATTTAGGATTTTTGGCAAACTCTCAGCCTTCAACTGATTTGACGTGCCTTTACCGACTACCGTTCGAGTCAGGCTAACGTGCAGATTGTTTAAGTTCGTCCTGCATGTAACATTGTGCTAAGAGAGTTAACTCCCTTAGTGCAATGATATTGAATATATAGACTTCATCTTTCTTATAGGAATAGACTACCCGGCAACACGTGTTAGGCGCTGACTCATCCTTACTTAGGATTCAGGATAAATGTCCCCAGACTCGGATTCTGGTGTCTTCTTCAATCGGTGAAAGACTAAATCGGCAACGCGTGTTAGGCATTGACTTATCCTTTCTTAGGATTCAGGATAAAATTCCCCGCACGTGTAAGACGCGGATTTTGGTGTTATTAATAACAACCTACCACAACATCTAATATGTGGGCTTTTTTCCTTTTTACGATCAAGAACTAACCAGCAACGCATGTTAGGTGCTGACTGATCCCTTCTTAGGCTTCAGGATAAAATTCTCCATATTTGGATTCTGGTGTCTTTTTTAATTAGTGAAATACTAAACCGGTAATACATGTTAGGCGTTGACTTATCCTTTCTTAGGATTCAGGATAAAATTCCCTACGCGTGTAAGGCGCGGATTTTGGTGTTATTAATAACAACCTACCACAACATTGAATATGTGGGCTTTTATTCTGTTTATGATCAAGAACTGACCGACAATGCGAGTTATGCCCTGACTTATCATTTCTTAGGCTTCGGGATAAAATTCCCCAGACTTAGATTCTGGTATCTTTTTCAATCGATGAAAGACTAAATCGACATCGTGTGTTAGGCGTTGACTTATCCCTACTTAGGATTCAGGATAAAATTCCCCATGCGTGTGAAGCACTAATTTTAGGAGTTATAATGTTGAAAGATTATGTCTTCTCTTGGGGCAAAGACGAACCCGATGCAGGAGAGGAAGAATTTTATATTCTATCTCCCAAAGCTGAAGAAGAAGAATTTTATATTCTATCTCTAGTTGCCAAAGGAAACTCAAAGTAGGATCTCCACTTCCAGAATCTGGGAAGGTGAAACTAGAGTAGGATCTTCACTCTGATAATCAAAAGATTCGGATAATCCTAACTGTCGAAAGGTTTGATTACTGAACTAAATGTGGGTTTCTCATTTATCGAGAGTAAATTGTGATTTTGGCTCTAACTGTAGGAAGGTTTAGCCAAGTGGGAGGTTTGAGACGATCCTAACTATAGGAAGATTTGATCGCTCGATTTGAAAATGGACCTCTCGTTCATGGAAGGAATCGAGAGGTGATTTTAGCTTTAGCCCTAACTATAAGAAGGTTTGACCAAATGGGAGATTTGAGTCGACCCTAACTGTAGGAATGTTTGATCGCTTAATTTGAAAGTGGGCCTCTTGTTCATGGAAAGAATCAAGAGGGGATTTTTGTTGTGGTCCTAACTGTAAGAAGGTTTGACCAAGTTAACAATGAGAATGGGGGTACCAATCACGGTGGGAGTGTTGACTCGTACAAATCACTCAAAGGGGTTCATGGTGTTAAGTAACAAATACTTAACACGGAGGGGTTTGACAGTCGTCAATGATCAAGATGTTAAAATTCCAAGTACTATATCCGGAATTTAATAATAGGAATGTTGAGTGCATAGATGCATCAGAAGTTTGAGTGGATTCAACTAAAAGAAATTTTGGTGGTCCTACCGTCAATTAGCCTGATCGGTGGGGGATTTTGTGGTGGAAGACTGTGAGTCGTCAAACACCAATGAGAGTTTTATGAGGGAAAATTAATCCAACAAAGTGATCGAATCTCATCTTAGTAAAAGAGTGTTCAAAAATCACAATGGGAGTTTAGTGTTTATCATTTTGCTCGTAATGATCGGGTTATCCCTAAGAAAATTACATGTAGCATTCTTCCGGGAACTTCCCGTTACATGAATCATCCACCCCCAGCTTTCTTTACGAAACTGGGTCTGATATTGTACTTAGTTGGATGACCGGATTATCCTTGAGAATACCAGGCATGGCATTCTCCAGGAACTTCCCGTGAAAGAAAGGAAACAGTTTAGACTCATATACCTTTTCGAGTTTTGAGAAGCAGAATATACTCATATGCTCTTCGGAGTGTCGGATGGAGTAGTTTATACTCTTATATTTGTCGGAGTCCTCATTCTACTTAATTTAACGTTATAACACCGGCTTCAACCAAGGTTTGAATGTTATTCTTGAGAGCGAAGCAAGCCTTGGTGGGATGAAGGATCCTCCTGTGGTACGCACAGTACTTTGGATCCGAAGTATTGTCAGCTTCTTCCTGATTTGCGATACATGGTAGCTTGATCTTGTTGTTTTTAAGGAGGGATTCGAAAATTGCTGGAATGTCTTCGTCCTTGAAAGAGTACTCTTTTTAGAGTCTAGAATCTGAAGTATTTTGTTGTCTTCGGGGTTGTTGTTGCAATGTCTGATTAACGTTAACAACTGCTACCGGTGCCTTCCCCTTACTACTGGAGACGAAACTTGAGTTCGGAGGGTTAGCCGTCGGTTGGCTTCTCTTGGCTTTCTTCCTTCTGAGGAAGCATTTGCCCCGCTCTCTGCGAATCCTCAACTCTTTCCAGGCATTGGAGGGTGCTACTCCCATAACTTCCAACACATCCAAAGAGAGGTTATTGTGACAGGTTTGGAGGATGAAGTCAGGTTATTGTGACAGGTTTGGAGGATGAAGTCCTCTATGATCGGATCTCGGCAATTCATCACCTTATTCCGGAAGCACCTGATGAAGCCGTTGACCGTCTCGTCGTCTTCTTGTTTCTCATCGAAGAGTGTTCTGATTAACACCTCGGCATCATCATCAAAGAAGTGAGCGAGGAACATGCTCTCCAGGTCTTCCCAGCTGTTAATGCTTCCAGGCTTAAGAAGACACTACCAATCAAAGGCAGGCCCGCGAAGGGTGCTAACGAATGACCGGACCATCAATGCCTCATTGCTAGAGATCATGCCCAAGTAAGACTTGAAGTAGATCAGATGCTGAGTGGGCGAACCCTTCCGGTCGAATGACGTGAAGTTGATCAGGATGAAATTCACCGGGTATGCTATTGAGTCCCACTCTCTTGGGTAAGAAAACGGAATACCGGTTTTCTTCACCTCTTGAGCAAACATCAGAGCGTTGATTTTTCTCTCAAGATCTTTCATCTTCTCGTCCTCATCTGTATCATACTTTGGAAGATTTCTAAGAGGAACAACACGGTCACCCCCGGTATTAGCATCTTCGGTGGGACCACCCCCAGCATCATTATCTTTAGTGGGGTCACCCATAGCATTCTGGCCAACGAGAGGGTTATCAGCTTTAAGGTGTAATCCACATCTAAATCGCTAGGTGTTTGACTAACATTGTTGCGACGACTGGATTCACCTATCTGATTCGACAAGGCTCGGATCTATTGTTCATGCTCTTCCCTCATCTGCAGCATAGCCATTTTCATTTCAATTTTGAATGCTTCTTTCTGCTTGGCTAGAGCATCCTCAACCATTTTGGCTACTTGCTCGGTGTTAATCATAAACACTTCGCGGGATTGTCCCGGACTGGATACCGTTTTGTCGGAAGTGACTGCAGAGTTAGCATCTGATACTTCATCATCTGAGGATAATCCCCTCTGCATTCTCTGATAATCCTTTTGTCTAATGGTTCCTGATTGCAACCGGGTTAGACGATGCGATATGAGTTGGTCAGAACAAGAAGGTTGAGTCGATTTTCCCTTGTCAGCCATATTAACCGTGACTGTAGATTTTTAGGTCCGATAGCTTCTAGCTAAAGTCGAGACATTAGTTAGGCTATTCCCGAATTGACTCCTTTTCCTGGAGAAAAGTCGAGGCTATAACCACTTGAAACAATCGGAGATTTTCCCTTCCTTGTTGACCATGTTGATTGTGACTTCTGGGAATTCATCATCTCGAACGACCGATCTTCTTTTGTGAGAACGCCTTGATTTAGGTTTTGATGCTTCAGAGGAAAGCCTTTGGAATACCGAAACCCTCTGTGGAGCGGTCTTGGGGTAGCTACATGCTGATAATACTGCCCTGATAAATTTGACGTTCGGACAATGAAAGTCCATCTCCTGGGTATCCCTCTTTCGAGATCTGTTCGTACCCCCCCAGCCCGATAGTACATCTCATCGGCATGATGACCGAAGCAATCTACCGCGTGTCGGCAAGACTTCTCAGGTATAATGTCACCATCTGACAAACACGTTTCCTTTTGATGACTTACCGTCTTGATGGTGTTCTCAAGAGTTACACGTTTGGATCCATGCTTTCATGAGCGCAGGACCTTAACGGGCTCCTGGATACTGACTTGCAGTCTGAGGCGGTCAGTTACAAGAGTTTTCCTATTATAGAAAGGCTCTGACTTATTGCGAGGGCGTGTGTGACCCCTATCTCAAGTAGTTGCTCAGGGTTTAGTCACCGGACCCAAGCACTCTTTGATCGAAACTTTGCCTCGATCCTTGTGTAAAGGACCCAGACGATCCGCCATTGGCTTCTTACTTTTGAACAAGTCTACACTGTCACAAGGCTTCACTAGAAGTATTAGATCAATCAGAGCAGAGGCGGAACTCGACAGAATTAGAAAAACAGGTGCAGAGTGTCTCCCGTCTCGGCCATGGGTCAGACCTTGGTGACCCACGGCTGGGAGGGTCAGATTTGGGTGACCCGTGGCTGGGAGTGTCAGCCTTGAGTTAGCCACGGCTTAGAGGGTCAGACCTGAGTGACCCATGGCTTGGAGGGTCAGACATGAGTGACCCGCGGCTGGCAGGATCAGACATAATTGACCCGCGACTGGGAGGGTCAAACTTGAGTGACTCACGGCTTGGAGGATTAGACCTGAGTGACCCATGGCTTAGAGGGTCAGACCTGAGTGACCCACGGTTGGGAGGGTCAGACTTGAGTGACCCACATTTTTTGATCTTTTCAGCCGCTGTTTTGTACTTTGGCCTCCAAGTTTGATGTTGTCTTGGTTGTTTCTTGGCTATGTCCTTCTGCATCTTTTGTGCCTTTTGCATAAGCATTCGCGCATGCACAAGCAGTGCGCGACACTTCTAGATGCGTTCTTTAAGGGTTGAACGGGTCTTTCTGACTTAGATCTATTCATTCGTTGAGGACTTTGAGGGTTGCTCATTCGTCCGCTGTTGGGGCGTTCGATGCACCTTGAATTTCAGATCCGCTTTGTAACGGATCCCACCTACAGGCTCCAAAGCTTTGGCGAATTGGCGTACGAGGCGTTGGCACTACCTTTGTTGAGCTCTTTTTGATAAAGTGGATGAGCCTCCAGCTGCTATCTCCTTGATTGAGGAGTCCAGATCTACAGATCGGGCCTCATTGGGGGCCGGAGGGGCGTTGCAAGGCATGATCGCAGCAGCAACGGGGGTATTGATCTTCCTTCACTTGCAAGAGGCAGAGGATCTGGAGAAGGAGGACAATAGATATTCCTCAAACTTGGCCTGGTCAAACTCATACTAAACCTCTACGTCAACCGGGATCTGGATACGAGGTTGTGACACATCAGCCTTCGCAGAATGGCTGTTGGCTCCTACTGTGGTCGCCAATTTGTTTTGGTCAAAAGTTGCTATTTTCATTGTCATTAAATCTATTACAACTTTGATCGTTACAATAAACTCAAATAAATGAGAAAAGTCAATCTTTTTATAAGATCTTCTTATACAATGAAAATACAAAAAAGTACAACTCTTGTCAAACATCGCAACAGACGTTTATCACCCGCTGCTTGCGTGAGAACTTCGCCTGTGCCGGGGACGTTAATATCCGTGGACCATCACGAATCAGATCCGGTTGACAGATTAAGTTGATCAAAGCTCTTACTTCATGAAGGAATAGGGGATGAGTCTCAGATCTCTCGAACTCCACTCTTTATGTATAGGAATTCACCAAGATCTGCTAACCCTCGCTGTAAATTCATGGCTCCACTCTCCAATTCGGCAACGCTTCGCCCTCTTAATATCCGCCCCGTGAAATGAGCCTTTGGGCCTGTATTTATAGGCTTCAGTTAGGGGTATTTGGATGAGAATGAGCGATTTGACCTTATCTTCAGTCAATAATGACCTAACCATATTTGTGGATGATATCAAGTCAGTTGGGAACCCCTGGAATAGATAAATCCTAAGAAAACTGCTTAAAACCGTCGAAAACGCTTTTGGGGGTCAGAACTACGCGATGCGTCCTGCTGACCCGCAGGGGGCGCGGGTCGACGCGGGCTGACCCACCGGGGCGTGGGTCGGCTGTGGCTGACCCGCGCGGGTGCGGATCGGCCGTGGCTGACCCGCGTGAGCGCGGGTCGACGCGGGCTGACCCACGCTGGCCCAGGGGTTTGGCCTTTTGCTGAACTCTTTGGTGTTTTTTCTGATTTTCTAAGACTTGTATTTTCTGTCGTTTTGTGTATTTGGTTGTCTTGTTGACTTGTACGTTTCGTTGATTGATGAGCATGAGCTGATTGACAAGCGCGTTCTATCACTTGGAGTTGATTGTCGCTCGCATGTTGATTGACGTGCACGTGTTGACTGACGTGTGCAAGCTGACTAACGTGCGCGTGTTGACTGATGTGCGCGAGTTGACTGACATGCGCAACGGTCACTTAGAGCTGACTGATGCACGCACTCTCTTAGAGCTGACTGACAAGCGCGGGTCACTCGGATAATCCTTCTTGACTAGAATGATGATGTTCATCGTCTTCTCTTCGTCTCGAGTTGCGTACGGACATCTATACGTATTTTAGACGCCTACAGTTGAATATGTTGACTTGGTCATTTTCGCGGGAATGGACCACCCAGCAGCATGTGTTAGTTGTAGACTTACCTCTAATTAGGGATCGAGATAAAGTCCCCCATACATGAAAGGCATGGATTTTTGTCACTACGATATTGAATACGTAGACTTGGTCATTTTTACGGGAACGGACCACCCGACAGCATGTGTTAGATGCAGACTTATCTCTAATTAGGGATCAAGATAAAGCCCCCCATGCATAAAAGACATGGATTTTGATGTTGAAAGATTTTGTCTTCTCTTGGGGCGAAGACGAACCCAGTGTTGGAGAGAAAAATATTTATATTCTATCTCCCGTGTCAGAAGAAACTTAAAGTGGGATCTCCACTTTGAGAATCTAAAAGGCAAAACTAAGAGTGGGATCTCCACTCCGAGAATCTGTAAGATTTAGATAACCCTAACAGTCGGAAGGTTTGATTACCCAATCCGAAGGTGAATTTCTTGTTTATCGATAAAGAATCTCGGTTTTAGCCCTAACTGTAGCAAGGTTTGACCAAGTGGGAGTGAAGGTACAGATAACCGTAGTGTCCGGACTTCAACTGTGGGAGTGTTAAAGGCTTAGGCACGATGGGAGTTAGAATGGATATAACCATGAAGAATTTTTATGGACCCACCATCAATTGATTTAATCAATGAAGGATTTTGTGGTGGGGACCTTGGATCATTAAGCACTCAACAATTATACCGTGGGAGTTTCGTGAAGAAAGATTGACTGGATGAAGTCATTGAATCTCATCTCGATGAAAGAGTGCTCAGAAAATCACAATGGGAGGGTTTTAATTATCTTGGAAATGATTAAATAGCCACAATGAGAGATTCTTAATCATCTTAATCATTATTAAGAGTGAATTATTCAGATGACTAGCTTTCATCTTGAATAATCAACTGATCTTGGGTTATTCTTAAGATTACCATGCATGATATCTTCTCGTTAGAATGAATTGAGGTATCCCACCCCAGCTCTTTGGCGAACCTGAATCCAATTGTATTTGGCCATATTGTCGGGTTATCCTTAAGAATATTAAGAGTAATATTCTCGAGAAACTTTTTATTAGAAATAAGGGAAATAGCTTATACTTGTATGCCCGTTGGAGTATCAGGGAGCAATTTAACCTTATATACCTGTCAGAGGATAGAGGAGAAGCAGTTTATACTCGTATACTCATCAAAGTATGGAGAGCTGTTTAGCCTCATATACTTGTCAGAGGAAAGAGGAGAAGCACTTTATACTCGTATAATCATTGGAGTCTTTGCCGTTCTCATTTGGATTGTTTCAACGTTACGATGTCGGCGTCAATCTAGGCTAGAATGATGTTCTTCAGAGTAAAACAAGTCTTGGTTAGATAATAAACCCTCCTATGATACACACAGTACTTTGGATCCAAGGTCTTATTTCTTGCTCCTGATTTGTAATTGGTGGTAGATTGATTTTATTGTTGGCGAGGAGATACTTAAAGATGGCTAGAACTTCATCATTTTTGAAAGAATACTCCTCTTGAAACCTCGAATCAGGAGTCCTTTGTTACCTCCAAGGTTGTTGTTGTGACATTTGATAAATATCAACAGCAATTTCAGGTGTCTTAGATGTTGGTTGGCCTCTCTCGCCTTTATTCCTTTTAAGAAAACATTCGGCCTGTTCACCATGTAGTTTTAACTCTTTCCAAGTTTTGGATGGCACGACTCCTAGGGATTCTAGGACATCGATGGAGAGATTGTTGTGGTAGGTCTGTAAGATGAACTCTTCTGTGATAGGATCCCTGTAATTTATTGCTTATTGCGAAAACGTTTGACGAAACTTTCAACTGACTCCCCGTCCTTCTGCTCTTCATCTAGAAGAGCTCGGATAGAAACTTTGGTGGCATCATCAAAGAAATTAGTAAGAAACATGCTCTCCATGTCGTCCCAGGTATTGATACTTTCTGGTTTGAGACATCGGTACCAATTGAAGGTGGCTCCACAAAGGGTACCCATTGTTCGAGCGGGAAATTGTGTTATTCTTCATTGATGATTCTGTTACAACTTTGACAACAACTTTATGCGTTTACAAAGAGATCCGGTCTTTTTATAAGATCCGGTTTACAACAAAATCAAAATAAAGAAATAAAAATTACAACTTTCCTTGAACAAATCACGAGTTTCCTGTTTTACGGTTCCTCGCTTTATGGGGGTTCTTCGCCTGTGCCGGGGTTGAGTACCGTGGACCACCGCGCAATCTCGATCTGAACAGATCTACGTGGTATAACGGGTACTATCCCACCAAGGAGATAGTAGCCGAGAGGGATCGTTTCACCAAGGAAACGCTCGCTCTAATCTCGGGATCTAAGAGCCAAGCTTAGATCCGGAGTAGTATCACGTAGATCTGGTTGTCCAAGTCTTCAAGCCTTCACAATCCGAGTTGAGGTCGCAATCCGGCAGAGTTTCGGCTCTTCAGAAGTTTCAGAAAAAGTCCCCTCAAATGAACGAGTGCCAGGCCTATTTATAGGCACTCAAAACTGTGACTTTGGCACGAAACTGATGCCTAGCCACCTCTGGGTGGCTCGGCCATAGCCGAGCCACCCAGGGGTGGCTCGGCCATAGCCGAGCCACCTCAGGGTGGCTCGGCCTTGGCCGAGCCACCCTGAGGTGGCTCGGCCACCGAGCCACCCTAGGGTGGCTCGGCTTGGGCCGAGCCACCTTAGGGTGGTTCGGTTCGGGCCGAGTTCCCCCAGGTGCGCTGGTTTCGTCGTTTTCCGGTGTTTCCGGTTCTCCGTCGTTCGGATTTGATTCGGTTTCTGGAATCGGCTCATTGACTTGATTCCAAATATGGCAGTTAATCCGCTTCTGAGTCCGAGTCCGGGATTGGTCTTGATTCGATCGTTATATCACCGAGTTCGTTCTTGTTTAGATGACTCGGTGATTCCCCAAAACGTTGGTTCGATTCCACGTGTGTACGTGTTCCATTGTTCGTGTGCCTTGTCGCCTCGACCCTTCGTTGATTCGTTCAGGTCTTGATTCGATTCCCCGAATCTTCATTTGGCAGTAGCTCCGCTTCGGTGTTTGAGTTCAAGTCCGTTTTGTTGTTGGATGACTCGTTAACTTTCCGAACCGTTGGTTTGGTCCCGCACGCGAACGTATTCCGTTGCTTGCGTGCCTCGTCGCCTCGTCGCTCGAATGTCCGTTATTTTGTCGAATCATCGTGCTGAGCTAAGCTAAGGGACCTATAGGCAATTTTATACGCCTACACCCATGAATAACCAAGTCATCAGGGGTTCATTCCTAGAGATCATTAATGAGATTTGAAGTAGATCAAATGCTAGGTCGGCAAGCCTCTCCCGTCAAATGGCGTGAAGTTAATCAGATCAAACTTTGCCGGGTATGGAATTATGTTCCACTCCTTTGGATATGGGTATGGAATGCCTATCTTCTTCACTTATTAAGCAGGCATTAACCTTGCTCTCGAGTTCTCTCATCTTCTTATCCTCACCTTCATCTCTGTTCAAACGATGTTGAGAAGAAGCAATTGGGCCACCCCCAGTGTTATTGAGGGGTGTAATTAAACCACCTCTAGTGTTATCGAGGGGTGTATCAGCCTTGATGACTTTTTCCATTTCTGGATCACTGTCATCTACGACGTTTTGAGTGCAGCGGCTAGATTCGACTCACTGACTAGACTCGGGAGGTTGAAGTCGTTGAGCCTGCAACTCTGTCATTTGTTGCATGACCAACTCCATCTCTATTTTCATCTCAGCCCTGAGTTCTTCTTGTTGCTTTGTCAGAGTTCTTAAAAGATCTGAGCTATGAGATCATGAGTGATCATGAATGACTCCCTAGCTTGCCCAGCGCTAGGCATCATATCGTCTGAAGCGATTATAAAACATGTATATGAGGGCTCATCATCTGAAGATAGTCCTTCGTGCATCCTCGGATAATCCCCGCGTTTGGTAGCTCCCAATTGGAGTTGAGACATTCGCTAGGCTATTCTTGAATCGACTATTCTTCCAAAAGAAAAGTCAGGATTATAGCCATTTGAAGCAATCACAAACATTCCTTTGTCAGCCATGCTGATTGTGACTTCAAGGAATTCATCATCCTGGATGGTAGGTTTTCTCTCGTGGAAGCATTTCGATCTAAGCTTTGATGCTTCAGTTGCAAGTTTCTCGAATAACGAGACCCTTTGTGAAATGGTCCTAGTGCAGCTATATTTTGATAATAGAACCCTGATAAGCCTCTCACAAGGATATTGAGAGTTCATTTCTTGGACACCCTCCTTTTTGGATTTGTTCACACCCCCAGCCTGATGGTGTAGCTCATTGGAGTAATCCATCGCTTGTTGGTGAGATGTACTAAGTATAATGTTGTCTTTTGACGGACATGTCTTCTTTTAGGGATGAAGAACCTTGCTGATATTCTAGAGATGATTTTGTTTACCTTTGAACGGTCAAAGGTCACATCAGGAGTCACATGTTTAGGACCACCACCTAGCGAGCGTGGAACCTTAACGGGCTCTTAGGTTTTAATACGAACCCCCAAGCAATTGATACGAGGAGTCCTCTTGTGCACGGTGTACGAACATGTACAATGAGGTGCCCCAGTTTGTTTGGAGGCGGCGGGACACCTTTGAGCGGCCTTTGGCTTGACGGGAGTGTTTGTACGATCCCCAGGCTCAAGAACTACCTGGGTTTTGTTTACCAGAGCTTTACCTCGATCTTTGTACGAAGGACCAATACGATCCACCGTCGTAACCTTGAATTTCGATAGGTCAACACTACCGTGAGACTTCTCTGGAGGTACAGGATCAACTGGAATTGGAACGAGGCTTGACGGAAGCGGATAAATAGCTACGGTAGGTGAATTAGGCACGGGACACCTTAAGGTGACTCGGGCTTGGCGCGAGTCACCCTAGAGTAACCCGCACTTGGCCAAGTTAACCTAGAGTGACACGTGCTTAGCCGAGTCACCCTAAAGTGACTCGGGATTTCTAATTTTTTTTTCCACTGTCGGAGTTATTTTTTATGCCATTTTGGACTTTGGCCTCCAGACTTGGCGTGATTTTGATGGTTTTTTGGCCACCTCTTCCTTCTTCATGTCCTGTGCCTTTTCAAAAGGGTGCGAACATGTGTAGCACATGCACAACGCCTTTGGATATGCTCCTTCCAGGTTGAATGATTCCTTTTGATAAGGGTCCATTCTTCTGTTGATGGCTTGGAGGATTTTTCAGCAACATGCTATTAAAGTGATTCAGTTGCTTGATGCCTCGTGGACTCCAAGTTTGCGTAATATCAAACCCCATCGACTGTTCTAATGCCTTGGCGATTTGACAAGCTTAGCGTTAGTGTCGCCTCTGACAAGCCATCTTCGTCAGTGGTGGCATACTTTGATTGGATAACTCCTTGATTAGAGAGGAGTCACGTATAGCCTTCATCAGTGAATATTCCTCCTTCAAAGATAATATCTTTCCACATTTACAGAGAGAGGAGAATTTTTTAATGAAGACAAGGAGAAATATTCCTTAAAGTTGGCTTCATCAAACTCATACTCGACCGCTAAATCAACCGAGATCTTGATCTTCGGTTGTGACACGACAGTCTCGACAGCTAGACTATTAGCTCCCACTGTAGTCGCCAGCGTGTTTGCGTCAGAAATCTTTTTTATTGTTAAATCTATTACACGTTTATCATTTTACAGATTCAAAAAAAAAGAAAGTTAATATTTTTGTAAGACTTTCTTACACAATGAAAACAAATAGGGGGTCTCCTAGAAACACACGCAGGTTTGTTTATCGGTCGCTGCTTGCTTGGAATCTTTGTCTATGCTGGGGATGCTTTTATCCATGGACTACCAAGGATCAAATCCAGCTGATCTTGTTTCTTGAAGGAAACAAGAATTTAAGTAAATATTTCAAGGATTGAGATAAACATTCTTCTCAAGATCAAAACAAATGCTGATCTTAAGGAACTGATGCAGGGGTTATTAATTTCTTGAAATCTTCTTCTTTATGAGAAAGTTCGCTAAAATCTCTCTTCCTCCTCTCTAAAATTCGTGGCTTAGCTCTCTCAGGGTCAGCACCTCGCTTCAAAGCTGCAAAATTCTAGATCTCGTGCATAGGGACCCTAAGTCTATATTTATAGGCTTTGGGTGCCCTATTTTCAGATAAGAATTCACGATTTGATCTTATCTTTAGTTGGTAACCACTTTTCCACATTCAAGGATAGCCTCAAGTCAGTTGGGGAGGCTCTGGAACGAACAAATTCTAAAATTCTATCAAAATATGCATCGTCGGGAGGCTGAACAGGCAAAACAGGCTATCTAGGTATGAAACAGCTTGGGTGTTTCACACCTATGCGCGAAACACCTTGGGTGTTTGGTACCAGGTACGAAACATCCTGAATGTTTCACACCTGTGCGAAATAGTTTATACTATCTTTGGTATTTTGGCTTTATTTCTTTCGTACGACCTCAGAATGAGGTGCTTCTAGTTGCGTTGAAAAGATGGCGAAGAGACCTACAACTTTTGTCTTTTGCAATTTTTCAGATTCGAATTGTATCATTGTTGAAGTTTTAGTTCTTCATACTTTTACATTCCTTTACTTCCTCTTTGGTATCGAATAATCCTCTTTGACTCGGATATCAATGTTCATCGCCTTCTCTTTATCTCGAGCTATGTGTGGAAACTTATAGAGAATTTTTGATGCCTTCAACATATACTAAGAAAGTATCACTTGATCAGGGAAATAGTTGATCTCCAAGAGATAAGGATTGAAAGAGTAGACATAAAAGATAACATAGCAGATCCACTCACAAAGGCAATTGCTCGCATACATTTTTAAAACATGTTGAGCTATTAAGTATTAGATACTACAATGATTAGCATTAGAGCAAGTGAGAGTTTGTTCGTTATAAGTGCCATGTTGGCAATAATTGTATATTGTAATAGGACCTATATGAATACAACATACTTATTCAAAATGATAGTATGCTATTTTTATCAGTATTTATCTTGTATTTTTTAAATACAGATAAAGTACTTAGAATAATACTAGACTATCAGAATTTTAATGTTGATCATAATGAAGAAGAGATTTGATTAGTCTCTAACGTATATTCTAAAATATTCCTAGTCGATGAAGTGTTGAGATAGGACATCATCACTTTGGCAAGATTAGTATGTACTCTATTTGTTCGTTTGAAGGATGATGATCATCTCTTAGATCATTGATGTGAGACATCAAGATACAATATACATGTGACTCATTAGTGAGACTGAACGACTCACCGAGAACATCTAGTTGGTAATTGTACTTAACTATCATATAGAAGATCTCAAGTGATATAGTACAAAGTAGTCTCTTGACCTGAGGTATGATGCAATATCTTTCATGTCAGTATAGATGTACTTAGACTTTTACCTAACCATAGTTCTCATTGAGTTGTGCATAATGGTTCTTATTGGGTGCATCCTGAGACATAAGTAGATATTCGTCTCTCCCAGTATAGGGGGTTGACATTATAAGATTGTTTGATATAACTATAATCTGAAAATTCTTGGCCGAGGTGAATAAGATAAACTGAGTGTCAATTTGATCTTATAGGTTATGAGTTTACTTTAAAAACAACAAACACTAATCAAGCTATTAGGGTTTGATAGTTTACCATACCCTAGGTTCGATAGTTTAACATAGTTTGACGAAGAGACCAGATTGTACGATACTATCACTGAGTGGTCCAGATAAAATTGGGTAAGCATCTTGGAGATCTTTATCACAACTTATACCCGGGTAGTCTTCATGTGTAGCTAGCACCTCTATTATACTTGTGGATATGATCTACTATCGAGTTTTAAGTTGGGCCCTAGAGTCACACCAATCGCGTACTTGAATCCTAGGAAATACAAATTTATAGAGTAATGCGTATTATTAATACATATATATGATTTTTTACCGGATACACATAAATGGTTATATGTATCGATAAAACCAGGATGCCATGTGCTTAATAAATCATTTCCAAAAAAATTTCCATAAAGTTGACATTTGGTCAACTGGTTGACTTTTTGGTCATATGATGACATGTTAGTTAAAGATTGGAAAAATACTAAATACCATATTTGTGAAATAACGTATTAGTAATTGTTGATGGTCGAGATTAAACAGGCAATCAGATCCGGGGTATGATCGGTTCTGATCCGGGAATGGATCGGTTCCTCCTGGGTTCTTGTCGTGACGAGGTAGAGGAGATTGATGAAGGGGATGCTTTCTTCTCTGACTTTATGCCTGGTTCTTGAATGGGGGGCTGAAGTCCATGATGCATAGAGGTTCGGAGTCAACTTGTATATATCTTCGTCATGGGGATAAATAGATCACCTCTAGCTAAGCATAGTGAGGCGATGGTGAAGTGCGGGCTAAGAGCCGAGTCATCCCTCACTTTACAGGTGTCGGCTAGCGACTAGAAAAGTTTCATGTAAGACGTAGTAAGCCGAATACATTATGGCAAATGATACAACCAAAGAAGCTGTCTGGAAGAGATAGTTCCTTTAAGAGCTGGAAGTTGTTCCCATAATTAAAGATCCAATATCTTTATACTGTGATTATAATGCTGCGATAGCTCTGACAAATGAACCCTGGTCTCACCATTAGTCTAGACATATTCTGAGGAAGTATCACTTGATTAGGGAGATAGTTGATATCCAAGAGATCAAGATTGAAGGAATAGACACAAAAGATAACATAGCCGATCCACTCACAAAGGAAATTGCTCACATGCATTTTGAAAACTTGTTGAGCTATTAAGTATTAGATACTACAATGATTGGTATTAGTGCAAGTGGGAGTTTGTTCGTTATAGGTGCTCTGCATGCAATAATTGTATATTCTAATAGTACCTATATGAATATAACATCATTGTTCAAAATGATAGTATGCTATTTTGGTCAGTATTTATCTGGTATTTTTTAAATATAGATAAAGTCCTTAGAAAATTACTAGACTATCAGAATTTCGATGTTGATCATAATGAAGAAGAGATCTGATTAGTCGCTAACATATATTCTAAAATCTTCCTAGTCGATGAAGTGTTGAGATAGGATATCATCACTTTGGCAAGACTAGTGTATACTCTATTTGTCCTTTTGAAGGACGATGATCATCTCTTAGATCATTCATGTGAGACATCAAGATACAGTATACATGTGACTCATTAGTAAATAAGTTGACTAAATGACTCACCGAGAACATCTAGTTAGTAATTATACATAACTGTCAAATAGAAGTTCTCAAGTGATATAGTACAAAGTAGTCTCTTGACTTGAGATATGAGTGCAATATCTTACATGTCAGTATAGGTATACTTAGACTTTTACCTAACCACAATTCTCATTGAGTTGTGCATAATGGTTCTTGTTAGGTGCATCCCAAGACATAAGTAGATATTGAGATGCCAAGATGGGGTTCGTCTCTCTCAGTATAGGGGGTTGATGTCATAAGATTGTTTGATATAACTATAATCTGGAAATCCTTGGTCGAGGTGAATAAGATAAATTGAGTGTCAGTTTGATCTTATAGGTTATGAGTTTAATATCAACAAATACTAATTCATCTATTAGGGTTTAACAGTTTACCATACCCTATGCTCAATAATTTGACATGCTTTGATGAAGAGACCGAACTGTACGGTATTATCACTAAGTGGTCCTTATAAAATTAGGTAAGCATCTTGTAGACTTTTATCATAACTTATACCCGGATAGTTTTCATGTGTAGCTAGCACCTCTGTTGTACTTGTTGATATGATTCACTATCGAGTTTTTAGTTGGGCCCTAGAGTTACACCAATCGCCTACTTGAATTCTATGAAATACAAATTTATAGAGTAATGCATATGATTGATACATATATATGATTTTTTACTGGATACACATAAACGATTATATGTATCGGTAAAATCAAGATGCTATGTGCTTAAGAAATCATTTCTAGAATTTTTTTCCAATAAAGTTGACTTTTGATCAACTGGTTGACTTTTTGGTCATATGATGACTTGTTAGTTAAAGATTGAAAAAAATACTAAATACCGTATTTGTGACATACCATATTAGTAATAATGATGTGGTATTTTCATTTATAAAATACACATTTCATTATACCATGATTAATGAGTCATGAGATGAGTCATTAAGTGGTATTGTTTAGGAACATGGTTTTGATTTTTCATGACTCATTGCATGACTAATGAGATGAGTCATTGCATGACACATGAATTGAATAACTACTTTTGGTGACTCATGTCATGACTCATGAGATGAGTCATGACATACCTTACTCTATAAATATGAGCTCTCTCTCTTATGGAAAGGTTAATGAATGAACGAATAAAAAATTGGTTTTCCATAAGAGAATAAATGAGATTTCTACCACTTACTAAACTCTAGCAATCTTTGAGTAAGAGGAAGTAATAGGATTTTAAGAACCCCGTGGTGGATATTTTGCCTTGTGTCTCAAGAAGTCTCCAATTTTTCATGTTCACTTGAAGCTTTGAAGATCCACTACAAGGATGTTTACTACAAGAAGGAGCATGAGCTAAGGGTTGTTCGATCTACCATCAAATCACGCTTCAAAAGTATGACTTTAAAACTCTTGTATGCTCTCTTTAATATATGTATCATGTTAGATTTAATTAGGA
>BQKN01064833.1:516318-590534 GCA_022839385.1 Asparagus kiusianus
GAATTTGGCTTTGGTCCTAACTGTAGTAAGGTTTGACCAAGTGGGAATTGTGTGGTGGAGACTATGAGTAGTCAAACACCACTGAAAGTTTTGTGAGGGAGAATTGATCGCACTAAGTGATCAGATTTCATCTCAGCAAAAGAGAATTAGACTCTGTTAAACAAGAACATTCGGACTTCGAACATGGCTTTCTTGTTCACCAGCGACCGGGTTATCCCTAAGAATACCCCGATGTGGTATTCTTCCGGGAACTTCCCGGTACCTCAATTCTTCTGTGAATACTAAGGACAGTATCTCTTCAGAAATTTGCCATTTATTGGCATCATAAGCCGGTCATCATGTTTGGTGACTAGGCGATATGCACCGTTCGAGTAAACTGTTTCTACTACGAACGGTCCTTCCGCTTTGGGTTCAAACTTATTGAAAATCATCAGGAGATTGGTTCAATAAGTAGCATTGGTATCGGGTTATCCTTTAGAATATCACGTATAATATTCTCCAGGAACTTCCCGTTAGATACCAAGGAACAGTTTATACTCATATTCCCGTTGGAGTCTTGAAAGAAGCAGTTTATACTTATATACTTTTTCGGAGTATTGAAAGAAGCAGTTTATACTCATATACTTTTCGGAGTGTGGCGATTGTTCTCATTCGGTTTGTTCTGCGATTGAGACGCCGGCTTCAATCAAGGTCTGGATGCTTTTCTTTAAAGCAAAGCAGCCTTTGGTGGGATGAATAACCCTCCTGTGGTACCCACAATATTTTGGGTCTGAAATCTGGTTGGCTTCCTCCTGATCTTTGATAGGTGGGAGCTTGATTTTGTCATTTTCCAGAAGATATTCAAGGATGTCTGGAACATCATCGTCCTTGAAGGAGTATCGTTCCCGTAGCAGTCGCCGCCATGACTGATTAAAATCAGCCGACCTGGGCCTGAACTCCGGTTGACTTCCCTCAGCTTTCTTTCTTTTGGGATAACGCCTGACGGGGGAGGTGACAGGTTCGACCTCCCTCTGGTTCTCTTCACTTCTCGCCAAATGATGTTGAGAAGAAGGAATTGAGCCACCCCCAGCGTCATCGAAAGGCGAGGTCACACCACCCCCAGTATTACCGAGGGGCGAGGTCATACCACCCCCAGTGTTACCGAGGGGTGAGGTCATACCACCCCCAGTGTTACCGAGGGGTGAGGTCATACCACCCCCAGTGTTACCGAGGGGTGAATCAGTCTTGATGACCATATCTAGATTCGGACCGTTGTCACTTGTCCTATTTGGAATAGGCGTGATTGGCATAGTGTAACAACTAGACTCCAATTGACGTTCTTGAACCTGCAACTCTTTTGTTTGTTGCATGGCCGCCTCCATCTTAGCGTCAAATTCTTCTTTCTGCTTGATTAGCGCTTCTTGAACAATTTGAGTGAGTTGGTCAGGAGTGATGGTGAACGCCTCTCTCGTGCCTTTTGAAAGCTGTGATAACTCTTGTAGAGTTACTTTCACTGGGATGTTAGCCAACTGGGTCATAACATCGAAGTGGTATGAATTATCTGAATTTCCCGGTTTATCTCCTCCAATCTGCTGATTGACTTGAGACTGCATCGGGTTTTGAACATCTTGGTGCAGGGGCTCCTGATGGGTCTTCTCAACAGACGTGGGGATAGTTGTAATCGTTCCCGCCCCAGCCGGTCGACCGTACTCGTTCCCGTCTCTGGTGGCAAGGACTGTTTCCTCTTGGTGGATGGTCAGCGTTGCGACTTGTTGGTCGTGCATCTCCCTCACTTGTTGCACGGCCATTTCCGTTTCAAACCTGGGACCCTCTTTTCGCTTAGCCAGGGCCTCCTCAAGCAGCTTATTTACCTGTTTGGCCCTAATCACGAGCGATTCATAAGGTTGCCCCATGTCATCAGACGCTGCTGCCGAGCAAGAGTCTGAATCAGTATCCGTCTCCTCTTCTTCTAAAGAAAGCTTCTTTGGCGCCCTCCGGTAATCCTTCCGGCTAATGGCTCCCGATCGTAACCGCGTCATGTATGGGGATGCCCTGGCAGGTTGATCCGGGCTGAAGTATTGGGATGATCCTTCTTTGAATTTCTTCGTGTCCTGCACATACCTTTTTCGGGGTTTTTCCACACCCCCAGCTCTATAGTACAGCTCGTCAGTTTGGTAACTGGAGCAACCTATAGAGCGTTGGCATGTGTTCCCCGGTTTGTCTCTCCCAATCGGATGATTGAATCGAGACTGTCTCGGGTTCTGAGCTTCTTTACGTACAGGCTCTTTTCCCTTTTCCTTCTGTGGGATTTTCTCCGTAGCCACCGCAGGTGTTGGGGGAATTGCTGAAATCCCCAGTTCTGACAGCGTCTTAGAAGGTGGGGTTTTGGTACCTAACTGCTTGGTAGCATCCGGATACTTGAAATGATACTCATTCCCGCTTCGGGTTGCGAAAGCTTCCTGCTCATCTTCAGAAAGCGGGAAGGTCGGAATTTTTTCATCATCCACTCCCGGTATAGCAGAGGCCCCGTGACAAGATTTTCCCTTCCTCTTTGACTTCTTCTTGTTCTTTGTGGAAGAGGTCCCGGCCCACTGTTCATCTGCGACCAAGTCCGGATGAACCCACAAGATCTCGCCATTTGGGGCTGTGTGTGGCACAAGCCCTTTCTGACGTTGTTGGTGCGGATCATCGTTCACCGTCTTCACCGCCGCTTTGATCACCGACTCGTGTTGGAACCAACTCGAGGGAACAGATCCAAAGCTAATGGATACGGTATTTGCACCCACCTTCTTCTCCTTGGGCTGCTTCATAGTAATAACCCCAACATCGATGAGGGCCTAAATTTTATCCTTGAGGGCGTAGCATACCTTGGTAGGATGGTGCACCGCTTGGTGGAATGCGCAGTATTTCGGATCGTTGACCCTCTTGGCATCTTCTTGATCCTGAATCGGCGGCAGCTTGATCTTGTTGTTCTCCATGAGGTATTTGAAGATACCCGGGATTTCATCCTCTTTGAATGAGTAGACTTTTGGGAACCTCGGCTCCCCAACCTTTTGCTTCTGGGGCTGTTGCTGCCACCTGGGTTGTTGAGGCGCCCTCTGTTGCTGCTGTTGCGGCTGCTGTGGCTGTTGCGGCTGTGCTTGCACCTCAAAGACTTGATTTGTGACCACCGCATTTGCATGCGCCTTCCCTTTACCCTTGGGGGTAAAATTTGGTTGCGGGGCATTATTGGGTATTTGCCCTCTCTCAGCCTTCTTTCTCTTGAGGAATCGCTCGGCTCGCTCTCCCTGCATCTTCAAGTCCTTCCAGGTTTTAGACGGCGCCATTCCCATGGCTTCAAGGATGTCGAGCGTCAAGTTGTTGTGGCAAGTCTCGAGGATGAAATCCTCGCTGACCGGATCCCTGCAATTCATAGCTTTGTTCCGGAATCTTTTCACGAAGTTTTCAACCGTCTCGCCGTTCTTTTGCTTTTCATCGAACAGCGTGCCGATTGAAACCTCGGTGTCATCATCAAAGAAATTAGTTAGAAACATGTCCTCCATGTCATCCCAGCCGTTGATGCTCCCGGGCTTGAGACGGCGATACCAATCGAAGGCAGCTCCGCGAAGAGTGCCGACGAATGACCGCACCATGAGGGGCTCATTTCCGGAAATAATTCCTAAATGAGACTTGAAATAAATTAAGTGTTGGGTAGGGGAACCCTTCCCATCAAACGGCGTAAAGTTAATTAGATTAAACTTTGTCGGGTATGGGATCGATTCCCATTCCCTCGGGTAGGGACAGGGTATACCGGATCTTTTTACCTCTTGAGCACTCATTAATGCGTTAATTTTGCTCTCCAGGTCCTTCATCTTCTTGTCATCGCTCGTCTCGGCCTTTGAGTGGCTTCTGGGATAGGTGACGTGGTCCTCTTTCGCGTTATCTTCCGCGGGACCACCCCCATTATCAGTGTTGACAGGAGGGATATGGATATTATCCGCCTCCCGTTCATTCTCTTCCGGATTCGGAGTATTGCGACGACCGGGCTCTCCTTGGTGAACCGTCAACGCCGCGATTTGTTGGTCGTGCATCTCCCTCATCCGCTGCATGGCCATCTCCATTTCGAACTTGAAGCTCTCCTTTTGCTTGGCCAGGGCTTCTTCAAGTATCTTGGACACTTGTTCAGCACTGATCATGAGTGATTCGTAAGGTTGACCCGCACTCGAGGCCGTGTCATCGGATGCCACCGCCGAGCAAGAATCCGAATCAGCCTCTGATTCTTCTTCTTCCAAGGAGAGTCCAATTGGCACCCTTTGGTAGTTCTTTTGGCCGCAGGTTCCGGGCCGCAACCTTGTCATGCACCGGGATATCTCGGCCAGCTGTTCTATGCTGAAGGGTTGTGCTGAATTTCCCCTGCCAGTCATGTTGACCGACACTCTTGGATACTCATCTCCTTGGCGGAACAATTTCTTCTTGTGGAAACGCTTCGGCTTGGAGAGTCTCTCGAACACCGAGATTCTTCTTGGGGGACTGTCGCAACAACACTCGGACAGCACCGCCTTGATGATGTTAGCACACGGGCAGCGGGGCTCCACATCCTGCATAAATCTTTTTCGGGGCTTTTCCATACCCCCAGCTCTATAGTACAGCTCATCAGCTTTACAACTGGAGCAACCTATAGAGTGTTGGTGTGTATTCCCCAGTATAACACTCTCATCATCAGATGAGTGTGTTTCCCTTTTGGAGTGCAATACTTGGTTAGTTTTCTCAAAAGTGGCCCGTTCAAGTTTACGCTTTTGTGAGCGTAGAAACTGAACGGGCTCTTGTGCTTCGACCCGCAACTCAATGCGGTCAGTGATAGGGGCTTTCCCTTTATCATCTTTCCTGGGGGGATTGATTCGACCCCCAGTCTGAATTGCAACTTGGGGACCTTTCAATGGTCCCAGCCGTTCTTTGACGGGTATTCTACCTCTGTTCTCCGGTAAGGGACCGAGGCGACCCGACAAAGGAACCTGGGATCTTGAATGATCCCCTTGTTTACCTGGCTCCGTTGAGGGTGCCGGTACAGGAGGAGCGGGTTTTGATTTGGCTGAACTTTGGGCGATAATTTTGCCCTTCTTTGCTGGAGGTGTTGGGTTTGCTTTGGGCACCCACACCGATTTGCTCTTGGACGACGTTTTGACCGCCGTTTCTTGCTGCATCTCCTCTGCCTTCTTTAGGAGGAGCCGGGCATGTGCAAGCAAAGCGCGGCGCTTCTTGATTCGCTCCTCGAGCGTGGAGCGGTTCCTCTTGACGCGGATCCACTCACTTGCTCCTGATTTGGAGGGGAGGTTGATTGCTTGCCGTTGCTCTTGTCGCTGCCTCGACTTCAAGTCCTCTGCATAGCGCACTCCATCTTTGGACTCCTTGGCCTTGGCGAGCTGTTGAGCGAGACGTTGACGACGCCTTTGGAGTGCTCTCTTTGATGGAGTTGGAGCAGCATCACCTATCGCCTTTGTGGCGGTTGTGAGGGCCGGATCTACAGCCTTAACCACGCTGATCGACGCGGGGCCGTTGCGTGGTACGGGCGTAGTGGCAGCGATGGCGGAGTCTCGGATTGAGGAGTTGGAGATCCCGCGAGCCCTTCTGGGAGATGAGTTCTTTCTACGCCGTTGCGGAGAGGCGGATCTGGAGGAGGAGGAGGAGAGGTACTCTTCGAACTTCTTCTGATCGAATTCGTATTCGATCTCTTCATTCACCCGGATCTTGAAGGCCGGTTGCGTCACTCCGATCTCGGCAGCGAGGTCGGCGGCTCCCACTGTGGTCACCAGCTTGTTTTCGGAAAAAGTTGCTGTTTTCATTGCTCTTGTTTGAGATCTGTTACAACTTCAGGCGTTACAACAGAATAAAATGAAAACAAAAGATTTACAACTTTAACGAAAATAAACACGAGGTCCCGGTTTGGTTCGGTCTCGCTTGCGTGGGTTGTTGGCCTGTGACGGGGATGTCGATATCCGTGGACCGCCGACTCTTCAAGATCCTTTCCGGTAAAATCCGGCAGAGTTTCGTCTATCCGCAAAGGGATATAGAAACAGAACTTCGTCGATCCGCGTGAGATCTAGAAGTTATAAGCTTATGTCTCGGCTAAAACGAGACACTGGCTCTTCTTAGTGTCGCCTGCGAAGGGCAACACCAAGGAAAAGAAGGGGGAATGAAGAAGAAGTCGATGAAGAGCTCTCACTCCTGAATCCGGCAGAGCTTCGCTGCTTCTAAAAAAATCGGACTCCTTGCTCCGGCAGGGCTTCGCCGCTCCTCTTAGAAATTTCAGATCTCGAGGATAATCCCAAGACTAGAAATTTCTCTCCCAAAATCCAAGCCAAGAGAATGGAGGCCCTAGGGGCCTATTTATAGGAATACAAGGGGGTAGGGGGGCTCAAAAGGGCATGAGGACACCCCTAGGTGTCTCTAGAAATCCGAGACACCCTAGGGGTGTCTTGGATTTTCTGAGACACCCCCGGGGTGTTTCGTGTTATCCGAGACATTCCGCGGTGTTCTTTGATTGAATTCGCTGTAGTGCCTTCATCCGGACTTGGATTTGACTGATTCCGGTTGTGTTGGAAGCCCGTCGAAGAGTTCACGAAGGGCGTTGCTCCGATTGCGGTGATCGCGGGGTTTTCGGTCAATCCGTATACCCGTGATTCCGACATTCTGTCGGCTCACGTAGTCCGTCGGTTGGCTTCAATCGCTCACCGACGTCGTTTGAACTCTTGTGAACCGGGTAGTGACGATCAATCGTCGTTCGTTAACACTGAGCTGTGTGCGGAGACCTATCGGCAATTTTTGATGCCTACAACCACCTCCCCAGATCGTGGGTGAAGAGCGGTTTCGGGATTGCCAGATCAGGTTTGAACAGGTCAAACGCAAGTCGTGCGATAGGAGCTGCGTTGGGCAGCGGTTGGGAGCTGCGTTGGGCAGCGATAGGAGCTACGTTGGGCAGTGGTTGGGAGCTGCGTTGGGCAACGATAGGAGCTGCGTTGGGCAGCGGTTGGGAGCTACGTTGGGCAGCGATAGGAGCTGCGTTAGGCTGCGTTGGGAGCTGCGTTGGGCAGCGATAGGAGCTGCGTTGGGCTGCGTTGGGCAGGGATAGGAGCTGCGTTGGGCTGCAGATGCCTTCTATGTCTTTATATATAGATGACACCAATGACCAATCGAGAAGGTCTTATTCAGGCCATTTGTGACAATTGAGGCATCCCAATAACGCTCTATCAATTGCAGGTCACAATCTTCACTAAGATAGCTTGATCGTGCGTTTCTCAGCATGCTGAATATTGGCTTACAGCTCTCTAGATCTTCTTGCTTTTCTAAAATCATTACACTGCTCATCAGCATCTCTAATAGTTGCTAATGTAATATCAGCCATGCTGTTGTCGCAGCCATCAAGATCAATCATCTCACATAGGAGGCTTGTTAGCAGCGGATGAAGTTATGTTTGCGTTCAAATTGGTGTTGTGTCTTGATGATGGTACATAGGGAGGACTTCCTCGCCTTAGTTTGAAGAGACCGTCGATTTATAGTCTCTTTCTGTCAGAGCGCTGTATGTATATAAGTACGTATGTATGTGTGTGTGAACTTCTATCGTTAACTTCTATCGTTAACAGGTTTATATATTTTGAGAAAAGTTATGTGATATGATGTGCCAGACTTGGTATGTGCATGAGACTCATCTTGTACATGGATCACTATTGTCACATTCCCGTATCAATCATCCGCTGTGCTTTTGAGGCTAGGCACATATACAAGTACACAATATATGTGTGTACATACATATGCAGTATACATAAACAATGTACATTCATGCACATCACATGTACCCTTGTACACAGATGAAACTAAGATTGACAAAATAAATGTATTAATACTAATTTTTGTCTCTTTATCATGTTGAAGTAATAAGGATCTAATTTATTGACAGGTTGGAAGACAAAAGATGAGAGCAAGCTTGTCCGGAAAATGTAAGCTGAATGCAACGTGAGCAAATTATTCTCAGGTTTTGTGTAAAAACAGTGCTCTAGTCCTTTCAGATATTGATCAATTTCTGCAACGTAGCATCTATATTCAGTACTAATGATATGTGTCGTGCCTTAAAATCGGATGATCTCCAGAGGTTTCCCTAGTAATTATGCGCAGGCAGAGAATTCTCTAGCTTTGTCTCTGCTCGAGCACTTTCTCTACTTGTATGGTTGGGCTTTTTGTTTTGGTCACCTGCTCTCAGGCTCTAGTTCACTTTTAAGTTTACCCGAGTCACTATGGTAGAGTTGCCTCTTTGGAGTGCTTGCTATAAACATGACAGTACACAAAAATTTTAACCTGACAGTAGTAAGATCCTATTATATATCGATGAAGTGCTCAATTTGATTTTCATCTATAGACAAAAGTACTGTGTTAGTGGTTTCAATAATTATGCGTGTGTTAAGATACTTAGTCAGATAAAAGTCCTATCCCAAACAACAGAAAAATAGGCCTCAAGGTTCATATCTGGAACATCGCACATGTATAAGATAAGGCTGAGGATGAAAACAAAAGTATGCTAATAAGATATATGCAGAGTCTAATTCAAAACAATGAAACAAGCAAACGAGTGCTTGACACAAAAATTCAAAAGCATCAGATATACTTCTCCTGCTTTCCGCATTTTCACCTGAAGCACTTTTAAAAAAATTCTTACTCCATCCGCCAGAAAAGATCTCTAGAATAAAGTTAGAAGCAAGTAATATGCGCTTATAATATAGTTGAGAAACTATCTACCAGAACCAATATTGAGATCTCTAATGTTTCTAAATGGCAAATTTTGCTAAATGGGAAAAAATAATCCAAAATGACAATATTAATTTTCATTTCACCAGTCAAATCGCATCGAGCATCAGTCACTCTTATAAACAGAAAAATACTTGTAAATAATTTAGTAAACAACAATGAAGTTCATCCATTACAGACACCTATCTGACGTTTATAATTTGGTAAACATCACATAAAACATTACCAGGCGAAAAAAACAACATACACTGATCTGTAATCTTCTTTTTCTTTTTTAACATTTTATTACCATAGAATGAACAATGATATAGAAAGATATAATATAGCCCTCACTCCTCATCATTTTCTTCCCTCACCCTTGGCACTGCCCCAAAATGCTCCACAAGGATATCAGCAACCAAGGGAACCAAATCCTTACATGGCACACCTTTCTTATAAACATGCCCAAGGTGTGAATCACTCCCAACTCTCCCACCCAAGAAAACATCCACCCCTTCACAAACCTTGCCCTCTGAATCCCTAGTCATACACCCCATAAACCCGATATCCGCCACCTGAACCTGTCCACAACTGTTCGGGCACCCGGTCCAATGCATTCTCACCATTTTCCCTCCTGGTATCGAAACCACCCTCTCTACCTCCTCGGTGACCTTCATTGCCCTTGCCTTGGTCTCAATAATTGCCTGGCCGCAGAATTGGTTGCCCGTGCATGCAACTAGACCTCTCATCAGAATCGATGGCACTGGCGAGAATTTCTCCTTTAAAAGTTGCTCGTTAAATAAAGCATCAACTCTCGAATTCTTCACATTGGGTAGGACTATGTTCTGCTCAACTGTCAGACGGAGCTCACCTGTGCCGTATTCGTCTGCTAGTCTGGCTAGCTCGAACATGTCGGAGGCCTGTACACGGCCAACTGGAATGTGGAGCCCGACAAAGGATAGGCCTTCTTGTTTTTGGGGATGGACACCGAGGTAGTCCCTCCTTTCCCATTGCTTTTGGACTAGTTCCTCTTCAGATGCACGCTCTAGGTATTTTTCTGGCATCCTTTTTTCCACTTCAGATCTGAATACTTCTATCCCCTGAAAAATGTAGAAACTCTACGTCATAATGGATCATAATAGAATATTTAATAATATCCAACGATTTTATTTTCTCATATATCACTTGAGTATTGCGAACAAGATATTTGGTTATCTTATCTTCCAGGAGGAGACACAGCTTGCAAATCAGCTCTATTTATGGTGGTTCATAGGAAAGAGAGATTATTGTCATGAAGGAACATTAAATTCGATCTTCCATAGTTCCATGTCCTTGTTTTGTTTTTAAAGACTAACTGTATTTTGACTCCTGAGTTTTTCTTCTTCTTCTTCTTCTTCTTCTTCCTCTTCTTCTTGTTTTTTATTTTTTTGTGAGGGTTCATAATATCATTTATTCGGTGCGTGTATCTCATAATTTCTAAGAATAGTCATATATCCGTGTAGTTTTTTCAAATAATCCGTTAAGTATTAAGATGAAAAATTATGAACATGTTATGAATTGTTTAAAAATTATGATTTTGAACTTACCAGTTCATCAATGAGCCACATCATTCTGGTTTTCTGCCTGTTTCCTCTGGTGCCAAGGTCTCTGTAAGCCTCTAGTACTGCTTTGCACGCTGGAATCATGTCGTCACCAGAGATCCAAGCATCGAGAGGCACGGCCTCTGCACATCTCTTCGGGCTGAAAAATCCTCCAACTAGCAGGTTGAACCCGAACCTTCCATTCTTGATCGCGGGCATGTAGGCCAGATCATTGATGTGGGGGTGTTCATAGAGATCATGGGTACCAACAACACATACATTCCATTTCCTTGGCCTGTTTCAATGCCAACATGTGCAAAATTAGCATTCATCTAGCAGCTTAAAAACTTTGTTAATTGAAAACACTTATTTAGATGTATATAACTGCATAAGCCAGGAAATAATAATGCAGAAATATAATCATGATGAACCATTTTCATTATGTTTCTTACTCATACGTAAGACGCATAACAAAAGATGAGTATGACAGATCCTTTGCGTTGATGACATTATACTCTGGAAAGAAGTAATGCATAAAAAAGTTGTCTGTACATACTAGATGCATATAGATCTCAAGAAAGAAGTTAGTATGATTCTATGGTAATCAGAGGCTAAATGTGGAAGCTTGATTAACTAAAGTGTAGGGCAAATTAGAATAAAGTAAGTATACGTCAGTTGCATTTGAAATTTGGGAGGTGAATAGGGAAAATAAAGCACAAAATTGAAATCCAAATATATACCCCAAGAGCCTGCATCACGTCATAATCAACAATCTAGATGATATAAAATTAGATAAAACCATGACAAAAATTTTCATTATGTTCATATACAACTTATAAGAGCAACAAAATTAGTACAAGACAAAGAAATAATATCAATGTTTCTGTATAGGAATGATTACCGCTGACTGAAGATATCAATCATATTATTAATGTTTGGATTTTAAACGTTTTCTGAATGAAGTGAACATAAAACACATAATTTAAATCATATTGCATATTAACAATAAAAATAAAAATATTAATCACATAATATGCATAAATATAAGCAAAGAAAACCGAATATCTTTTACTTACAAGTTCGTGATAGCGATGTTACCACGAAAGTTATAAGTGACATAATCTGATAAAAGCTTGGTGTATGGTCTTGTATCAATGATCTCATGTGGATCAATACCAGCCAATGGGTTGCCCACTGGGTTGCGCACGTTGTCCATGCCACTCTGCAAACTGGTCAGGCCGACGCGGTTGAGTCCATCCATAATTATGGGGACATCCGGGAGTGTCACACCGCGAATCTGCCAATTCTGCCGTGTCGTAATGTCTGCACAACCTTCAGAGCCATATTTCTCGATGACGCTGGCCAGGTATCGGGTTTGCTCGCTCGTTGTCACACCATTTGGGAGCTTCAAACGCATCATGAATCTTCCATCTGTTAGCAATCACAGTGTTTAATTTTGTTCAAGGTATCAAACTATGTTAGAATACAAAATCATAGCTCTCATCCCCCACTACAATTTACCCCCATACTACAATTTAGGAGTTTTGGTACAAATCAGCCGAAGGTACCATGAGGAACCAAGATTAAAATCCCATCTAGCCACATGTATAAAGGGAATTTACAAATAACGTACTGCTACAATTTACCCCCACTACATTTTAGGAGTTTTGGACCATTAGAAGGATGTCCAACATACAATTAGGATGTAAAATTATTACTCACAATTCTCACGACAACTTTATACTTTTAGTGCAAGGGAAGTGACCTTTGATATATAGTAGCTCTGATTGATCCATTTGTTGACAATAATAAGGATCACTGTGGTAGGTTTAGACGTAGCTCACATATTTGCGGATCTATGTTTTATGTTGTGCTCTAGCGATGAGTCTACTAGTCAAGACTCCTATCAAATGACAGAAATTGCCAAGGATGCTCAAGAACAACTCTTATGGCCTACAACCACTGGGACTCACATCGAGTAGAATGGAATTGGGTACTAGGATGTTTGCATTTGTATTCATCTAATATCTTTATAGTCGAATCGGACAATATCATCAGATTACTTGATAATTATTCAATCAATTTTCTCCTCTGATTAATATCTTTGAAATTAGGATGGTCTGCAATTGTAAATCCTCATAATGCTTGTTTTATGTTTCGAGCTAGCCGTGGTCGAGTACGTTCAAAGTTTTGGATGTGATGTGGATAAATTGTTCTACGACAAAATCTCGCTATTTGATTTGATGAGGCTTACATTGTTCTATGACAAAGTCTCAGCTAGTAGCGCCGTGCCACATGATGAACCTAGACTTGGAACAGTGGTAATAATCATGAAATGTGGTGGGCTTTATCAGGTTAGCAACCGAAAGCTACCAGCCCATAGGTTTTCTCTTTTGGGCCCAATCAAGGCCTCATCTCAGATGAGTTCTACTGTCGTCATAAAATTTAAATAAGTTGGCATAATTAGCGGATCTAGTACGTCTATTCTTAATTTGAAAAATAGTTACCAACACTAATCAAATATAACTAAAAAATAAAAAAAACCAGACAAAATTAGAGGCAGCGTGAACATCACTTACACTGATGCTTGCGCCTGTGGAAGAGGCCAAGCCACTTGAGCCTCACATCAATATCATCCTTGGTAGACTTAGCCTTCTCAATCTCCTCCAGAGGAGTCTTAGCCAGCTCCCTTATCCCATCCTCAACCACAAGCTTCATTGGCTCCCTCTCAATCTTAATCTTCTCTTGTGGGTTAATCCCCCCCCTGAACTTCTCCTTCAACACAAAGTAACCCCCCTCCCTCTCCTCCACTCTTGGCTCCAACCTCTCCTCGCTTATCGTAGGCGACGCAGGCGTGGCGGTCGGGGCCGGGCTGCTTGTCGCTGCCCTCGGCCGCCGCCTCGATGGCCGGGCGGTCGCTAGAGCAGGAGCAAGGAATTGCTGGAGGGAGGTTGAAGAAGACATTTGGCGATTGGTTTTAGTCTGCGTTTGTGATGGTTCGGAAGTGGGAGTATGTGAGGATTTATGGTGATCATTTTTTGTAGTCGGTGAGACTGAATCAGCTCTTGGGTGTCACAAAGGGCCAACACCACGCTGTGAAGCGTATGTGATTATAGGAATGAAAACACCTATAGATGGGCCCTCATAGAAAACATTATAGGTAAGGCATAACAAAATCTTGACACACCCATCACTATCGGTAGCAAACAATATAGTAAAGTTGACCATGATTATGCGAGCAGTGATTGTGCTTAATAAACAACCTTACTCCGACAATAATTATTCAATTTAGTGTCTTCTCGTAAGATTTTCTATGGGAAAACTTTTCCTAATCATAGGAATATTTTAAGGGTGCGTCACAAATGATGTCTTGCGTGTGTAGGGAAGGGGTTAACTTAGCCTTTGCGGGCCTTCATTGGACGTTGACCACGAAAGTTGTGGCTGTCATGAGAAGGCCAAAAACCACATCAAGTTTCAAAGTTTAATTAGGCTTTGGCCATTCAATAGGCGCGCGGAGGTCGTTGGCTCGGCTCTCCGCTTTTGTACTTGTGATGGGCACATTTCCGATGAAATAATATATAGCCTGATTGTTATTGATATATTGAATAAGGGTTCGAGTTCATGACACTCTCCCAATCTTCTCAGTTCGTTCAAAATACATTGCTCTGAGGATCATCATCTCTAGGCTATATCAGTCGCTCTTAAAAACTATAGTTTCCGTTAACGCCCTATGTATAAAACAGAAGTTAATTAATGAAGTATGGTTTAGTGAAATATAGTGTCGATTTTATAATAATATGACATAATAATCTTTACAGCGTGCTTGGTTAGTGTTGTGCGTCGGCGGAAGCGTGCGCACAAACCAAACGAGTCGGCGGGTAATGAGAGGAAAACAACTAACGAATGTAATTCACACAAAAAGGACACAAATCAATCACAAACACTGATATTTACGTGGTTCGGCAATTGCCTACGTCCACAGGGAGATGATAGGGAGATTTTACTATATGAATGAGAAAACAACGGGTTACAACTCACACAAACACTCTCAAAATAACCCAACCAAAGATCTCTCACTCCCTCACAATAATCTCCCTCTCAAAGTGCTCAAAAGTCTCACAATTCTGTGATTACAACTCTCCTATAAACCCTAAAAAACGTGTTTCAATTTATATCAAAACACAATCCAAAACAGACTGAGAATCAAAAAACTAAAAAACCGGCCCAATATTTGCTATTAGTCGATTGATGGGAACTCATTCGTCGACTGGTAGCCCATCATCAGTCGACTGATGACTTCCCATCAGTCGACTGTCTAGAAGACTGATTTTTAGCCCTGTAGTGTTCATGCGATCAATCGACTGGTTTTGGTCCACCGGTCGACTAACCCGAAGATACCCTGTACCTGTGTTTTCTTCATCATTTTTTCGTCGTTTTTTATAATTCTCCACCTCGACGAAGTGTTCCCAAAACTAACCCGACACCAACAAGAGCACCAATACGTCATCTCGCCAAATCCGGCTGCACCACTGTGGTTGCCTACGAACCTCCTCTCCCAAGGGAACAAGCCGCTCGTAGTTCATCCAAATGGACGCGACAGACCTCAACAAGAACGAATTTGTAACAAGCTTCTACAATGATCAAACTTGTTGCTCGGAATTACCTTCGTGAGCATATCCGCTGGATTGTCTTTTGTGTGTACGTTCACGAGCTCCACATCCCCATCTTCAAGAACATCTCGAACGAAGTGATAACGAATGTCGATATGCTTCATCCTCGCATGGAAAACCTGATTCTTTACCAAATAAATAGCATCATGCTATCATAATAAACGGTGACAGATCGTTGTGAAACATCAAGATCATCCAAAAGTCCTCGAAGCCAAATTGCCTCCTTAACAACCTCCGTAATCACCGTATACTCTACATCCATCGTTAAAAAAGCCACTGTAGATTGTAAGGTGCATCTCCAACACACCGGTGCATGGGTCAAAGTGAACACATACCCCGTCGTTGACTGGCGTTTATCCAAATCTCCAACATAGTATGAATCGACAAAACCATTACATAGCTGCCCACCGCTAGTGTCCCGTTCAAACACCAAATCAATGTTGAGAGTACCACGAATATATCTCAATATCCACCTCACGACATCCCAATGACCCGGACCCGGGTCGTGCATGTATCATGAAACCATGCTCACTGCTTGCGATAAATCCGGTCTCGTACATACCATGATATACATCAAACTTCCCACTGCGTTCTCATATGGAGTCTTCGACATCAACTCTCTATTTTTAACTGTCTTCGGTGAGTCAGCTAAAAGCTTCAAATGGGCTCCCAAAAGTACACTAACTAGCTTCATCTCCATGCTCATATTGAATCGCTATAAAACCTTCTTCATATAAGTCACATGTGTCAAACAAATTCTGTCTTTATCTTTGTCTCTATCGATCTCCATCCCCAAAATGCGCTTTGATTCACCCAAATTTTTCATCTCAAATTCGCTCAAAAGCTGTATCTTTAAGTCATCTATGGCGATCTGGAAATAGAAGCAACCAACATGTCATCGACATAAAGTAACAGATAAATGTACGCACCTTAACGCAACTTGTGATAATAAGCGCAAGGATCAAACATGGTTATTTTTCAATTATTGTGTTACTTGAATTAGAATTCCTATTATGTTTTTTAGTTTCAGGTTATTATAAATTGGAAACTACTCAGATATGAACTAGACACTCAAAACAACCCTTTAAAATCATAGCATTGAACTTGGGTATGGGCTGAAATGAACCCAAACTATGTCTAACGAGTTTTAAGAAATGTATGTGAGCATTATAAAGTGTAAGATATACATTCATGAAGTGTTTGGCAAGTGTTTTAAATTAAAACATTTATCATATAATTGAGCACACGACAGAATAAACGTATGCATATATCCAAGGAGTGTCCATGAAGTTTGGGTGCAGACAAGTGTTGGATACGTGTTGGGTATGAGTACAGCTTCATGATAGAAGTACCCGAGTGACATAGGAGCTAAAAGTACCCTAATGCCACTAGGAAGGAACCCTAGAGGGGGGTGAATAGGATTTATGCTAATCTAATCCGATTTATGCTAATTTAAAACTAATTAACAAATATCCTAGCAAATATGATATGTAACAATGAATATATGCAAGGATAAGTAAACTAAGCAAGGGCAATCAATATAGTGGATGAAATAGACAAGATGTAATAGGCGATATAAGCAATGAGCACAAGTATAAATGAACGCCAATGCAAGCTCAAACATAATCAAATGATCACGGAGTTCGAACCTTCCGTCCTACGTCTTCGCTCCCATTCCCGGGGAGAAACCCACTACACAACCAGGTTTTCAACGCTCACCCGAATAACGTATTACACCTCACAATTCGGTTTTCTTGCTCACCGAAAACTTTACAATCACTCACAATATAAACACACTAACTACCACCTCAAGTGTTGGTCTTTAGCCCGTGTCTCCCTCAAGTGTTAGGAATTACAACCTCTCTCTAAGCATTACCACCTACCCCACTCCTCTTGGGACGACCCCGTCTCTCACCACACACTTCTCTCGGTGTACTAGTGCAATACAAAGTGAACCTCATAATTAAGCACTCAAATTAACAAATGGTTTGTTCTCTAAATAAGGTGAGAACACAATATAAGCTCACACTCTAAGTCACAAACCCACAACTCAAATTATACTATGAATATAAATACAATAAGCTCAATAGGTTGTGTGTGAACAAAGAGATAAATAAATCAAAACTACACTCAATGTAAATCTAGCTTATGAAAATTAAGTTCAAACATATAAATAGCTAGAAATAGAGTTTAGAAAAACTTCTCTATAGATCAAGAGAAAGAGGGAGAAGAGTTGGATGCTCAAACACAATAGATGATCTCCACTTGCTCTTGTGAAATTCTCTTTACAAACAAAATTCTTAAACACTCTTTTAAACAAACTAAAACAAACTTTAAACCCTTGTTAAACATGTTTAAAATATTTTTGGTTATTAAAATAGAGCTGAGTATAAGGGGATATTTATAGGAAACCCCGAAGATCAAGAAACACCAGCAAAAAGACCAAAAAACCAAAACATAACAAAGGCTGAAAACACTAATCGCTATGCCATCAGTCGACTGACGACCTTATCAGTCGACTGATGATCTCATCAGTCGACTGATCAGTCGACCAAAATAAAACAAAAACTTTTTGACATTCCAGGTATTTCTTCAGTCGACTCATCAATCGGCTGATGTTATCAGTCGACTGACCAATCGACTGATAACAAGTTATCAGCCTGTTTTGAAACAAAAATCTGATTTTCAAACCTCTTTTAAAAATAGCAAATAAAACCAGAAAAATATAAAACTTTGAGAAATAATTATAAACATGATAATATACATGTTACAAAAACAAGTTTTCAAAAAACACATCCCAAAAGAGAAATCTTTTTATTTTACAAGATAGTCCAAAACATGTAAATGAAAAACACTTGTTTTTAACATTGGACATAAACCATGTTTTGAAACTTTAAAAACTGATTTTTATAGACTTAATAAAAGTTATTAAGTCTATAAACTAATAACTCAATACTATGCAAAAATGAGGTTTTGCACAATATGCATTTAACAAATATGAAACATGTATGGATATGTAAACAATAATATAGGTTTCATATTTATATAAACTTGTAAACTATAAAACCAAAACTTGTGTATATATACATAACTATATATATATACATAGAAACCAAATAAAATATGTGTGTATATAATATTGAGCTTAGAGTACTTAACACACATAATATAAAAGCTAAACTAAATTACTCAAGCTTGATAAAGGTCTTCAATGAGCTCTACTTGATAAACTTGCGGATGAATCTTGAACTTGGATCTTCAACTTGAATTACATAGGCTTCATTCTACTATTCCGCCAACCTCCATTGGATATGATCGTGAATGCTTGATTCTATCCATCCTGTAGCATGTTGTTTGCCTAGAATAAATACAAAACACAAACACTAGACAAACAACATTAGATATAAATTATTTGTAAATCATTATCAAAACAAAAGGACCCAACAGGAGCTACTGTTGGTTTCCTCTAAACACTTCTTAAATAATGCGTTACATTAATACCTCATGATTTATATAATATTTACATATTTTCTATTTTATTTAATAAGATGAACATGTTTAAACTTTTTGGCCTTTACTTGTAACCTTATATTCGAAGCAAAGTCATGATCATGCTTAGCTTATTCCCTAAATCCATATTTTTAGAAGTCATTACTGATAAATCATTTTATTTAGGTTAGCATGGCCTGTAACTACATCAGAGATAAGGATTGAATGTACGTGGGTTGTACAGAATGCATGCAATCTATTTTCGTTAACGGAGTTAGTGTTTTCATGGACTTTGTATGTAGACACGATATGGTCCGACATAGGAGACTCATTTGTCCATGTAAATTATGTGTGAATAAGTTACATCAATTGGAGGAAGAAGTAGAACTTCATATTGCAAATAATGATTTTGTAAGCGATTACAAAACTTGGGTACATCATGGAGTAATTGAAGGTCTTAGTGATGTAGATAAAGAAGAACAAGAAGAAAACAACTTTTTTCTCGATGAGGAAATGGAGAAAATTGTTGAGATAGCTATTGGTAACACTAACCCTGCTGAAGATCTTCCTTTCGGAGCAGGACATCGTGAAGATAATTATGATAAATACATGAATGATCCTAGGAGGTCCATTTATGAGAATGCAAAACACTACATACTTTCATGGTTCATCCATCTATTCTTGATTAAATGTCTAAATAAATGGAGGAACAAGTCATTTACGATGCTCCTCAAGTTTCTTAAAGATTCTATGCCTCCGGAGAACCATGGGCCGGAGAACTGGTACGAAGCTCAAAAAATAATGTCAAATCTGGGTCTGAAGTGTGAGATGATACATGCATGTCCTAATGATTGTATAATTTACTGGAAAGAAAATTTAGAAAAGATAAAATGTACCTACGAAGAGGCTAGATATAAGAAGAAAGTACATGATCAGAAGAAAGATATACCTATCAAGATAGTACGATACTTTCCCATAACACAGAGGCTACAGAGGCTATTCAAGTGTAAGAAGACAACAGTGGTGATGACTTGGCATCATCGTGTACGTCCAAGTGAAAATGGACGAATGAGTCATCCTAGAGATACGTCTGCATGGAAGGATTTTGATAGTAAGCACCTAACATTTAGTTAGGAACCTGGCAATATCTGGCTGGTGTTTGGGTGGAAAATTGATTTCATTGATGAGTCCATTACAGCTTCAAACACCTACAATAAACTCAAACAAAGAAAATAGCCTTTTTATAAGACTTTAAATCAAAAGTTACAATTTTCTCTCAAACTACACACAATAGAAGTTTATCACCTATTGCTTGTGCGGGATCGTTGCCGGTGCCGGGGTTTATCCGTGGACCGCCTACGGATCAGATCTGGTGAGCAGAAGTTTGGATAATTAGTGCTTTCGCTTCACGAAGGAAGTGATTGCAGTAGCGGCGATTTTGACTAAGCAAAATCACGGCTCTTCTCGGGATTTAAGACTAAGCTTAAATCCGGAGGATGGTGGAATGAGTCTCAGATCTCTCGAACCCTTACTTTGTTGAAGAACTCCGCCAAGATCTGCTAACTCTCTGAAATTCGTGCTCCAATCTCCAATTTGACAGCACTTCGTCCTCTTGATCTCCAGATCCTTCAAAAATGAACACCTGAGCCTCTATTTATAGGCTTGGTTAGTGGTTTTCTTGGATCAAAACGAGGGATTCCCTCTATCTTCAGTTAGGAACTGTCTAACAGCAATATCAGAGCAGTTGGAACCATAAATCCCGAAAGAATCCACGAAAGAACCGAAAAACTGATTCTGGCCGTTTCACCGAAGTGGTTCGGCCTTGGCCAAACCACCAAATGGTGGTTTGAACTTGGCCGAACCACCATTTGGTGGTTTGACACTGGCCGAGCCACCATTTGGTGGTTTGACTCTGGCCGAACCACCATTTGGTGGTTTGAACTTGGCCGAACCACCATTTGGTGGTTTGAACTTGGCCGAACCACCATTTGGTGGTTTGACATTGGCCAAACCACCATTTGGTAGTTTGACATTGATCAAGCCACCATTTGGTGGTTTGACATTGGCCAAACCACCATTTGGTGGTTTGACATTGATCAAGCCACCATTTGGTGGTTTGACATTGATCGGGCCACTTGGTGAATCCTCTCGTTTTGAATGCTGACGTTCATCGCTTCCTCTTCGTCTCGAGCTATATACGGGAGCTTATAGGCATTTTTAGACGCCTACAGCTGGGAATGGCTAGTGATGGATTTTGCCCCTTCAACTTTAAAGGCAATCCCTACAGCACATGGCCTGTCACGCGCCACTTCCCAAAATACCTGGAAATCAGAACGTGAACAAGCCCACGACGTATTAGATTGAGAAGAAATATACACTATTATTTTTTTTCTTTTCTTTTTCTTCTCAATCCAACAAGCTAAGCGTCTAGAAATAAATACAATACGAAGTCACAGGTCCCCGATCGCAATAGCAAGAATATAAAGATAACTCAGAATAAGGAATAGACATATCATTAACAGTAAATTATCCCAGACATAAAATATGGGTCCAACATACCCTTATTACAAAATAGTCCAACTAGGAAATAAGAAATACATAGTCCATAAATAAAATACTATTAAAATACTAAGTCCAACATCAACTAAAGAAAAGTACGGTAAAAGAGTTTTAATGTCCAACTACTACTACGAAAGAAAACCACTACGCTTCAGCTGGTTCTTCTACTCCTTCTACAAGGCACCCGGCTGAGAATCCTCTGACTCCTGTATGATTCCGAGCTGAGTCTGTCTGTCTCCTAAATCTGACGTACACCCAGAAAATAGGAGTACGTCAGCGTGTATAACACATGGCAATATCCCCTAAGGCAGGAACAAATACAATAATCGTAATGATAATATATGCGTGGTCAATGCGATAACAGAAATAAAAATATAACATGTGATGATAGTAATAACGATAGGGGCATGCAACTGGAATACTAATAATCAGAAGAATCCAAAAATCAACCAAGTAACAAGATCATGCAGGTAGCGATCAGAAACCATCCAAGCAACAAGGTCATACAATAGATGGAATTAATACTTAAAAATCTATAACAAGAGACGTAGTACGTCGAGCGAAATAATCCAAACAAGGAAACCCTCATGTATATACCATATGTCTCAAATTGTAGATAATTAAATATTGACCCCGATCTATGTATGAAAAGAAATACAACTGACCTATATATCACACAAGCATTCATATTCACCTTAAGTAACAAGATCATGTACTATTCATTCTATAACTGATCACTGGTCCACATCTCACACAAATATAATGCTCATATCATCGGATAACTGATTGATCGCAAATCACAAATATCCCAACTCCTCAGACCCACCCCGGTGACTACACAAACTTTACCGGTGCTAGCCCGGAATACAACCACAATCATAAATATCTTAGCTCCTCAGACCCACCCCGGTGATTGCACAAACTTCATCGGAACGAGCCCGAAATACAACCACAATTATAAATATCTCAGCTCCTCAGCCCCACCCCGGTGACTACACAAACTTCACCGGCGCGAGCCCGGAATACAACCATAATCACAAATCTCATCTCCTCAGACCCACCCCGGTGACTACACAAACTTTACCGGCGCGAGCCCGGAATACAACCATAATCACAAATCTCATCTCCTCAGACCCACCCCGGTAACTACACAAACTTCGCCGGCGCGAACCTGGAATATACATCAACAATCCTAACCGCCCACATGGACCAAGACTTCTCATCCCAATTATCGTAATTCCAGGTCAACTACACACGAAGTTCTAGGTCCTGACTGTGTCATACAAGTCACTATAGTCATGTACTTCTCATGATTCTCAATATGGAATAATAAATACAATTACGCAAGTGTCAATGTCATGAAGTGTGAACAGGGGTCCTGATCACATGCAAGAAACATACGAGAGTAAAGCTACTATTAACAATGCAAGATGAAACTACCATTAACAGATGTTTTGCACATGAAAATTGAAGTCTCAGTTATTAACTCCAAGAATAATTTTCTTTAAAATTATCTCTCATTATAAAAATCTAAAATAGCTCTTTTTCTCAAAACAAATTCTTTTTAAATATTATAAATTCTCTAAAATAAATCCATTATCAAATTAAATTCTTTTAACTTATTATAATTATTCCAAAAACACTATTTATCACATACCAATTATTTAGATCAATATTCTTCAGCAAACAACCCACACAGATAAATACGTCACAAATATATTATGCAAATAATTTATAACAGGTATAGAGTTCAGATCTGAGCAAGAGGGATCTTGCCTCGGGTTGTGCCGAACGAATCAATGCTAACGGTGCGGGTCCGCGGTCTGATCTGGACGCGGGTAGGAACGATGGTGCGGCGCGGCGTCCGCTATGTGCTGTAGGGGAAGACGACGGCAACATCGACAACAGGGATCTCGACGTGGCTACGGGGTTTCGACGGTGGGCGTTAGCGTGGGCTGGGGCGACGTCGGAGGAGGAGAGGTGGTGCAGCACCGGATCTGGAGTCGGGGTGAGGCGGCTGAGATTTTGGGTTTGGTTACGGGTATTTTATATATATATATATATATATATATATATATATATATATATATATATATAATATTAGGGTTAGGGTTAGGGTTTATAACAAAAATTATTAAATTAAATATTTACGAGTATTTAAAAATTAAACTAATTACAGAATAATTTTCTACAAATAAAAACATACATGTTGTGCTAATACAACAGTTGATACGAAATAGTCGAAATATACCCATATTATATAATTAAACAAGAATAAGTAATAATAAAATTATTTCCACTTAAAATTAAAATCAAATTATTATAGGATAATCATCTATATAATAAAACGTACCAGTTGTGCTAATACGATAGCTGATACACAACAATTGAAATAATACAATAATTTACACAAATAGTACGTAATTAATAATACAACATAATACACGAAATAATACGCAATAGTACAATAATACAACATATTATATAGAATAATACATAATAGTACCGATAACATAACAGATTAATTTTTGAAATTTTTGCTGCTCAAAATAAATTTATAAATACCAAAATCATTTAAATAATTATATAATCAGATTTTTAAATTATAGAAAATTATAGAAAATCGAGAAAAATACAAATATTTTTTTAAAAATTATAATTAAATATTTTAAAATACTAAAAAATTATTTTAACTAGTATCAAAATTCACGGTCATTACATGGCCCGTTGTGATGATGGTTGATAACCTCTCACCATGGTTAACTATGGACCAATCATATTTTATGATGTCTGTTCTTATTGATGGTTCTAAGTCACCGGGAAATAATATTGACGTCTATCTTTGACCTCTTGTCGAAGAGTTAAGGTCTTTATTCTTCAATGGTGTGGACACATATGATGCGGACACGGGGACAAACTTCACCATGCGTGCAGCCTTAATGTGGATAATTAACGATTTTCCTGTGTATGGAATGCTATCTTGTTGGTCTATATATGGTTACACTGCATGTCCTTACTATCACCTCTAGACAACATCGAGAAGGCTACCATTTAGCAATAAGACTTGTTCTTGTGGCCATCAGTGCATGTTGGATGAAAATCATTTGTACAGAGATAACACCATCCACTTTAATAGTACTAAAGAGAATCACCCGCATCCAGACCCATTATTGGAGAGGATATACTTGCTCAGTGGAATGGTAAAAAAATGTGACTTTTAGAAAAGTTAAGGGAAGACAGGAAACACCACAAGGGTGGAACAAAAAAAGTGTCTTCTTCAAACTACCCTACTGGAAGACAAATAAAGTGCAGCACAATCTAGACATCATGCACAATGAGAAGGGAGTATCTGAGCACATACTTAACTTCCTTCGAAGAGTCATGATCACCATATTATTATAGAGCATCTTCTTCCACTCTTTCTCAGGACTTCCCTTCCTAAATCAGTCAGTTTAGTGATCAACGATCTCTGTAGATTCTTTCGGGAATTATGCGCTAAAAACATTGAGGATGATAAGTTGAAGATGCTAGACGATGAAATTACCATATCTTTGTTCAAGCTTGAGCGTATTTTTCCACCATCATTCTTTGATATCATTATACACCTGACTGTTCATCTTGCAACCGAGGCTAGGCTTGCCAAACCGGTACAATATCGATGGATGTACCCCATCAAAAGGTACCTTTAGTTTTTTAATTAATGTAATCAATATATTTTTATTTTACAGCTTGGATGTGGTGATTTAGTGTAATCTTTTGTAGGTACCTACTCACTCTGAAAAATTATATCTGCAATTGAAATCGACCAGAGGGTTCTATTATGGAAGGTTGTCTACTAGAGGAAGTAACCACTTTTTGTTCCCATTATCTGGATGAAGACATTAAGACAAAGCTCAACAGACCTCTTGTGATTCATGATAGACCATCTAAAAAGCCGGATTACAATAGAATGACGCTTGCATTTATCAACAAGATTCATTGTTTTATCCTTCAATATCGAATGCCATGGAGAAGATAGAGAGTATGTCTATTTCACATAATTATATACGTTTATATGACACAATATAGTTCTCACATTAACTACTTATTTTGACATTAGAATACACAGATATGAAATACGTGCAATGCATAGTAATTGGAATGAGGCACGTGTTGAAACACATCATTAGGGCAATTTTTGCAATTGGTTTAAACATTATGTAGATTTCTATTATCTCATTTTTTGACTCATTCTATTAATTTAATCTAACATCTTTATGTAATTGTCGTATTAACCTTTTTGTCATAGCCGATTATCGGATGTAGAATCAATATTAGATAAGGAACTTGGATATTTGGCTACACTTTCAGATGCTGAAGTTATATACTATAAAGGATTCAGTGTTGGCGGTTACAAGTTTGAAACCAAGTCTATAGAAGAATCTCCAACCACCTAAAATAGTGGAATTGCAACCCTAGGCACTAATGATGAGACATACTATGAATACATTAATAACATATTTGGTATCAACTATCCAGGACGAGCATGATGCATTTATGTCTTTCAGTGTGTTTGGTATGATATGAAGACTAGAACTGGTAAGTGGAGAGACAATTACAGCACTTGGGTAAATGAATATGGATTGACGAGTGTAAACACCACATGTTTTTCCTTTGAGGATGATCCATTTATATTTCAAGAATAAGCATTTCAAGTATACTACTCAAAGTGGTTGAGGCATCCGTGGTGGAGTGTTGTATATCTATGGAGGCCCAGGAATACTTACGACGTCCCACAATTCGTAGATTTGGAGGTTGTAGAGATCAATGATGACAAAGAATTTGAGCAAGGAGGAGTTGTATGTCAAGATAAATCTCCTAAATCTGATAAAGTTTGTTGGGTTAGGAATTATTTGAATAGTAAAATACTTATAGATATTCCTACAACTTCTAGGGAATCTATAAAACCTAACACTTCTGTAAAGGGTCTGTTTGTTTGCTCCAAAAAAAACGGAAATATGTTGCCACCTCACCTTTCATGAAAACCCCCATGTGCCACATGGGTTTTTGCTTTCAAGTGATTTCCATTTCAAGTGTTTGTTTCGTCTTTAATTTTAAAGAAATAAGGTGCCACATGTGTTGCCACCTTTATTTTTCAAGAAATATGTTTTCACACCAAATTGGGCTGAAAACACTTGGAAATGTCCCATCTCAGAATTATTAATTAGTAAAAACACTGTTTGAATAGTCATGAAGAATAAAACGAAATATTTAAATGCCACATTTCTCATTTCCTTTTTCTTGTTCTCAAACAAACACAAGAAACAGAAATCAAAGCACTATTACTATGGAGGCTTTTTTTGTCTGTTTGTGTGACTTGGCAGTGAAAAGGAACCTTTTCTTTACGAAACAAACAAAAGAAATGAAAACCAGGAAATGTCTTGAAATGTATTGAATTCATTTCAAGAGCTACATTTCCATTTCTGAATTTTTTGTGGAAATAGCCAAACTGGCCCAAAGTGAAAAAGATAACCATTATAAAAATTCATGTTGTTTAAAATTTATATCTTCAAATTTATAAATATGTGTATTTCACATATATCTTATATGAATTGTGAAATTCTTTCTATGGCTTGACAAAGATGTATGTGTTAGGGATTCGAAACAATCAAATCGAACCATTGCCCTTCCGGACCTTGTTAGAAAGTTGAGCAAGAAAGAAATTTATCACAAATTAAAGATAAAAACTTGTAGAAATAAGAACAAGGGAGAACACACAAATTTAACGAGGTTCAGCAACGTGCCTACATCCTCGGGAGCCACACCACACAATCTCTTTGATTAATTAAAGAAAGAATACAAGCACTCAAACAAGGGATTACTCTCTCTGAGATTATCTCTCTCTTTTCTCTATTTCTGATAGTTTTTCAAGTTCTCATTAGCCCTAGAAAACATATAGACATATATATGAATCCTAGCACAAACAGAATTCAAAATAGATTAGGAAACTGCCAGCTCAACTCGAGGTCGACCAGCGAACCAGTTGCGGTCAAACGAATAAATAACAGAAACCCAAAATGCTTACAGGGTATCTCCGATCGACCATAGAACCTATCACGGCCGACCGCAAAAAGTCCAAAGACTTTTCTCAGATGCGTGCACGTTCACGGTCGACCACCGAGAGCACCGTGGTCGACTGCACTGTAGTTTTCCTGTTTTCTTTGTTTTGCTTCATCTTCTTGATTCTATCTTCGGCTTCAGCTTTTGGTCTACACTTAGACTAACAGTCTCCCACATAGAGACCAAAGCACTGTCAGCGAGTTCACCAGAACTCTTCCCTTCTTCGTAAGTATCTTCTCTTCCCCGGAAAATACTTTCTTAAATCATCAACATCTCGGCGATCTTGCCGATCCTCCTAGTGTGGCTCTGCATTCATCTTCTAATCGTGAAGGCCAACTGAAGTTGTGCACAACTCCAGTTTCTCAATGGTGACTGTCTTCGTCAACATGTCTTCCGGATTTTGACTCCCCAAAATCTTCATTAAGTGTAACTTTTCATCTTCAATCAGCGAGCATATAAAATAGTTTCGTACGTTGATGTGCTTCGTTCTAGTGTGATAAACTAGATTCTTGGCAAGATATAGTGCTCTGGCTATCACCATAAAGAACTCCTCTCACTTGCTTCAAATCCAACTCTTCTAAGCACCCGTTAAACCATATCATCTCCTTGCTTGCTTCAATCACCGTGACATACTCAGCCTTGGTTGTAGATAAAGTCACAATCTTCTGCAGACGTGAGACCCTACTCACTGCTATTGATGCTAAGGTATAAACATACCCCGTGGTGTTTCGCCTTGTATCATGATCACCAGCGAAGTCCGCATCCACGTAACCGTGCACCACCAGCTTCTTCTTCCTAAAACATAGTAGCTTGTTCGTTGTCCCTCTCGAGTACCTTAATATCCACTTCATGGCCTCCTAATACTACTTCCCTAGATTGCTTGAAAACCTACTCATAACTCCCACTACATGAGCAATGTCTAGCCTCGTGCAAACCATCACGTACATGAGACTCCTAATGGCCGAAGAGTAAAGCACCCTGCTCATATGCTCTCTCTCTCTCTCTGCATCTGTCTTAGGTGATTGCTCTTCAGATAACTTGAACTGGCTTCCAAGGGGTGTGCTAACAATCTTAGCATTCTGCATATAAAACCTCTGAAGTACCTTCTCAATATATTCAGCTTGGCACGACCTCAACATCCCTTCAGCTTCATCCCTATTAATTCATATCCCTAGAATTTGCTTTGCTACATCCAGATCCTTCATTGCAAACTCCTTTGTCAGCTGCTTCTTTAAACTGTTTATCTCCTCTAAACACGATAATAAAGCTAGACTCAAACCTCTTGAAATAGCAGCAATGATCCGAATTGCATCTTTTGTAGCCATTGTTTTGCATGAAGTTATCAAACTTGTTGTACCACTGTCTCGGAGCCTGTTTTAAACCATATAAGCTCTTCTTGAGCTTGCATACCATCTCTTCTTTTCCTTCTTCAATGAAGCCAACAGGTTACTTCATATAGATTTCTTCATCCAAGTCACCATAAAGAAAGGTAGTCTTCACATCTAACTGCTCAAGAAAGAGGTCTTCTGCAGCCACCAAGCTCAACACCACCTTGATGATTGTGAGCTTTACAATAGGGGAAAATATCTCCGTGTAGTCCACTCCTTCCTGCTGCTGGAACCCTTTTACAACTAATCTGACCTTAAGCCTCTTGCTTCCATCACTCTCTTGCTTGACCCGGTAGACCCATTTATTTTGCAAGGGCTTTTTCTATGCAGGTAGTTGGGCTAATTCTCATGTTTCATTAGTAAGTAGAGAATCCATCTCCTCCTGCATCGCATGCTCCCACTAGTGAGATTCACTCACTTGCATAGGCTCCTCATAGAACTCCGATTCATCGCTGTCTGTCAATAATAAGTAATCAAGAGATAAAAGATATCTAGGATTCGGTTTAGGTAGCCTGGATGACCTCCTAAGCTCCACGCCCTAGGTAGTTGCTTCTGCACCTGGAGCCTCCTCCGTTCTTCAGTCAGAACTAACATCATCACCCCTATCTAGAAGTTCCTCTAAATCTATGTACTCGGATCCATCTACATTCGAAGTGCTGCTCCTACTACTTTGGCTATCCTAGGTATTTTCTATGTTCTTGTACATCACCTCCTCATTGAATATGACGTCTCGGCTCCTGATGATCTTCTTGTTCTTCTTATCCCAAATACGATACCCGAACTCATCAATGCCATATCTAATGAATGTGCACTTTTGTGACTTAGGGGTAACTTGTCCCTGATATGGTCACTAATATGAATATAAGACACACAACCAAATACCCACAAGTATGAGAGATTCATCTTCTTTCCACTCCAAACCTCCTCTGGAATTCCAAAATCCAATGGAGCTGATGACCCATGATTAATAAGGTAAGCTGTCGTATGCACCGCATCCGCCCAAAATATCTTAAGCCGACCTGCATATAATCGTATACTCCTAGCACGCTCTATCAAGGTCTTGCTCATCCTCTTTACAATGTCGTTCTAGCTGTGACGTCCTTAGAGTAGTCCTCTCTAAGCGAATACCATTTGTAGCACAGAACCTCTTGAACTCCTCCAGCTCGTATTCTCCACCATTGTCTGATCTCAGACACTTCACCTTTAGATATGTCTCGTTCTACACCATGGCCTTCTACTTCTTGAAGACTCCGAACACCTCTGACTTGTGCTTCATGAAATAAATTCACATCTTCCTCGAGTGATCATCGATAAAGGTGACATAGTATCTCAAACCACCAAAAGAAGACACACTGGCTGGACCCTATACATCTGTATGAATCAACTCTAGCTTCTGAGCTTAGGTGGTCTTTCACCCTTCTAGAAACTAACCCTCTTCTGCTTCCCAAAGATATAGTCTTCACAAACCCCGACTTCCACGGAGTCGATCCCGGTTAGCTTTCCCTATGAATGTAAGATCTTCATCCCCTTCTCACTCATGTGTCCTAACCTATTGTGCCACAGATTTGTACTCTCTTTACTAGCTGCAATTGCGAGGATGTCACTCATATTTGAGGTGAGGTAGAGAGTCTCTAATTTGTTGCCTCGGGCAACTACCATTAGTGTCCCCTAAATACACTTTTCCAAAGTCTCTTGCTACATAATTCTGAAGAAGCTTCTTATTAGTAGTAGCGTGGAAAGAGGCTTCTGAGTCGATAATCTAAGAATTCGAATCGTTGTCCATAACAAGGATCAAAGCATCCTGCACGATATGAGCCTCCTTCTCACCTGCATCCTTCTTTGGACTCTTGCAGATTGAAGACATATGGCCCTCCTGGCCATAGTTCTAACACTTTTCTTTGATAGGACTAACCTTCGAGTTCGACCTCTTCTTCACTAACTTCGACCGATTTTTGTTCTGGTTCCCTTTCTTCTGGCTTCTGCCTCTCTGCTCGATATTTAGGGCTGAACCTGAACCTTCTGATTCGGGCACTTTTCTTCTAACCTACTTAGATAGAATCATACTAACCACCTCACTCAGCTTGAACTTTTTCTTCCCCATCGAATTGCTGATTGTTGTCACACAACCTGCCCAACTATCCGACAACTACGATAGTAATAAAAGGGCATGCACTTTGCCATCGAACGTCATGCCTACGGAGATAAGCTGATCAACAATCATGTTGAACTCGCTGAGGTGCATCGTGAAGGACCATCCTTTGCCATCTTGTGGTTGAAAAGTGTTTTACCAGATACACCTTGTTTGCTATAGACGGTTGCTCATACATATTCGCGAACGCTTCCATAAGCCATACCGTCATCTTCTCCTTCAAGATATTGTGGGCTACTATCTTAGCGAGCAACAACCAGATTTTCCCTAGAGCCTTCCTATCCAGTATCTCCTAATCATCGTCTCACTCTGTAAAACCCCATATAATTAAATAAATGAGTTTTTATTATGAAAAATGTGTTTATATCATAGAGGTGTATGATAACAAGTATTTTGGGATCAAATAAATATTATTATGTGAGAGAAATCAAGTGGAAAAGACCAGCACACGATAGGTTCATGCACAACAAATTTTTGCTATGCGGTCGACCGCGCGTGGCACGACGGTCGATCGCACAGCGGCCAGACTGTTTTCCTAGTCCGGTTTGTGTTGGATTTTAGGTCGGGTTTGAGAGCTTATATATATATTAAATAATTCGGGAGAGCCTCCTCTTCATCACAGAAAACCCTAGCAGCCTCCCCCTACCCTCTTGCAAACCCTAGCTTGTTCTTTGGGTGATTCTTGGAGGATTTCAAGGAGTTCGAGTGAGATCCAGCGGTGTTCAGCGAAGGAGAACCCCCTCACGACCTTACCCACAGTTGTTCATCACCCCTCAGGCGAGTTTCATCTCGCCCAACCCTACACCCAGTTTTAAATGTTTTTAAATGATATTTTTCATGGGTTTTTGTTAAGCCTAACATGCTAGTTTGAGTATAAAAGTTGATCTTTATATTGTATGTTTCCAAAGAACATGTTTTCAGATTAATAATGATCACCCACGTTTTCCTAAGTGCGGATTTTGAACTGGTGTTTAGAATAACAAGAATTTTGAAAGAAAAACAATTGTTTTCGAAGGTTTCGTCATATATATGCATGTTTTAAATTGTTTCTTTTTTGGCTATAGTGATGAGACTGTTTATATCATATTCCAGATATGTTAAATCACATGCATAGGGTTTCTAGTACATATACACATCACAAGAAGATCGAGATCAATAGTAGTTAGAACAAAAACCTAAAAATAGGATTTTTCTGCTTCGCGGTCGACCGCGGGTGGCGCGACGGTCGACCGCGTATCGTGCACAGATCGGTTTTCAACTTCTGTCTTGATCGCGATCGACCGCGCTGGGCGCGGCGGTCGATCATCGATCGCAGTCGACCGTGCATGGCGCGGAGGTCGACCGCTAGGGAGCACAAAAACACAGTGAGTTTCTGTTCTTAGTGCGGTCGACAATGCTAGGCGCGACGGTCGACCGCGAGTCAGATTTCTATCCTGTTTTGTTTTGTGCATACGTCGTGTGGCTGGCTAGATTTCTGGATTATTTGGGATTGTTAAGCACAGAGAATTGTGTTCATGAGTTGATTACAGACAGGAGGTTTTGTTTATTTCACTGAGACAGGAGAGTGAATAGTATATAGATGTTTTTAATTTGAAATCCATTGTAGTCCATGTGTTTGACGCCTATCTTTTACTGCCCATGTGTTGGACCTCGATCATATAGTCCATGTGTGGGACATTTGCTCATTTCAGTCCATGTGTTGGACAAGTAGCTTTGCGGCCCATGTGTTGGACTTACGTTATTTATAGTCCATGTGTTAGACCTACCCCATGTGTAGTCCATGTGTTGGGCTTTATCATATTACAGTCCATGTGTTGGACATTGGTTACATGCAGTCCATATGTTGGACATTCAGTGAATTTTGCCTCATCTAACATATGGTAGATGAAGTTCAAGAGTTGAACAAGTATTCTGATATCTGATAGGATATTTTTGAGATAGTTCGAAATGGAGATTTTGCTCCAAGTTATAGTTGGATTTGATAGTTAGCTATTTACAATATGAGCTTATGGAATGGTTGAGACTTCCTCGCACATGTTGTAAATTCCTAAATATCAAACTATCTTTTTTATTTTAGATTTGATGTTATGACCATCTATATGTATTATCAGTATTTTTCTATCCAACTAGCCCTTCCCTTAGGGTTGGTTGAGATGTTACTCGCTATAGCGCTTTGACGCTCATTGTTTCCCCACTTTCAGATAATGAGCTAGGTGCACGGAGAGCCGTAGCTTGATCGATTTGCTCTAGTTACTGCTTATAGATATTTTATTAGCAGATTATGTTTAGGACTCCACGACGACTTGGTTTATGAACATTGAGATGTTATTTCTAGTTTTATAAAGGCAATGTGCCTTATTGTCACGTCCTTTGTTCTATGTTGAGATAGTTGTACTCAGTTCAGATATTGTTTCTTTTTCTGAGATTCTTTTGATTTATATCAGTAGCGGTTATTTCTTTTAGAATATCTGTTGGTTAATATTTTTGCCGTACATTTTCTTTTGCCTGTTTGTATCTACACCCGTTATTGATTCCACTAGATAGATACTTATTGTGATGGTGAAACATGTTTTTGCACGGTGTAGTGCATGGCAGGTTTGACATTCTTGTTTTCACCTCAGACTGCAGCCTTGTTAAAACCAGGGGTGTTATAGACTCCTCTTTCTTCTATCCCTTATCATTGCCAATCAACGGGCGATACAAGTCCTTCTGATATAGATTGTCCTCCATCTGCAACTTCTGTAGGTGAAGTCTGAATTGTCAAACTTCTCGATCTTAGATTTGATTTCTTCTGTCATGGCTTTCTCACAAATTGCTGAATGAAGCTCTGATACCAGTTGTTGGGAGTTCGAAACAATCAAATCAAACCCTCATCCTTCCGGACCTTGTTAGAAAGTTGAGCAAAAAAGAAATTCACCACAAATCAAAGATAAAAACTTGCAGAAATAAAAATAAGAAAGGACACACGAATTTAACGAGGTTCGACAACATGCCTACATTTTCGGGAGCCACACCACACAATCTCTTTGATTAATTGAAGAAGGAATACAAGCACTCAAACAATGCATTAAGCTCTCTGAGATTCTCTCTCTCTTTTCTCACTTTCTGATGGTTTTTCATGTTCTTATTAGCCCTAGAAAACATATCGATATATATATATGAATCCCAGCCCAAACAGAATTCAAAAAAGATTAGGAAACTGCCAGCTCGACTCGCGGTCGACCGCCGAACCAGTCGCTGTCGACCGGATAAATGACAGAAACCCAATACGCCTACAGGGTATCTCCGGTCGACCACAGAACCCATCGCGATCGACCGCGAGAAGTCCAGAGACTTTTCTCAATCGCGTGCACGTTCACGGTCAACCGCCGAGAGCATGACGGTCGACCGCACTGCAGTTTTCATGTTTCTTCGTTTTTCTTCATCTTCTTGATTCCTGCTTCAGCTTCAGCTTTGGGTCTACACTTAGACTAACAGTATGGAGTTCCTTCACGGAGCAGATCACATAGACTTATACAGCGTGGAGACCTACATCCTCAGGCAAGAAAGCGTAGGCGAGATCTTGAATCTGCTCATGTTGCTACATCCGTACCTAGCATTGGGGAGTTTACTCCAGTTAGATGTAACTATTTAATTTTCTTTTGATTCTGTTTTAACATGATACCTAATCTTTATCACTTACTTATATCTCCTTATTTTGTATTTTTATTATCACAATTGTGCTACTCATGCTATCTAATATACTATCTAACATTTTACCTTGATTAGCAAATCGTCAAGCACCTACAGAAGAAAATGATTTACAGACGACCCCCCTCACACTCCATACCTTCTGGACAATCGTTAGGTTAGTATAATTTTAGTATATTAAGTTTTAAATTTAATACGTTAAGGCTAGATATATTAAAAATAAAAATTTTCCGTTATATGCATACACACACATGCATTTGGACAGTGATCTAGCATTTATTTTATATTTTTTGTTATACTATGCAACTGACCATGGTTATAAATAAAGATTGTGAAGGATGGGTTCGGATAGCATTGAAGGAGATCTTAGTTATTCTTTTAAGTTCTAACATGAGAAACAGGGATACCACCACACACCAGATATCAATAATTTAAGGAGATCTTGTATCTGAAGCATTAAGCTACAAGTAGGATTCTTATTTCTTTTCACCTTTGTAAAGTTCCATAAATACGCAAGTTCTAGTTACTGTTATGTTTAAAATTCATGTGTTTTAGTACGCAAAATTGTAGTGTTATTTTAGTATCTTTTTTGCTGTCTTGTACAGGGTTGTCAACAGCTTAGTTATTCTTTTAAGTTTTAACATTATATAGATCATGTGATGTTAATTTTGTAATGCATCTTGTTTGTATGCATCGTGCATCTTGCTGTAATTTGAAGGTCAGATTGGTCTGGTTCTTTAGACTGCTGCATTTTATTTTTATGATTATAATAACTGTCAGAAATAGTAATCATGTTAAAGAAAATTTCTGATGACAGGAGTCAGGACTAGAATGGTTAAAGTTGCGTTCTATTGAAATCTTAGGCACTGGCTGAAGAATTAATAATCGTGGTCACTTATATAAATGACAGCCTATATTAATGGTAGCAGTTTAAAGACTTTGTTTAGAAAACCTTTATGCCCAATAAATTATGCAAATTATATCATGTATGTGTGCATGTAAATGGAAACTTAATTATGTTATTAGCTTATAATGTCATTATGCAAATTACCCTATTCACAGCCTATAATGTTATTAGCTTCAAGCGATACCAATTTACATGCACATATACAAGATTTAACTATGGAAACTTAATTATGTACTTGACCATGACATTGTTGTCTGCTTGTCAACACGGAAGAGACAAAATGTTGACAAAATATTGTTATTACCAAGATTGTTTCCTTTTTGCAAAGTTATAATATCCATTTGCTGTGGCATTCATGATGATCGAATATGCATATACAGTTATGGTCAAATGATCCTACTCCTTGCTTGGCACTTTGTTAATCTGTGCATATGTGCATGTTTCAATCTGCTTTTTGGACTTGGTATCCTGCATGATCAATCATATGCAAGAATAATATCTATATATCATGTTTAACTTGTGGGTAAGGTCTAATTTATGCCCAATTTAATTAATATATCTGCTTTCATCATGAAATATTTGTACTTACATAAAACATTTTTATTGTCTAGCTGCATCTACATCTACACTGGCATGTGTTCCTAAACACTCTTTTAATCTTCGTCCTAATCGTGCTCTTAGACGTAGGAGCGACAGAGCGATGGAGGTAGCAGTTCGTATATATATCATTTTAATTTATATTATCTATTATTCTTTATATTATCTAATATCTTATCTATCTCATCACATACAGTGCGGTCACGATCCTCTGTTCGCACTCGAGACCCTAATACTGTCCATAACTTGAAGCCCGATGCTGAAAAGGGAGAGAAGGCATGGCCTCTGTACCTCAATAATAGGGCCCGCCCCGTTGGTGACTATGCCGAGAAATGGGGAAAACATGTGTGGGAGGAGAGACGTGGGGACAATATTATCCTCTCCATTTAGAATGAGGCAATAAACATAATAGGTCATTTGACGATTTCTTTATAAAATAACAGGTATAAATATATTTTTAATTTATTTTATTCGATTAATTTGTTATCATTTGGCACATAATATTTTAACCATGTGATTCGTTGATTGAATATGCAGAAGGATTATGAGTTTCTTCCCTTGGATCCTTATCAGTCTCTCTCCCATCATATTGTTTATTGAGAAATGAAGTCTCAAATGTAGGAGAGGGTCCGGTATAATAGGTGTCAGGTAAAACAAGAGTGTTATGAGGTGTGGATAAATACTCCTGAAGTAGAGAGGGAGGCTCTCTTTGTTACTCCAGCATTTTTTATGATTGATAGAGACTCATGGGCTAAATTGTGCGCTTGTTATGATTTAGAGGACAAGAAGGTGTATAGTTTAAACTGAATCAATTGTTTAGCAGGTAATTAATTTTGTCTTTGTTTGATTACAAATCTAAATATAATAATGACATGCAGGAGGAGGCAAGACGTAATGCGCAGAATCGGGTGTCAAATTTGTATGGTAGAGCAACCTATATAGGTGGCTCGAGGAACATGAGTCGGGCTATGGATCTATTGCTAAATTTGCTTCTTAAAGCTATTTAAAATTTAGATTATGTAATTCTTAATTATTTGATCGATTATACAACATATTTTTCGTGAATTACAGAAAGGTCAAATCATTGAGGATGGTGGTACACCTACAATATTAAAACTATATTTGGTACGTACCCAGTTGTCATCAGTAGATAAGATCACCGGAGAGTATATATACCCATACAACAGCACTAAGAAGTATTGCGTAAGTGTGAATGTGATAGAAACTAGGGATTTTATGCTATAGTCATTTATATTTGAATTTGTGTAAAAGAATCTGTATTTAAGTTTAGCATTTATCTACATAACATTCTTTCAGATTTTGATCTTCCTTAAAGTTTCCTATTTTCAGTATTACCCCAAATAGGCATGTCTACAAATGCAATCAACTTCTTGTGAAACTTGTTTGAGAAATAAAAAAATATCTACATTTGCATTGTCAACTTATATTTGACTACTTTGTATTATGTATAATCGAGTCATCGAGAAGGCAACCTTATCAGAGGTCGATTCAACCATAAAGGATGATGCACTTTCTTTCACCCAGATGTTAGATTCCTTGCACAGAGGGCATCACGGTGGTTATGAAAGAGCCATGGGCATTGATGCCACTTGGTCTTATTTGAGGGCATCCTCCATACAAGAAATTAGCACTTATAATCAGGAGCTACGTCGCGAGTTGGCTGATCTTAGATCTCGGATAGCTGAGATGGACAGTCTCAGGAAGGAGCTTAGGTCTCAGATGCATTGGATTAATAACAATATGGTACATATACTAATATACACACACTCTCGCATACACATACACTGGCATACACAAATATACATACATTTAATACTTATACACACATAAACATACACATAGACTTAACACTTAGACATGTATACACTCATACATTGCTATTAATTTATAGGTTAATTCTCAGGGCGCTCGTCCTCCTCCCACTCCTAATGATCCTCCATATTTTACTCGTCCTGCTCCAATTCCTCAGCTCACTACCGATATACCACATTCTGCTTGCCCTTCTTTGACTACTCACACTTCTACTGCCAATGCTTAAGGTTTATCATAGGAGATTCTTGCTAGGATATTTGCAAACTTGAGGCGTTCGGGCTTGTCCCAGGAGGACATTCTTCAAGGAATTTCTTTCGTTCCTTGACTGGATTGATCATGCCACTCCTATCTTATTTTGGACGTTTGAGACATTTTGGATATTAGAGACAAATATATAATATTGGATGCTTTTTGTTTAGTTGAATATTGGATGGGTTGAAATCTTTTATTATATGTACATATTATATGTTTTCGATTGTATTTGTGTACGTATATGTTTTTGATTTCATTGTGAGATATTGAGTAATCATTGTGTGAGATGTGTATATTAAATTTAAGTAGGTAGATAAATAAAACAACCAAAATAAAAAATATTAAAATAAATAGTCCAAATGGTTTAAACCGTTTGGACAAACAATTGTCAAAATGGTTTTAACCGTTTGGACAAACAATTGACCGAACGGATTAAACCTTTTGGATAGATAACTGTCTAAATGGTTAAATCTGTTTGGACAACTGTTAGGCCAAACAGTTTAAACCGTTTGTAATTTTATTAAAGAGCCAAATGGTTATAACCATTTGGGAGTCTGTCCAAACGGTTTTACCCGTTTGGGATTTTTTCCAAACGGTTAGAATCGTTGGAGTGACTGTTTGGGTAGACTCATCCCTAACGGCTTCAACCCAAACGGTTTTTTTGACCGTTTGGGTCTACACTTGCCCAAACGGTTCCAACCGTTTGGACTGCCATTTTATGTCCAAGTGAATTATCAGGTATCAAACGGGAGCTGCGATAAAAAAGAACACCTTTCAGTAGTATCAATACAGTTACATGGATGGTAAATGCATGAATGTGATGAACCAAAAAAACTGCAGTTCCTAATGGAATAGGTAACAAAGATACTTTGGTGTGAGGAACCTATCATCATGAATCCACTGATTTCTGACGCTTCTGTTATTGCTACTGGATTGACCGTAGAGCTTGCTTCAATTGGACCCGGAGTTGGTCGGTTATAGAACCAATTCCTATAATTATGAAACCCATGTGAGATACAAAAGAATAGGCTATTCTCTTTTTTAAGTTGTGTTAACCAAGAGAAGTTGAAGCTGCATAGATTATTTGTATTGTTCCTAATGTTGAATCTTGACATTCTCATACCTAATATAATTGATATTTTTATTTATTTTGAGCTATCTGACTCCTCATGACTTCATCATAATTCTTATAATATTAAATCATATTAGGCTAAGGTCCTTATCCTAGAATAAATATTTGACTTTGCAGCCAAAAGAGGATGTAAACATCGAGGTGTTTTGATTCATTGTATGGGCCTATTCATATTTTACTTAACCTTCTGTTCTTTTCTTTTCTGGCTAGTTAGCACTTAAAAAAGAGGAGCTAAACTGCAAACTTTAGAACTATTTGGTTATACTAGGCTATATTTAAAATACACGAAAATGCATAGCTGAAGGTACAAATGAGCGTATGTAAGTGCAAAGTACTAGGAGAAGCTCAAGGGATTTAAGTGATAATTTAGCCTTCGCTTTCCCGCTGAAAGTTTCTTCCTTTCCTTTTCCCCTTTCTTGTTCATAGAATAACAAGTTCATTTCTATCGTAGATAAATAAAACAGGAGGAGAGAGGGGGCAAAAGGGTCGAAGGAATAAGCAGCTTGACGTCGGGAAGCGGAAATTCGGGTGGCCTGGAAAAATAATACAAGGAAACCCAGGCAAATTAACCCGAAGCAACATGGATCACGTTGTTGCGGCTGCAAAAAAAAGTTGTATTGTTGGCTTGTGGGGGAGGGACATTTCGCCAGGCTTGGGCTTGGCTGCTGCTCATTATCACGTATAAAAAGAGCAAAATGCACCAGATTGCGGGCAAAGGGGGGTGGATCCTGGGGTTAGCCTCTGAAGTTTCCAAGGGCCGTATCAAAATCCCGCACGGCTGCTCCGATCGATGCACGCAGGAAAATTAATGAGTAGGTTAGGACTACTTAGGCGCGGCTTGTTTAGACTTTAGATTTAGACGATCTTTATGCCTTGTTTGGTACGCAGGAAAATGAGTCGGTTAGGACTACTTAGGCGCTTCTTGTTTAGACTTTAGATTTAGACGATCTTCATTCCATCTCTATTAATAAGGCTTAGGAAAATAAAAATTAATAGAGATGAGCCTAATTAATTAATATTGACGAGAAAAGTTTCTTTCTCGAAACCTTCTACTTTAATAACACAATAAATTTTGATCGTAGTTAATCTAAGTAAACTTTAGAAAAAATTAGAGTTTTGAGATAATATATACAAATAATGAAATCATACCTAAATAGTTATATAATTGAGGAACGATCTAATCACTAATATTTTATTCATTTTATTATGCCCGTCAATTTCTCATTAGAACATGCTACAGCTCTACTCCAATGAAAATGTAAGATTTTTATTTTAGCATAAAAGCTTTCAAAAAAGAAAAATAATAACAAATAAAGAAAATGAAAATTCTTACCTATAGGTCAAATCAAGAGAAGAGCACTAAGTCCACAGTTCTAAAATACCTTTTATCAATCCTAAAAAGATAAAATAAATAACTTGGAGAATAGTGACATAGTTAGAGAAAAAATTAGAATAAAGAAAAAAATATAGATAAACCTAATAAAGGAATAAAAAAATTAGAATCAAACTCGGCTTGTAATTGGAAAATAATAATAGTTCGAATATCCTCAACTAAATATATAACTAAATTGCTACAATTTACTAAAATCATACAAAAAGGTAATACTAACAAACAAAATCAAGAATAAAACCCTAATTAAGTAAAATCAAGAATGAAACCCTAATTAAGTGAAATCAAGAAAAACTTAGAAAATCCTAGAAATTTCAATAGATACCTTTGATTTCAAGTGATCTCTAGCCTTGAGAATTAAAACCTAGAATTTCAACTCGTGCTTACATTATTCTGTAAAAAGAAACCAAATAGTGCATCGAAAATTAAAAAATGGTACAAAATTAATAGATAAATAAAATTTGGAAAAAAATTCACAAATCTACAATTGAAATATTGTAAAGAGTATAGTATCTAATCTCATAAATAAACCTAAGTGAAAAATAAAAAACATTAAATTGGAATGTTACCTCTATGATATAAAGAACAAAATGAATGAATTTTTTAAATTATCTAAGCGAAGTCTTAAAAGAGAATTTATATAATCGATGCCCGTACAATCATAAATAATTACTAAAAGCTCTAGGATATTTTATAATTAAATTCTTAACTAAAAAATAAAAAATTACCAAACATATTATTTCCCTCGTTTTTTTAAATTTCAAATAATCTATGAAATTCAGTAGAAAAAAATTAAGAAGGTTCAAATTTGCATAAGAGTCGCATATGATAATATAAAATCCCTAAATTTATATAAAAATTATACCTTAATAAATACCTACGTGATTTTAAATACTTATTAAAAACTAATGGTTAGATTTACACTTCTAAAGAAAAAAGGTTGATTAAAAAGTCCACTTGACAAAAGTTAAGACTTAGTAAGATATTACTTTTTAATATTTTAAAAGAGATCTTAATTTTCAATATTTTAATAATTAAGATATATTAGTTAAAAACGTTTTTCCATATATAGTAGTTTATAAGATTTTTCTTATATATATAAAGATAAAGATTAATAAGATATTATTATTATTTCGTAAAGTAATATAAAGAATGATATCATATATTTTTTAACTTTTTGAGATATATGTTAGACCCTAATGCCACTAGGAAAGAACCCTAGAGGGGGGTGAATAGGGTTTATGCTAATCTAATCAGATATTATACCAAATTAAAACTAATTAATAAGTTATCCTAGCAAATAAGATATGTAATAAATTATTAGCAAGGATAAGCAATATAAACAAGGGTAAACAAAAATAGTGGACAATATAAACTAAGAGGCAATGGCTAAAAATATGAACAAAAAGAGTACGTCAATGCAACCTCAAACAAGCAATATGATCACGAAGTTCAGACCTTCCGTCCTACGTCTCCGCTCCCCACTCCTGGGGAGAAATCCACTATCACACCCGAGTTTTTTCAAAGTTCACCCGAAAACGTTTACACCTTACACTCGGTTTTCTAGGTCACCAAAAGCTTTACAATCAACACTCTTGCAACCTCACTCTACACCCTCTAAGTGTTAGTCTCTAGCACGTGTCTCCCTCAAGTGCTTAGATTTACAACCTCTCCCTAGGCTTTATTATCGACGCCACTCCTCTTGGGATGACCCCGTCTCTCACCACACACTCCTCTCGGTGTACAAGTGTATTACAAAGTGATCTCACAAATTAAGCACAAATACAATGTTGTTCTCTACAATAGATGAGAACTCAATTAAGACTCACACTCAATGTCACAATCCCACAACCCTAATATATACTATTTATGCAAATACAATAAGCTCAATGGTTATGTGTGAACAAAGAGATAAATCAAATTAAATCTAAACTCAATATAAATCTAGCTTTAATGAAAATGATTAATAAAAAAGTAAATAGCTAGAAAGAGTTTAGAGAAACTTCTCTATAGATCAAGAGTGAGAGAGAGAATGGAATTAAAGCATAAACAAGGAATGGATGATCTCCTCTAGCTCTTGTGAAAATCTCTTCACAAAACCAAACTTGTAAGCAAGGCTTAAACACCTTTAAACACACTTAAACACAAACTTAAAACTCTCTAAAACTTGTTTAAAATATTCTCTTGGTTGGTGGAAATGATAAATGCAATGGCGTATTTATAACAATCCAAGATATTAGCCAAAACCTACACAAAATTACCAAAAACCTAAATAAAAACAAAACTGAAAACTAGCCGTTACCATTGTAGGCGTCTAAAATTGTCTATGAGAGCCCGCACGAAACTCGAAGCAATGAATTAGAGAGTCAAGAAGATTCACCTAAGCAGCTCGTGCGCGCCAGTAAACGCGTGCACGTCAAACCAGCTCGTGCGCGCCGGTCAACGCGCGTACGTCAAATCAGCTCGTGCGTGCCGTTCAACTCGCGTACGTCAAATCATCTCGTGCACGTCGGTCAGTGCGTGCACATCAAATCATCTCGTGCGCGTCGGTCAAACGCATGCACGTCAACCAGCTCGTGCGCGTCGGTTAACACGCGCATGCCAATCAGTCCGCGGGCATCGATCAACACGCGTATATTAACCAACGCGCGTTCGACGGTCGGTCTTGCGGTGAAGCATACAAATCAACGAAGCAAACCAAACACGCGAAAGGACAAGTCCCAGGAGAAAGAGAACGAAAAAGAAGAAAAAATCGGCAAACCTGCGCGAGCGTAGGACGGAACAAACCGACCCGCGCAAGCGCGGGACGGATCAACCCGACCCGCGCAAGCGCGGGTCGGATCAACCCGACCCACGCAAGCACGGGTCGGATTAGTCCGACCCGCGCTTGTGCGGGTCGGATCAGTCCGACCTGTGCAAGCGCGGGTCGGATCTGTCCGACCCGCGCCGCGCAGTCTGGTACCCGATACGTGTTTTGACGATTTTAAAGCTGTTTTCACAAGATTTATCTGTTCCAAGGGTTCCTAACTGACTTGATATCATCCCCAAACGTGATTAGGCTATTGTTAACTGAAGATAGAGCCAAATCACTTGTTCTCATCCAAATAACCGCATCCGGGGGCCTATAAATATGAGCCAAAGGCCTCCGTTTTCGAGATCTGGAATTTTATCAAGAGGATGAGGTGCTGCTGGATTAAAGAGTGAAGGAGCACGAAATTTTAGCGAAGGTCAATGAGATCCTGGTGAACTTCGGCACAAAGGAGAAGCCGTTCGAAGGATCCGAAGCCCGTACGTCCGTTCCTTGAGATTAGGCTTCGTCTTAATCTCGAGAAGAGCCCTGATTTTGCTTTGTCGATCTCAACGCTTCAAACCAGAAAACTTCCTCAGTTAAGACAAAGCTCTACCGAATTTTCCTACAGCCAGATCTGATTCGCAGTCATCCACGGATTAACCCCGGCACCGGCAAAGAACCCACGCAAGAAAGAGCCGATAAACGGATCTTGTGTTTATTTTCAAGAAAGTTATAATTTTTTATTTTCGTTATTTGAATTCATTTGTAACGACTAAAGTTTAATGAAATCAATGATGAAGGCAGCTTTCCACGAAAACAAACTGGCGACCACAGTGGGAGCCGACAGCCTTTCTGCGAAGGCTGACGTGTCACAACCTCGGATTCCGATCCTGGTTGAAACGGAGGTCGAATATGGGTTCGACCAGCAGAAGTACGAGGAATACTTATCCTCCTCTAGATCGGCATCTCCTCGTAGATGCAAGAAGGCCTACTCTAGGAAGACCCGTTGGACTTCAGCTGCAGAAGCCCAAGAAGAAGATCTTCCCGCCACCACTGCACTCGTGGCTCACAACACCCCGCCGACATCCGACGAGGCTAAAACTACGGATCTGAACCTCTTGAGCAAGGGGTCGACTGTTGATGATGTGCCCACTCTATCAAAGAGAGCACGTCAGAGGCGACGCCAACGCCTCACACGCCAACTGGCCAAAGCCTTGGAATCAGTTGATAAAATCCGCTATGAGGCGGATCTGAAGTTTAGGAGGCGGCAACCACCACAACAGAGAGTGGATAGCCCCTCCTCTTTCAAACCAGCGAAGAACGAATGGGTTCGCGTCAAAAGGACCCGATCGACTCTTCAAGAGCGGATTGAGAAACGTCACGTATTGCTTGCACAAGCAAAAATTCTTATGCAAGAGGCCAAGAAATTGGAGAAAGAAGGAGTGGAAAATAAGCCACAAAGACTGCACCAAGTATGGAGGCCAAAGTCTAAGACGGCGGCCAAAAAGTTCGAAAAACGCGGGTCACTCCAATCCGACCCGCCGAAACGCAGGTCACTCCAATCCGACCCGCCAATTTGCAGATCACTTTAATCCGACCCGCCGAAATGCAGGTCACTCCAATCCGACCCGCCAATTTGCAGGTCACTTCAATCCGACCCGCCGAAACGCAGGTCACTCCAATCCGACCCGCCAATTTGCAGGTCACGCAAATCCAACCCGCCGAATCGTAGGTCACCCATATCCGACCCGCCAAATCGTAGGTTGCCCCGATCCGACCCGCCAATCTGTAGGTCACCCAGATCCGACCTGCCAATCTGTAGGTCACCTAGATCCGACCTGCCAATCTGCAGGTCACCCAAATCCGACCCTCCAACTCGCGGGTCACCCAAGTCTGACCCGCGTCAGAGTCAAGACAGAAGATCTCCTACACTTATTTCGTCAATTCTATCAAGTTCTACACCTCCGGTTAAGGTCCGCGATAGCATGGATTTGTCCCATTTTAAAATAACGATCAAAGATCGCCTTAGCCCTTCACCCGATGATCGAGGCAAAGCTCCGGTCAAAGAGCGCTTAGGCCAATTGAATGAACCTCGAGCACATCGTCAGGCTGGAGGTCATCCTCTTAAGCAGTGGAGGAGAACGTATAACGGGAAAAGTCCCGCAAATGACCGCATTGGATTGCGTGTTGAAATCCAGGAGCCTGTTGAGGACCAACGTTCACAAAAACGTAGCCTCAGACATGCGACTCCTGAAAACGCTAACAAAGCGTTGTATCCCCAGAAGAAAACGTACTCGTCAGACGAGGACGTTACACCTAGGGACTCGTGCCAACACACGATAGATTGCTCCAGTCATCAAACTGACGAGTTGTACTATCAAACTGGGGGTGCGAACAAATCCAGGAAAAGAAGTGCCCGAGATACGGATTCTCACTGCCCGTGTGCTAAAATTATTAAGGCGGTGTTGTCAGAGTGTTCTTGTTCCAAAATCGTACCGGAGAGAGTTTCAGTATTTGAAAGAATTTTCACCAGAACGTCTGAATCCAGATCAAGACGTTTCTGAAAGAAGAAAGATGCTCTTCAAGATGATGAATTTCCAGAAGTGTTTGTTAACATGACCGGGAGAGGGAAGTCAACGCGACACTTTAGTCCAGATCAGTTTGCCGCAGTATCCCAGTGTATAATTCGATTGCGATCAGGGACCAGTAAAAGAAGGGATTACCAAAGAATGCAGAAGGGACTTCCTTCAGATGATGAAACCTCGGATGCTTGCTCAGATGCTTGCTCGGATGCTTACTCAGCGATGGCTTCCGATGACACCGCATCGAGTATAGGACAACCCTACGAATCACTCATGATTAGCGCTGAGCAAGTGGCTAAGATTCTTGAGGACGCTTTATCCAAGCAAAAAGACAATTTCAAATTCGAAATGGAAATGGCCATGCAGCAAATGAGGGAGATGCATGACCAGCAAATTGCGGCACTGACAACTCATCAGGGAGAGTCTAGCCGTCGGAATAATCCCGACCAAACTGATAATGATCGGGAAGTGGAGGATAATGCCAACATGAACACCACTCCCGTCAATAATAATAATAGGGGTGGTCCTTCGGATGATAACAATACGAAAGAGGACCACGTTACTTCTCCCCGAAATCACTTGAAGACAGATACCAGTGAGGATAAGAAAATGAGAGATTTAGAGAGCAAAATCAATGCGTTGATGAATGCTCAGGAAGTGAAAAGGTCCGGAATACCGTGCCCATACCCAAGAGAATGGGAGTCAATCCCGTATCCGGCGAAGTTCAACTTAATCAACTTCATGCTATTTGATGGAAAGGGTTCCCCTACTCAGCATTTAATATACTTCAAGTCTCACTTGGGGATAATCTCCGGGAATGAATAATTGATGGTACGGTCATTCGTCGGCACTCTTCGCGGAGCAGCCTTTGATTGGTATCGTCGCCTCAAGCCAGGGAGCATTAGCAGTTGGGATGACATGGAAGATATGTTTCTCACAAATTTCTTTGACGACGACACTGAGGTTTCGATCGGAACATTATTTGATGAGAAGCAAAAGGATGAAGAGTTGGTGGAGAATTTCATTAAACGATTCTGGAACAAAGCCAAGAATTGCAGGGATCCGATTAGTGAGGACTTCATCCTGGAGACTTGTCACAACAATCTTTCATTGGATATTCTCGAAGCCATGGGAATGGCACCGTCTAAGACTTGGAAAGATTTAAAGGTCCGAGGTGAAAGAGCCGAACGTTTCCTCAAGAGGAAAAAGGCTGAAAGAGGTCAAACGGCGGCACCAGCCCCGCAACAGAATTTTGTTCCTAAGGGAAAAGGGAAAGCGCAAGTGAATGCAGTGGATGCGAACCAAACATTCGAAGTGCAAGTGCAACTGCAACAACAGTAGCAGAAGGCGTCTCAACAGTCACGGTGGCAACAACAGCCTCAGAAACAGAAGGCTTCGGAACCGAAATTCCCGAAGGTTTACTCGTTCAAGGAAGATGAAGTTCCCGGTATTTTTAAATACCTTATAGAGAACAACAAGATTAAGTTGCCTCCAGTCCAAGATTAGGAAGACGCCAAAAGGGTTAATGACCCGAAGTATTGCGCGTTTCATAGAGCGGTTCACCACCCTACTAAGTCGTGTTACGCCCTCAAAGATAAGATCCAAGCTTTGATCGATGTTGGGGTCATCACTATGAAGCAGCCTAAAGAGAAGAAGGTGGGTGCGAATGCAGTGTCAATCAGCTTCAGATATGTCCCGTTGAACTGGTTTCAGCCTGAGCCTGTAATAAACACGGCAGTGAAGACCGTGAACAATGATCCTTACAAACAACGTCAGAAGGGACTTGTGCCACACACGGCCCCGAATGGTGAGATTCTTTGGGTTCACCCCGACCTGATTGAAGATGAACAATGGGTCGGATCGTCATCCAAAAGAAAATCAAAAGGAAAAGGGAAGTCCTGCTATGGAGCCTCTGCTATTTCAGGAGAAGATGACGAAAGAATCCCGGCTTTCCCGCTTTCTGAAGATGAACAAGAAGTCTTTGCGACCTGGAGTGGAAATGAGTATCACTTCAAGTATCCGAATGCTTCTGAGCAGTTAACTAAACAGGGGGTAACCAAAACCGTTCCCTCCAAGACATTAGCAGAGATGGGAATTGTCGCAACTCCTCCAACACCCGTAGTTGCAGAGAAAACCCAACAAAAGAAAAAAGGGAAAGAACCCTTATACCAAGAGGGTCAGAACCCGAAGCAGTCTCGATTCAATCTACCGATTGGGAGAGACAAACCGGGAAGTTCAAGCGCTCCGCCCCATTTTGACATTATGATGCAGTTAGCTAATATACCGGCTAGAATAACCCTGTATGAGCTGCTGCGTCTTTCAAAGGACACAAGGGAAGCGTTACAAGAGGCCTTGTCCAATTCCGAAGTTTTCCTGACTCGGATCAAGCCATCTCCTGAAGAACCAGAGCCGCCGGTTCAACATTGTAACCTCACGACGCTCCGTTTTCCTTGCATTTCTTTCACAAAAGAAGACATGCAGACGAAGAATTTGAAGCATGATCGACCCTTGTATTTTACCGGACACATCGGCTCCAGCGTCGTCAACCGGATCCAAGTCGATCCGGGTTCCGCTGTCAGCATCATTCCACTCCGATTGATGTACAATCTCGGGATACCGGCTAGTAAGCTAGCCTCCATAGGCACTACGATCTACGGATTCAACACCAGTGGGTCCAGACCATTAGGAAAAATTCGAGTGAAGTGCCAGATCGGGGATTTGAAGTCGGGAGTCACATGTTACGTAATTAACGCAGAGACCTCCTATAACCTACTGTTGGGTCGACCCTGGATCCACGGTAATCTTATAGTCCCATCAACTCTTCATCAGTGTCTCAAATATGTGGACATCAATAACGAAGTCAAGACGGTGGTCGCGGATAAGCAACCGTTTAAGGGTTTAGAAAACTACTTTACTGACTCCCTTCTATACGGTGCCGAATGCGATACTAAACCATCAGCCCAAGGAACGGCGATGGGGACGAAGCTGATACCGAAGCTGGGTTTGATTATGATGGTGGTTTTGTACTTAATGACATTATACCCATTATAATCAATCTTGACGATGAAGAATCATCGGAAAGTAGTTGTAATTGGCAACTTGCCGAAGAAATATCAATAAATGATGATTTAGAGTACTTGTTGTATCCTGATAATATTATGAAGGGGTTGTATGATAATCATGATTTGTATATGCCACTTCACTCATTTTGCATGATAAACAAATAGGTGTAGGACTCGTTCAGAACGACACTCGTCATTCCTGCAAAGGCAGGGGGTGAAAAGGAAGTTATCTACGGTAAAGGAAGAGAATCTCCGATATCAGACCATTTCTTGGAAGAAGAAGACGAGGATGATAAACCTGCCCCTCACCTATTTAGATATAACACAAAAGCACGTGGTCTCATGGAGAAGTACAGATATAACTTCACGCTCGGAGAAGGTCTTTGTTTTGGTCGAGGTCCGCGAGTTCCACCTCGAATGGCCTATGTACCAAAAGGAAAACCCGACGACTATTATTGCCACAGAAGAGGTTTAGGCTATGTCTCCTCATTTGATGACGAATGTTGCTGGCAAGTCATCGATCAAATTGCTAACAAAGGTAAAAACGGGTATTCTTCTGATTCTTCAGCTTGGGATTCCGACGCTAGTCTCGGAGAAATGTTCAAAAAGCTAATGTCGAACATGGCTACGGTTGATCCTGCTACAATAGAGGAAGACGATCAAATGTCAACTTGGGAAGACCCTTGGGTTCATCACTTGAATATGCAGTACGGTGATAGGTTTGAACAAAGGGAACCTCCTACCGAAGATCAAGTAATCCAGGTGAATATGGGTAACGAGGATAATTCGAAGCCAATATTCATTAGCGATAGCCTCCCGCCGAATGAGAAAGAAGAGTTAATCTCTCTCATTAGGGAATACATCGATGTGTTCGCCTGGAATTATGAAGATATGCCAGGCCTCGATCCAAATGTAGCAGTGCATTATCTCAATATTAAGCCGGATGTCAAACCTGTCAAACAACAACAAAGATGGTTTCGTCCGCAGATTATGGAGGCAATCGAGTCTGAAGTCAAAAAGCTTATCGACTCGGGTTTCGTCAGGGAGGAGCAACATCCCGAATGGCTCACCAATATTGTCCCAGTCCTTAAGAAGAACGGGAAAATTAGGATTTGCATCGACTTCAGAGATCTTAACACGGCCTGCCCAAAAGACGATTTTCCTCTTCCCATCACAGATGTTATCATCGACAATACGTGTGGATTCGAGACAATATCTTTTATGGACGGATTCTCTGGTTATAATCAGATAAAGATGCACCCAGATGACGAAAAGCATACCGCGTTTAGAACACCCCTCGGTGTTTTTTGTTATACGGTTATGCCCTTCGGCTTAAAGAATGCGGGTGCCACATATCAGAGAGCCATGTCAAAGATTTTTCAGGAGCATCTCCGAAAGACTGTCGAATGCTACGTGGATGATCTAGTCGTGAAAAGTCGTGACAAGAATGATCACATTAAAGACTTAAAGACCATGTTCGATCTGATGCGGACTCATCAACTGAAAATGAATCCTACCAAATCTTTTCTCGGAATGTCCAGCGATAAATTTCTTAGATTCGTCGTCACCACCAAGGGTATTCACATTGATCCTGACAAAGTGAAGGCGATTAACGAATTGCAACCTTCCAGAAATCTTAAGGAGCTCAGAGGACTACAAGGACGGTTGGCTTATATCCGTCGATTCTTTTCGAATCTTTCAGGAAAATGTTAACCATTCTCTAGGCTCACGAAAAAGGGCGTATCATTCGTATGAGACGATGCTTGTCAAAAAACGTTCGAGAGTATTAAAGAATATCTCTCAAAACCTCCTGTACTCGTTGCACCGAAATCGGACAAACCGTTCTTGATTTATGTCAAAGCGACGAGCCACTCATTAAGTGTACTACTTGCACAAGATGACGATAACGGTCACGAACAGGCAGTATATTACCTAAGCCGGACCTTGGTAGGTGCCGAATCTTGATATCCAATGATTGAAAGAGAGTGTCTCGCCTTAGTATTCGCTATCCAAAAGATGCGACACTACTTGGTGGGACAAACTATCTACGTCATCTCCAATGTTAACCCAGTCAGAATATTCATGACACAGCCTACTTTCATGAATTGGCGGTTAGTGAAATGGGCTTTACTTCTGTCCCAATACGACTTGCATTTTAAACAACAAAAGTCGGTTAAGGGACAAGCTATTTGTGATCTCCTGGCGGCTAACCCAACTACGGATACTGCCGAGGTGTACGATGATTTGCCAGATGAAACCCACGAAGTCAACGTAACTTCCCATCAACAGGTGTGGCGTTTGTATTTCGATGGTGCTTCTCGGGCAACTAATATAGCAAGTGCTCCTGGATGTTCTAAGATTTCCTCCGGAGTTGGAGTTGTCTTAGTTTCCCTAGGAAAACATGTGATGCCTAGAGCTTACTCGCTGACCGAGCCGTGCTTGAACAACATAGCCGAATATAATGCGCTGCTTATTGGACTCAGTTTCACTAAAGAACTGGGGGTTGAGTATCTCGAAGCTTTTGGTGATTCTTAACTAATAGTTAAGCAAGTTCAAGGGGAATATGCGGTCTGAAGTCAGGATTTAATACCATATCATAAGATGGCTGTGGAGATGGCAGAATCATTCGAAGGATTCTTCATCGAACACATTCCGCGGTTACAGAACGCTTACGCAGATGCGTTAGTAGCATTAGCCGTATCCCTGGCACAGCCTCCTGAAACAGAACAGTTTATTACAGTAAGGACTCACCAACTCCTAGTGCCAATCTACGATGAAAATGGCGAGGAAGAGGATGTTAAAGAAGTATACTCAACTCAGGTCGAGTTCGAACCCCGAGATTAGCGTTTCCCCATCATCGATTACGTCTTGTATGGAATTTTACCAGAAGACGTGAAGGAAAGGAATTCAATCCGACGAAGAGCACCAAGATTCTACTATAACACGGAGAGTCGAACGCTATATCGCAGGGGGTATGATGATTTACTACTACGTTGCTTATCGATTAAAGAAGCAGAAGAAGTCCTGAAAGAGACACACGAAGGGGTTTGCGGTGCACACCAACCTGGCCCTAAACTTTATGATCGCATCAGAAGAATGGGGTATTATTAGCCCACCATGATCAAAAATGCAGTCGCATATGCCCGGAAGTGTCATGCGTGTCAAGTGCACACGAATTATATGCACCAACCCCCAGAGCATTTATATCCTTCGGCGACCTCGTGGCCTTTTGAGACTTGGGGAATGGATATTGTTGGTCCTATAAATCCCCCGTCAGTCAAAGGTGACCGATTTATTCTCGCGATTACCGATTACTTCTCTGAATGGGCTAAAACGATTCCGCTCAAGGAAGTTAAGACCAGCAATGTTATTGCATTCATCAAACACCATATTATTTACCGATATGGTGTCCCAAGACGGATTATACACGACAATGGTCCTCAATTCGTCAGTAATGCCTACATTAAGTTTTGTGAGAATTTCAGAATTCAGGACCTCTCATCAATGGCGTACAATCTCGCAGCAAACGGATTGGCTGAAGCCTTTAACAAGACTATCATCAAGCTTCTATCAAAACTCGTGAAGACTAACAAACGAGATTGGGATGATAAACTCGGCAAAGCACTATGGGCTTACCGTACCACAGTTCGTACGCTTACTGGTGCAACCCTGTATTCTTTGGTGTACGGGTGTGAAGCCGTCCTTCCGTTGGAAATACAAATTCCATCTCTTCGGATCGCTCTCGTAACCCAGATAACAACCGAAGAACGACATCAGAAACGTCTCGAAGAACTCAAGATGCTCAATGAAAAGCGCTTAGAAGCTCAACAGCACATTGAGTTTTACCAAGCCAGAATTTCTCGAGCTTTCGACAAAAAGGTTCGACAACGGAGTTTTAAAGAAGGAGATTTGGTCTTAACTGAACGACGGCCTATGATCCTTAACTCTAAGAAAAAAGGGAAATTTGAACCCAAATGGGAAGGGCCGTTCATAGTAGAGACAGTCTATTCGAGTGGCGCATATCACCTCATTACCAATGAAGGCGACCGGCTTATGATGCCGATAAACGACAAGTTCCTGAAAAAATACTACCCTTAGTATACTCAGGATAACCAATGTATCGGGAAGTTCCCGGAAGAATACTGCATGTGGTATTCTTAGGGATAACCCAGTTGCTATGAAAGTAATGAATAAAATCCACACTTGGACTCTGAATGTATTCAAAGTTAAAGCATGTTTTATTATTGATGAATGAGATTTGATCATTTTGACAGATCAACCTCTCCTCATAAAATCCCCCACTGATCAAGTCAATTGACGGTGGGCCCACCAAACTTTCCATCCGCCAATTCACGGCAATTCCCAAAACTTGACGTATTAAGTCCTAATCACTTAACATCAAAATCCCCATCGAGTGGCTAGTACAAACCAGTATTTCTACTGCTACCTGTATTCCACTCTCTTTGCTTTCAGGTCAAACCTATAAAAGTTAGGGCCAAAGCCAGATTCTCCTCTCGATTCCTTCCATGAACGAGAGGTCCATTTTTAATTCGAGCAATCAAACCTATAAAAGTTAGGATTATCTCCAACCTCTCTTAGTCAAACCTGCAGATAGTTAGGACTAAGATCAAGTCATCCCTTTCGATAAATGAGAGACTTTCATAAATTCCTTTTTAGCCAAACCTATAAAAGTTAGGGTCGAAATCGGAATTTCCCCTCAATAAATGAGTAACTCTTTTCTTGAATCAAACAACCAATCCTATAAAAGTTAGGATCGTTTGAATCTTTTCGATTCTCGGAGTGGAGATCTCACTCTTAGTTTTATCTTTCCGGATTCTAGTGGTGGAGACCCCACCTCGAGTTTCCTTTCCAACTGGAGATAGAATATAAAAATCTTCATCTTTAGTGTTGAAAGATAGAATATAAAATTCTTCCTCTTTCATTTTGGGTTCGTCTTTACCCTAAACAAGACTTGGGGCCAAGAATATAAAATTCTTCCGCTCTAACTTTAGGTTTGTCTTTGCATTGAGAAAAGACACAATCCTCAACTTCCGATCCGCGCACTTTATGCACGGGGAATTTTATCTCAACTCCTAAATAGAGATAAGCCTACGCCTAACACACGTTGCCGGTTTAGTCTTGCGCCGATTGAAAAAGACACCAGAGTCTAAGTCTGGGGAATTTTATCCCGAATCCTAAGTAGGGATAAGTCAACGCCTAATACTCGTTGCCGAGCGCCATATTCCCGTAAAGAGTGGTGAAGTCTATGTATTCAAAGTCATAGCATCAAGTCTAGGAGAAGTAATTCTCTTAGCACAACGTTACATGTGGAATGGGTTTTAATAATTCACATGCTAGCCCGATTCAAATGGTAATCGGTAAAGGCACATCAAACCCGTTGAAGGATGGGGGTTTGCCAAAAATCCTAAAGTCTATGTCTAACACACATCGCCGGTTTAGTCTTTCACCGATTGAAAAAGACACCAGAGTCTAAGTCTGGGGAATTTTATCCCGAAGCCTAAGAAGGGCTAAGCCAGCGCCTAACATGCGTTGCCGGATGCCATGTTTCCGTAAGAAATGGTGAAGTCTATGTATTCAAAGTCATAGCATTAAGTCTAAGTGAATTAGTTCTCTTAGCACAATGTTACATGCGGAACGGACCAAAACAATCCGCATGCTAACCCGATTCAAACGGTAATCGGTAAAGGTTCATCAAATACGTTGATGGCTGGGGATTTGCCAAAAATTGTACGAGTATTATGGTTGATTATTCCAAACAGAATAAGACATCATAATAATAGAGGTACAATAAAAAAATATCTTCTATTAATAAAAATTGAGTTTGCAGGTACAAAAGTCATGGTCAATCTACATGAAGCTTATGGCTAAGAACTCGTTGCTCTAACTTAGACAATTCTACGGTGTAAGCTTGCTCGAGCTCGTTCTGCAGTATGGTCTTCATGGAATCCTCATCAGCAGCCAATATCCGTGCAGCCTCAGCCCTCATCTCGGCTAACTTCTTTTTAAAAAGTTCTAGCTGTTTGGACACTGTATTTACAGTACCCTCTGTATGAGCCTTTGTCATCTCCAAGACAGCTTGGGCATCTTTCACTATCTTAAGTTCTGATTCAAGTCGTTTTATTATGGCAGCACCTGATTCGAGAGAAGAGTCAATTTCGCGAAGGGTTATCAATCTATCATTGAAAACGGCTTCCGTTTGCTAGACACGACCCTCTTGCTCTCGAATCTTAAGATTAGCAGATATTTGAGCCTCTCGCCAGGTCTGTAGCCTGGTCTTTAGCTGAGTGGCTCCTCGGGAGGCGTGATTTCTTCGTCGACATAGCTAATCTGCAATAAAGATCAACAGCTCAGTCAGATTAAGAATCAAGATACATGAATTGAAAGACTAAAAGGGAAATTGTGAATCTTTAATTGAAATTCTACAAAATGGAATTTTCCAATTAAGGGTCTAATTAAACCTGTACGACATTCTCAGTTCAAGTTAAAGGTCACAAAGACCAACCAAAGAACTCGGTCATGTACAAGTTTGAATTCAAGGCATATACAAGGGTTCGACTATATACAAATTCGAATTTGAAATATATACAAGAGTTCAACCATATGCAAGAGTTCAATCACATGTACAAATTCAAGGCATATAAAGTTCTCGAGCCATATGAGTTCAATCATGTACAAGTTCGGACGATACAAGAATGCAATCATATACAAGAATTCAGTTATGCACGAATTCAATCATATATACAAAGTTTGGTTATGTACAAGTTTGAGTTCAAGTCAAGTCCCGGCCTCACACATGTACAAATTCAAGGCGTATAAGGTTCTCAACCACATACAAGTTTGGATTCGAGGCATACACAAAATCAAAATCGAGAGTCAATGCCTCGATATGTTCCCTAAATCGAGAATTTGGTTTGGTTCTTATTCACAACCATGTTTAGTGAATTTCCACATAACTCAAGCTCTATGAGCAGTCAGTTCAAGCGAAGGAATTCGATTATATACAAAGTCAATTCTTGGCCACATACAAGTACGAATTCGAGTCATTCGACCACATATGAGTTCAGATTCAAGTCATGCACAAATTCAATTATATACAAGAGCCTGGCTATATACAAAGTTTGAGTTCAATCATATACATGAGTTCAATTATATACGAGTTCGAATTATATACAAAGTTCAAGCAAATAAAAGAATTCGGCCATGAATAGCTTAAAGACCTCAACAGAATTTTCAGCCATATACAGGTTCGAAGAGCTGTTCGACCACACGTTCAGTCATCAACCATCGAACCATGAGTTTAAAGGCATTAATTCAAAATTGCAATGATCAAGCCATGCTCACAATCGAAGACAGATTTTCGGCCATCAACAAAATCCCATCAATATTCGGTTTTTGCACAAATTCAAGAATAGAGCTCAAGGAATTTCGGCCACCATCAACCCTCAAAATCCAAGAAATTTTGGTTTTTTCCTAAGATTAAAGATTGGGGACTGTAGATATCAAGCCATGAACACAATCAAACTCAAAAAATCGACCATCATTCAAAGCTCAAGTTTAAGTTTCGGTTTTCCCCAAAATTCAAGAACTAGGGCTTCGATTTTTATGTCAAAATTAAAAAAAATCAGCCATGAATCAAGCATCCGAATATGAAGAGTGGAATAAATTGAAGCAAGGAGAGAGAAACTCACCTGGAACTCAAGAGGGGGATGAACTGTGTGCAAACCCGAATAGCCAATGTCTAATTTTCGAACCCTAGATGGCCTTGCTCGTAGATTTGAGGGAGTTGAGGGGTTTGAAGAAGGAGAGGATGAAAGATTTAAAGGGCTTGGGAAGTTCTAATCTTGTTCAAATTCGTGAAGTGGGAGAGTTCTCAAAAGACCAGAGTTTGGGAAGAGGAAGAAACCAAAATATTATTGAGGAAGGAAGCTGGAACCGAAGTTTGGAGAAGAAGAACAAAAAAGAATCGGATTTTTTTTCCTTTTGAGCCTTCTCCGACCCGCGTTCCGCGGGTCGGATTTGTGTCCAACCCGCATGCTCCCGGGTCGGATTAATCCGACCCGCGATCACGCGGGTCGGATCCATCTGACCCGCGTGAACACAGGTCAGACCCAATTTGGCGCCCGTTTTGCTGTATTTTCACCTGTTTTCGCCTGTTTTCGAATGTTCGGAGTCCAACCTCATCTCCCGGATAATTTCACAGCATTTTCACTCATATTTGGAATGTTCAGAGTTTAATTTCATCTCCTGAATAATTTGGCGGCATTTTCACTCACTTTTGGAATATTCGGAGTCCGAGTTCATATTTTCGATCGTTTTACGATGTTTTCGCCCATCATCGGAATATTCGAGAGCTAATTTTATATTTTCGGATAACTTTGAAGCATTCCGCTCACTTTCAGGGTATTCAGGTCCTACGTAAACTCCAATTGCTGACCACGAGTCTAAGCTGTTTCCCACTTTTGACGGGAAGTTCCTGAAAAATATTATGTATAATAATTCTTAAGGATAACCTGACAACTTCCGACGGGTACACGAGGTTAAACTAATTCCCAAAAACTCCCAGGAGTACACGAGTATAAACTGGTTCTCCTCAGGCTAATGCGAAACCCTAGGGTCAATGCCGGTTAACGCATAGCCCTAGGTTAACACCGGTCAACGCGTTGCGATGAGAGTCAACGTCGATCGATTCAAAACCCTAAGGTCAATGCCGGTCAACGCGTAGTCCTAGGTCAACGCCGGTCAACACGTTATGATGAGAGTCAATGCCGATCGATTCAAAACCCTAAGGTCAACGCCGGTCAACGCGTTACGATGAGAGTCAACGCGTAGAACGCCGGTCAACGCGTTGCGATGAGAGTCAACGCCGATCGATTCCAAACCCTAAGGATAACGCCGGTCAACGCGTAACCCTAGGTCAACGTCGGTCAACGCGTTGCGATAAAAGTCAACGCCGATCGATTCGAAACCCTAAGGTCAACGCGGAGCAACGCGCAGCCCTAGGTCAACACCGGTCAGTGCGTTGCGATGTAGATAATTAATCCAAAAGTCAACTCAATAACATGAGCCAAAGTCTACTCACTAATTTCGGTTCAAGGCTTTAATAACGGTTAGACGATAAACGCGGTACCCGGGAAATCTTAGCTATTCGACAAAATACAGAATATGCTGAAATATGGAGAAGTCAAGAATCGAAACCATCTGTAGGTCCTTTAACACCGACTGAAGGTGGGGATCCATTATATCCAAAGCGTTTCAGACTCCTCTATAAAAGAATGAGGCTGAAACACTTTGGAGGGGGTATCTGTAGGCGTCTAAAATTGTCTATGAGAGCCCGTACAAAACTCGAAGCAATGAATTGGCGAGTCAAGAAGATTCACCGAAGCAGCTCGTGTGCGCCAGTAAACGCGTGCACGTCAAACCAGCTCGTGCGCGCCGGTCAACGTGCGTATGTCAAATCAGCTCGTGCGTGCCGGTCAACGCGCGTACGTCAAATCATCTTATGCACGTCGGTCAGCGCGTGCATGTCAAATCATCTCATGCGCGTCTGTCAAACGCATGCACGTCAACCAGCTCGTGCGCGTCGGTCAACGCACGCATGCCAATCAGTCCGCACGCATCGATCAACACGCGTATATTAACCAACGCGAGTTCAACGGTCGGTCTTGTGGTGAAGCATACAAATCAACGAAGCGAACCAAACACGCGAAAGGACAAGTCCCGGAAGAAAGAGAACGGAAAAGAAGAAAAAATCGGCAAACCCGCGCGAGCGCAGGACGGAACAAACCGACCCACGCAAGCGCGGGGCGGATCAACACGACCCGCGCAAGCGCGGGGCGCATCGGTCCGACCCACGCAAGCACAAGTCGGATTAGTCCGACCCGCGCAAGCGCAGGTCGGATCTGTCCGACCCGCGCCGCACAGTCTGGTACCCGATACACGTTTTGACCGTTTTAAAGCTGTTTTCACAGGATTTCTCTATTCCAGGGGTTCCTAACTGACTTGATATCATACCCAAACGTGATTAGACTATTGTTAACTGAAGATAGAGCCAAATCACTTGTTCTCATCCAAATAACCGCATCCGGGGCCTATAAATATGAGCCAAAGGCCTCCATTTTTGAGATCTGGAATTTTATCAAGAGGACGAGGTTCTGCTGGATTGAAGAGTGAAGGAGCATGAAATTTCAGCGAAGGTCAATGAGATCCCGGCGAACTTCGGCACAAAGGAGAAGCCGTTCGAAGGATCCGAAGCCCGTACGTCTGTTCCTTGAGATTAGGCTTGGTCTTAATCTCGAGAAGAGCCCTGATTTCTCTTTGTCGATCTCAGCGCTTCAAACCAAAAAACTTCCTCAGTTAAGACAAAGCTCTGCCAAATTTTCCTACAACCGGATCTGATTCGCGGTCGTCCACGAATTAACCCCAGCACCGACAAAGAACCCACGCAAGCAAGAGCCGATAAACGGATCTTGTGTTTATTTTCAAGAAAGTTATAATTTTTTATTTTCGTTATTTGAATTCATTTGTAACGACTAAAGTTTAATGAAATCAATGATGAAGGCAGCTTTCCACGAAAACAACTATGCAACGATCATACTGGTGGTCGACCGTAGTGTCAGGTCCGGTCGATTGCGAAGAGTTGAAATCCAGAGATTGCTCTCTGGACATTTCGCGGTCGACCGCGGTGACTATGGCGGTTGACAACAAACCGACATATCAGATATGGGCAGGTTTGCTAAAAATATGTTTTTAAACATGTCTTTAAAAATAGCAAATAAAATCCAAAAAATATAAAACTTTGGGGAATGCTTGTAAGCATGAAAATGAACATTTTATCCCTCATAGCAAATAAAAAGTGTTCGCACTTCCAGATTTTCAAAAAGTGTTTGACATTGATTGTGATGTATCCATCATAAGAATTGGTGGTGTTCTATCCCAAGAAGCTAGGGCATCCAGTTGCTTTCTATAGCAAGAAACACGATGAAGCTCGGTAGAAATGGATCATATATGAGTTAGAGCTATATGTCGTAGTCTAGTCTTTGAAGCATTGTAAGCATTATTAGATCTTGAGAGAGTTTTTGTTTAACACTGACCATCAGGCCTTGAAGTTCATCAATAGTCAGACTACCATCAATTATATATATGCTTGTTAGATAGCATTTCTATAGCGTTTCACCTTTGTTTTGAAGTACGAGTCTAGACAGTAGAATAAGGTTGTAGATGCACTCAGTCAGAGAGCTGCTTTATGAAATTACCCTAGAGGAGGGTGAAAAGGAAAATCAAATAATAATGTGCAACTAATAAAAATACAATACAATTTAAGACATAAAATATAATAATAAGGCAATAATTAAAAGAGAGAGAGAGTGAGAGATAGTTAGCCAATAAAGATGACGATATGTTCATGAGGTTCGGCTACTCTCGACCTACGTCCCCGACCACCTTTTAAGGAGAGTTTTATTATTTCTATTTTTTTATAAGGTTCAGGTTGTAGTAAGAGTCTTGTTTATTTTTTATTTAATCAAAGGATTGTGAGCCCTAGAGACATAATTTTTCTTCAATAAAATTTCTCTTTTAATATTTTCTACATGGATTCGAAGCTCTTCGTGGATTCGGAGATCGTTCTTTGTGGATTCAAAGAGCATCCCCTGGTGAATTCTGAGGTTTTTACTTCTACACACTACATTATTTAGTATCAGAGCACTAATTTTCTAATCTAATGGCAGGCCATGAAGCTCTTATTTCCCGAACTGAGTTTGATGAGTTGCAGACCTATGTTAATCACATTAAGACTACTATAGGTCAATTCTCATCAGCAAAGAAGCGTTGAACATGGTAGGAGTTTAAAATCGCGTTCACGGTTGCTAATGACATGATCTGACTCCACAGGATGAATTGAATAGCAACGGTGATGGCATGATCTAACTGCCGATGATGGGAAAATTATAATGTTGGAGGGTTTAAGATAAAGATGGATCTCCCATCGACTTCTTATCAAAGAATTTCTTGATTGGATCACAGAGATGGAGAGGTTTTTTGAGTATATGTAGATTCTAGATGAACAGAAGATTAAGTTGGTAGCCTACCGACTTATGGGTTGAGCATCTACATAGTGCGATTCAGTATGCAAGAATCGATCCTATCAATGGAAGTTTATAGTCAATAAGTGGAAGAAGATAAAGAAGTTGCTGAAAGCCTATTTCCTACCTAGTGACTGTATTTAGACAATACCAAAAGTGCAAACAAGGTGGAAGAATAGTTGATGAGTACACGCAGAAGTTTTAGCGGTTGTCATCCTATAACAATTTAAACAAGAATTAATCCCAATAGATGTCTCGTTATATTGGGGGATTGAGGATGGCAATGCTAAATTCGTATATCTTTGCAACAGACAAATACTTTGGCAGACACCGCTAGCCTTGTGGTGTGGCTCCCGAGAATGTAGGCATGATTGCCGAACCTCATTAAATCTGGTGTTATTTGGTTTGATTATTTTTTCCTGCAAGTTTTTCTTTTATTTTTGGTGATTTCCCTGCTTTCCTACTTTTAGTACAAGATTCATAAGGACACAGGTTTGATTGATTATTTTGAATCCTCAACAATTAGTTTCATAGCTTCGTTCAGGAGATTTGTGCGAGAGCCATGAAAGAGGAAAGAAAATTGAAGATTGAGAAGTTTGACGGGTTAGATTTTGCCTACTGGAAGTCATAGAATGAGGACTATCTGTACCAGAAGGATCTTTACCATCCGTTATGGGCAAGGCTAAGGGAAAGAAGAAGGAGGAATCAGACGAGGACTAGGAAATATTTGATCAAAAGGCTCTAGGGCAGATCTAATTGTCACTCGCCAAATCAGTCACCCACAATATTTTATAGGAGAAGAAAATGGTGGGGCTTATGGAAGCACTCGTGAAGATATACAAGCAACTGTCAGCTACAAATAAAGTGCATCTCGTCAAGAAGCACTTCAACCTCAAGATGACAGAAGGATGCTCCTTCATGATGTACCTCAGTGAGTTCAACATGATTGTTGATCAACTTATCTCTGTGACATCACGTTTGATGATGAAGTACAAACCCTATTAATTCTATCGTAGTTACCAGATAGTTGGGCAGGTTGCGTGACTGCAATCAGCAACTCGGTGGGGAATGTGAAGTTGAAGCTGAGCGAGGTTGTTAGTATAATTCTATTCGAGGAGGTTTGAAGGAAATCGTTCAAATCAGAAGGTTCAGGTTCAGCCCTAAATCTCAATCAGAGAGGATGAATCCAGAAGAAAGGAAACAAAAATAGGAATCAGACAAAGTTGAAGAAGAAAAGGTCGAACTCGAAAGTTAGGCCTATCAAAGGAAAGTGTTGGAGCTACGGACAGGAGGGCCATATATCTTCAGTCTGCAAACCGCCAAAGAAGGATGCGAATGAGCAGGAAGCTCATCTTGTGCATGATCCTTATTATGCATAGCGATTCTAATTCATGGGTAATTTATTCAGGAGCCTCTTTCCATACCACTGCTAATAGGAAGCTTCTTTAGAACTATGTAGCACGCGACTTTGGGAAAGTGTACTTGGGAGACAACGAGCCTTTTAGTATTGTTGGAAGAGGCGACGTGTAGATTCAGATGAAGGGCTCTAAGTAAAATTTGAAGAATAACAGACACATACCGAAGCTGAAGAGGAATCTTATTTCGGTAGGCCAGCTTGGAGCGGAAGGATATTTTTCAACATTCACCAAAGATTCGTGGAAAATCTGTAATGGTACTATGGTGGTTGCTCACGGCAACAAAACTAGAACACTCTACCTCACTTCACATGCGAGTGAGACCCTTACAGTTTTAGTTGGCAAGGAGAGTGCAGATCTATAGCACAATATGTTGGGAAACATGAGTGAGAAGGGTATGAAGATTCTACACTCATAGAGAAAGTTAACCGTCATCGATTCAGTTGAAGTTAGTACTTATGAGGACTGCATCTACGATAAGCAGAAGAGGGTCAGCTTTCAGAAGAGTGGAAGGCCACCAAAAGCTCAGAAGGTAGAGCTTGTTCATGCAGATGTATGGGGTCCAGCTAGTGCGTCTTCACTTTGTGGTTCGACGTACTATGTCACGTTTATCAACGATCACTCAAGGAAGGTGTGGGTATACTTCAGAAAGCACAAGTCAGAGGTGTTCAAGATATTCAAGAAGTGGAAAGCCATAATGGAGAACGAGACAGATCTGAAGGTGAAGTGTCTGAGATCAGATAATGGTGGAGAATATGAGCTGGAGGAGTTCAAGAGGTTCTATGCTCTAAATAGGATTCGTTTGGAGAGGACTACTCCAGGGACGCCATAATAGAACGGCGTCATAGAGAGGATGAACAAAACATTGATAGAGCGTGCAAGGAGCATGCGTTTACATGCAGGTCTACCTAAGATATTTTGGACGTATGCGGTGCATACGACAGCTTACTTGATTAATCATGGGCCATTAGTTCCATTAAGGTTTAGAGTGGCATGAAGATTAATCTCTCACACTTGTGAGTCTTTGGTTGCGTGACATATGTTCATATCAGTGACCATGTCAGGGATAAGCTAAAAGCTAAGTCATAGAACAGTACATTCATTGGATACATTATTGACGAGTTCGGGTAATGACTTTAGGATAAGAAGAATAGGAAAATTATCAGGAACAGAGATGTGATATTCAATGAGGAGGTGATGTATAAGGACAGGGACAATGCCAAGGATAGCCAAAGTAGTGGGAGCAGCACTACGGATGCAGGTGGATCTGAGTACATGGATTTGGAGAAACTTCCAGATGGGGGCGACAATGTTAGTTTTGACCAAAGAATGGAGGAGACTCTAGGTGCAGAGACGACTACCTAGGGCGAGGAGCTTAGGAGGTCATCCAGGGTACCCAAACCGAATCCTAAATATCTCTCATCACTAGATTATCTGCATTTCAGATAGCAGAGAACCAGAGTACTATAAGGAGGCTATGCAAGTGAGTGAATCTCAACAGTAAGCATGCGATGCAAGAAGAGATGGATTTTCTACACAATAACGAGACATGAGAGTTAGCCTAGCTACCTGTACAAAAGAAAACCTTACATAACAAATGAGTCTACCGGGTCAAGTAGAAGAGTGATGAAAGCAAGAGGTACAAGGTCAAATTAGTCGTGAAGGGGTTCTAACAGCGGGAAGGGGTGGATTATACGGAGATATTTTTCCTCATTGTGAAGTTTACAACCATTAGAGTGGTGTTGGGCTTAGTAGCTGTAGAAGATCTCTACCTTGAGCAGTTAGATGTGAAGACTGTCTTTCTTCATGGTGATTTGGATGAATAAATCTACATTAAGTAACCTTTTAGATTCATAGAAGAAAGAAAGGAAGAGATGGTGTGTAAGCTCAAGAAGAGCTTGTACAGATTGAAATAGGCTCCGAGATAGTGGTACAAGAAGTTCGACAACTTCATGCAGAGAGCTATGGAAGATACAATTTAGATTATTGTTGCTACTTCAAGAGGTTTGAGTTCAGCTATATCGTGTTATTATTGTATGTTGATGATATGTTAGTTGCAGGACCGTGTTTAGAAGAGATAAACAAGTTGAAGAAGAAATTAGAAAAGGAGTTTGCTATGAAATATTTGGGTGCAGCGAAGCAAATTCTTAGGATGCAAATCAGTAAAGATGAAGCTAAAGGGACGTTGAAGTTGAATCAAACTGAATATATCGAGAATGTACTTCAGAGGTTCAACATGGAAAATGCTAAGCCCGTCGGCAAGCCCCTTGGAAGCCAGTTCAAGTTATCTGGGGAGCAATCACCTAAGACAAATGCAGAGAAGGATCACATGAGTAGAGTGCCATATTCATTAGCCATTGATAGTTTTATGTACGTGATGGTTTTCACGAGGCCGGATATTACCATGCAGTGGAAGTTGTGAGCAGGTTTGTAAGCAATCCAGGAAAGGAGCATTAGGAGGCCGTGAAGTGGGTATTATGATACTTAAGAGGGACAACGGATATGCCATTATGTTTCAGAAGGAAGGAATTAGTACTACAGGGATACATGGATACAGATTTCACCAGTGATTACGATACAAGGCGAAGCACCACGGGGTATGTTTATACTTTGGCACTGACAGTAGTGAGTTAGGTCTCACGTCTAAAGAAGATAGTAATATTGTCCACATGATACGGGTGTATCTTCTCTTTGGAACTTAGCGATCCTCATGGGAGCTTGAGGATAGATGATTCTCATGATAGCATGAGAATAGAGATGTCAAACAGTACAAAGGAACGCGGGTTGGAGTGAGGAACGAGGCAGAGAGTCGAAGATTCGAAGAATCCATATTTTAGCCTGTGAGTCGACTCATACATGTACATGAGTCGACTCATCAGGGTGAGTCGATTTATGACTGGCATGAGTCGACTCACAAAACCCAACCGTTTTGCCAAAAGTTTCTACTCGGTGGACTCATCAGTTATGAGTCGACTCATCAGTCATGGGTCGACTCATATACAGTTTTGAGTCGACTCAAGAAATCAAGTCCTGTTAGCAAAAGTTTCTGACCAGTTGACTCGTCAATTATGAGTTGACTCCTATGAGGTCATGAGTCGACTCATAACTGTTCATGAGTCGATTCATCGGAGATTTCCAGATTTGTTAAGGACTCTATTTATGTGTTTTCTTGTTTAGGTTGGGCTTGGTTATTTACCACTTTGCCACCCTCGTTTGTACACATATATAAGGGATTGTTTTAAGGTTTAAAACAATCAGAGAGTTTAATCAAGAGAGATTATATTGTAATTGAGATTTGAAGAGCTTGTTCTTCAATTCTAGAGTGAGATTGTGAGAGATTGTAAATTGCATACTCATAATCTAAAGAAGGTATTTTCCTTCGCCCAAAATCTGAGTTGTTCTTGTGTTCTTATTGTTTTCTCCTCAACTCACCTTTGATAATTCCACGATCAAATGTGCTCGCATGGTAACTCGTATCAAGTTGGTATCAGAGCGATAAGATCCTACGAAGGGTGCATCCTGTGTATGGTCCTGACTTGATCACATTACAAGAAGCTTGGCGAGATCATTACTTCCTTGGAAGGAGCCCAAGATTTAAGGAAGGAGAAGATGCCTGAAGCAGATAATTCAGTAAGACTTGATGCCATGGAGAAGCAGATCGAGACTATCGGTTCGACACTCAGTCAGCTCGTAGGTCTTATTAACAAAGGGGACAAAGGGGAGGAATCTTCTTTGAAGGGTAAGAAGAAACTCGTCGAGTTTGATGAAGAGAGCGATAAATCTGATTCAGATGAGGTTGCTGAGATTGTTAGGATTACTGGACATCAATGGGGTAAAAATAATTACCAAAATTTGAAGATAGATTTCAAAGTGGAGATTCCTGTCTATGATAGGAGTGTCAATATGGAGAAGCTCTATGATTGGATTGAGCGTATGGAGATGTACTTCACCCTCTACGAATATTCATCCAAAGAGAAGATCGTGTTCGCGACATTGAAGCTTTCAGAGCATGCGTTGACGTGGTGAAAATCCTATTGCAAACATGAGAAGAAGGCAGCATCGTGGAACAAATTCAAGGAGCTACTTAGAAAGCAGTTCTATCCGGTGGGGTTCCTTGAGGAGCGTTGGTACAAGTGGTACGGCTTGCGCCAAAGGTTCAATCAGACCGTTCAAGAGTACACGACGGAGTTCCAGCAGCAGGCGATGGTTCTAAACATCATAACAGACGAGTACTCTATCTTCATGAAGTACATGGTGGGGCTGAATGATTACATCCGTAAGGGGATGAAGCTGTTCACGATCGAGACGATTGCAGAAGCGAGCGTGAAAGTAATTATCATTGAGGGCAAACAGAAGAAGGGCAACGAAATGAAGGGTGATTCCAAACAATCGGGAGGCAAGTCTAGTGGCTCTCAACATAAGGAAGAGAAGAAGAAGGGTGATTCGGGGAAGGCAGGATTGACATGTAATCACTGCAAGCAAACAGGGCACGTGGCTGATCGTTGCTGGGATAAGTACCCTCATCTGAAGCCGAAAGGGTTGAAGAAGAAGGAGAAGAAAAAGGCGTACGTGATAGCACAGGGTCCGAAAGAGGTTTCCGGGATGACAGAGCCCAATAGCAGCCTCAACCTTATGGCGGGGAAACAGGTCACTAAAGAAGATGACGACCCGAGAGAGCAGCTCTTTGTTCTGAAGTTGCAGGTCAAGACTAGCTTGGTGGATGCCATTGTAGATACAGGGAGTTAGAAGAACCTGATATCTGAAGCATTGGTACAGAAGCTGGGATTGAAGATGGTGAGGCATCTGACGCCCTATCCATTAGGGTGAATTCAGAAGGAAGCGGGATTGAGTGTGGTGAACCAGTGTACGTTCAGATTTGCACTCCATGAGTCGTATATTGACGAGGTCACATGCGACGTGGTTCCGTTGGATGTTTGCCAAGTTATTTTGGGCAATCCTTACTTGTGGGATAGACACGCTGTATATGATTGGCGAGCCTAAAAGTATACGTTCACCAAAGATGGCGCGCAATTTATTTTTCGTTCGGCATCTCTTTCGCAGAAGACGAGTTTGATGACGATGACTCAGACTAAGAGGTTGGTGAATACGGGCAGGAAATTTGTTTTATTGTTCATTCGGCCCTATGAAGAGCAGCTGAGTAGGATATGCTTGTCTACCTTGAGCAAGCTTCAGGAGGGAGATCTTGAAAGTTTGAAGGCCAAGTATGCGGACTTGTTTTCGGAAATCACGAGACTACAACCACGACGAGGTTTAGAGTATGAGATTATGTTGACTGGCGAGAGTTCCTTGCCAAATATAGGCCTATACCGCATATCAGTACAGGAGTCCGAAGAGAACAAGAAACAAGTTCAGGAGCTCTTGGAGACGGGAGTGATAGTGCTGAGTTGTTCACCTTGCGAGTCACCGGTGTTATTGGTGCCCAAAAAGGATGGAGGCTGGCGCATGTGCGTGGATTACCGGGCACTTAACAAGATAACGATCAAGAATCGTTACCCACTTCCACGAATCGATGATCTTATTGACCAGTTGGAGGGAGCGAGGTTCTTCATGAAGTTGGATCTGAAGTCTGGCTATCATCAGGTGAGGATTCGGGAAGAAGACACTTGGAAGACGGTGTTCAAGACCAAACAGGGCCTGTTCGAGTGGTTGGTGATGCCTTCGGGTTATGCAATGCTCCGACGTCTTTTATGTGGCTCATGAATGATTTGTTATGACCTTTCATAGAGGATTTTGTGATTATGTACCTTGATAATATTTTGGTGTACAGCAGGACCTGGGAGGAGCATCTTGTTCATGTGGAGAAAGTGTTTAGAGTGTTGCAGAACAGACAGCTGAAGCTCAACGGGAAGAAATGCGAGTTTGGTTAGGACGAGTTGGTGTATCTCGGCTTTATCGTAGGGAAGGGCCAGAGGAGGATAGATCCGGGTAAGGTGGCGGTGATCACGAAGTGGCCGACACCGAAGATAGTGACTGAGGTGAGAAGCTTCATGGGGGCTTGTCAGTATTTGCGTAAGTTCATTCGACATTTTTCAACTTATGCGGCACCGTTACATGGCCTCACAAAGGCTAAGGTTCAGTTCGAGTGGGGGAGGATGCATGAGGAGGCTTTTCAGTTGCTAAAGAGGAAGATCTCGGAGGCACCGGTGTTGGCGTTGCCAAATTTACAGCGGACTTTCGAGGTGGAGACCGACGCATCTAGTTATGCAATAGGCGCGGTGTTAATTCAGGATGGGAAGCCGGTGGAATATCATTCTGAGTTGTTTTCGAGTGCTATTGTGAACTACCCGACCTATGACAAGGAGTTCTATGCACTGTATTAGGCGATTAAGCATTAGAGGGTGTACTTGTTGGGGGAAGGAGGTGATTGTGCACTCGGATCACAAGCCGTTGGAGTTCTTACATACCCAAACAAAGCTACAGCAGGCGCGGCACATGAAGTGGATATCTTATTTGATAGCTTTCAACATCATTATTAGGTACAAGAAGGGGGCGATAAACAAGTTGGCCGATATGTTATCTCGTCCGCCGGTAAGGGCTTTATTGGTGGCGACGCGTATTCAGCCCTTGGTTCCTTTGGAGTATGTACAGCTGTACGCATCTAGTAGAGACTTCGGTAGTGCGTTTGAGTAGGTGAAGGCTGGTCGAAGGGGGGAGTATGCACTTGGAAAAGATGGCTTGTTGTATCGTGGAACATCACTATGTATTCCGGAGAATGGTGATAGGTTGCAGTGGATTCGGGAAGCACATACCTCGGGTGTGCAAGGGCATTTTGGAATTCAGAAGACGCTTCTCAATCTATGGCGACATGTGTTTTGACCACGGATGCTTGATGATGTGACCAAGTATGTTGGAGGGTGTAAGTTATGTTGTATTTCGAAACCTTCTAACAGGAAGAGGGGATTGTACCTACCACTACCGGTTCCTTCTAGGCCGTGGGAGAGCATATCTATGGATTTTCTAGGAGGGTTGCCGACTACCAAGCGTGGGCATGACTATTTGTACATTGTGTTGGACCGGTTCAGTAAGATGGTGATTTTGATTCCTTGTAAGAAGACCGTGACAGGAGCAGGTGCAGCACAATTGTTCTTCGAGCATGTGTGGAAGCATTTTGGGTTGCCGAGTTCGATCATTTCGGATCGGGACAGCCGGTTTCTCGGACATTTTTGGGATTCTTTGTGGAGTTTGATGGACACTAAATTGAAGAAGAGCACGGCCTTTCATCCACAAACAGATGAGTAAATGGAGGTAGTCAATCGGACTATGGTGCATATGTTGTGGGGGTATAATTCCAGGTATCCCAAGGCTTGGGATGAGAGCTTACCATATTTACAGTTTGCTTTTAATCGGGCAATTCATGGATCTTCGGAAAAGTCACCGTTTGAGACTTGTTATGGATTCTTACCGCCGAGTCTGTTTGATCTCGTGTTTTCGAGTGAAGCTACGACGGACAGAAAGGAGGGGAATGAAAGACAACATGCTCAGCGATTTCTGGAGAAGATCGCACATATTCATGCCACAGTTGAAGCACAATTGAAGAAGTCACAAGCAAAGTACAAGACGAAGCATGATCAACATCGGGTTCCTTTAACTTTAGCGTGGGCGATATGGTGTGGCTGAAATTGAGTAAGGAGAGGCTAAAGGGAGAAGGGAAAAAGTTGAAACCGATACGTTATGGTCCATTTTGGATTCTCGATCAGATTGGCGACAACGCTTTCAAGCTCGATTTACCACCTTACTTAGGCATGTATTCGGTGATCAATGCCGAGTACTTGAAGTTGTTTGAGCCTCCATTGCTGGATGATCAAGGTGATGACATAGTGATCTTACCGCATGTTGATGACTTGTGGTTTGATAGAGAGCAGCCGCTGAAGGAAGACTACATTTTGGAGCAAAAGACGACCACGTTAAGACGGGGAATGAAGGAGTCGTTTCTCATTGGACGTCAAGGTTAAGTTCCTAGCAAGGCTAAGTGGTTCAACAAGAAAGGAGGGGTTCGCGAGTTTCCTCAGCTGAAGTTCTAACTTGAATAGGACTTCAAGTTCCTAAATGGGGACCCATGATACGGGTGTATCTTCTCTTTAAAACTTAGCGATCCTCATGGGAGCTTGAGGATAGATGATTCTCATGATAGCATGAGAATAGAGGTGTCAAATAGTACAAAGGAACGCAGGTTGGAGTGAGGAACGAGGCAGAGAATCGAAGATTCGAAGAATCCAGATTTTAGCCTGTGAGTCGACTTATACATGTACATGAGTCGACTCATCAGGGTGAGTCGACTTATGACTGGCTTGAGTTGACTCACGAAACCCAATCGTTTTGCCAAAAGTTTCTGCTCGGTCGACTTATCAGTTATGAGTCGACTCATCAGTCATGGGTCGACTCATATATAGTTTTGAGTCTACTCAAGAAATCAAGTCCTGTTAGCAAAAGTATCTGACCAGTCGACTCATCAGTTATGAGTCGACTCATATGAGGTCATGAGTCGACTCATAATTGTTTATGAGTCGACTCATCGGAGATTTCCAGATTCGTTAAGGACTCTATTTACACGTTTTCCTGTTTGGGTTGGGCTTGGTTATTTACCACTTTGCCACCCTCGTTTGTACACATATATAAGGGATTGTTTTAGGGTTTAAAACAATCAGAGAGTTTAATCAAGAGAGATTAGATTGTAATTGAGATTTGGAGAGCTTGTTCTTTAATTCTAGAGTGAGATTGTGAGAGATTGTAAATTGCATACTCATAATCTAGAGAATGTATTTTCCTTCGCCCAAAATCTGTGTTATTCTTGTGTTCTTATTATTTTCTCCTCAACCCACCTTTGATAATTCCGCGATCAAAGGTGCTCGTACGGCAACTCGTATCACCACAACTGAGGCAGTGTATGTCGCAGTGACTAAAGACAGCAATGAGATAATTTGGTTGACCAGGTGCCTGGAAGAGTTGGGTTTGAAGCAGGGGAACGACGTTTTTTATTGTGATGACCAGAGTGCTATACACCTTGCCAAGAATCCAGTATATCATACCAGAACGATGCACATCAACGTATGTTACCACTTCATACGCTTGTGATTGAGGATGGAAAGTTACAGTTGGAGAAATTTTAGGGAGTCAAAATCCTGCGGATGTATTGACAAAAGCAGTGACCATCGAGAAACTGGAGTTGTGCACAACTTCAGTTGGCCTTCACGCGTAGGAGATGAAAGCGGAGCCACACTAGGAGGATAGGCGAGATCGCCGAGATGATATTGATTGAAGAATGGATTTTTCTGGGTAGGAGAAGATGCTTGCGAAGATAGCAGGAGTTCGGTAGAGCTCGTTGATGATGGTTTTGAAAGCACCCTAATGCCACTAGGAAGGAACCCTAGAGGGGGGTGAATAGGGTTTATGCTAATCTAATCCGATTTATGCTAAATTAAAACACAAATATATCTTAGCAAGAATGATATATTACAAATATATGTACAAGGATATATAAATAACACAATGGTAAACAAAATAGTGGATGAAATAAACAAGACGCAATAGGCGATATAAGCAACGAGCACAAGTATAAATGAATGCCAATGCAACTCAAACACAATCAAATGATCACAGAGTTCGGATCTTCCGTCCTACGTCTCCGCTCCTCACTCCCGGGGAGAAATCCACTATCACACCGGGTTTTCAACAATCACCCGAAAACGTTTACACCACACAATATCGGCAACGTCCATAATATCACAATGTAACTATACTAACTACCACCTCAAGTGTTTGTCTCTAGCACGTGTCTCCCTCAAGTGTTAGAAATTACAACCTCTCTCTAGGCATTACCACCTACCCCACTCCTCTTAGGATGACCCCGTCTCTCACCACACACTCCTCTTGGTGTACTAGTGTATTACAAGGTGAACCTCACAATTTAGGCACAAAAACATATAAATAAAAAACACTTGTTTTTGACATTGGACATAAACCATGTTTTGAAACTTTATAAACTGACTTTATAGACTTAATAAAAGATATATGTTATGATTGTTAACTCTATAAACTAATAACTCAATATTATGCAAAAAGGAGGTTTTGCGCAATATGCATTTAACAAATATGAAACATGTATATATATGTAAACAATAATATAGGTTTCATATTTATATAAACTTGTAAACTATAAAACCAAAACTTGTGTATATATACATAACTATATATATATACATAGAAACCAAATAAAATATGTGTGTATATAATATTGAGCTTAGAGTACTTAACACACATAATATAAAAGCTAAACTAAATTACTCAAGCTTGATAAAGGTCTTCAATGAGCTCTACTTGATAAACTTGCGGATGAATCTTGAACTTGGATCTTCAACTTGAATTACATAGGCTTCATTCTACTATTCCGCCAACCTCCATTGGATATGATCGTGAATGCTTGATTCTATCCATCCTGTAGCATGTTGTTTGCCTAGAATAAATACAAAACACAAACACTAGACAAACAACATTAGATATAAATTATTTGTAAATCATTATCAAAACAAAAGGACCCAACAGGAGCTACTGTTGGTTTCCTCTAAACACTTCTTAAATAATGCGTTACATTAATACCTCATGATTTATATAATATTTACATATTTTCTATTTTATTTAATAAGATGAACATGTTTAAACTTTTGGCCTTTACTTGTAACCTTATATTCGAAGCAAAGTCATGATCATGCTTAGCTTATTCCCTAAATCCATATTTTTAGAAGTCATTACTGATAAATCATTTTATTTAGGTTAGCATGGCCTGTAACTACATCAGAGATAAGGATTGAATGTACGTGGGTTGTACAGAATGCATGCAATCTATTTTCGTTAACGGAGTTAGTGTTTTCATGGACTTTGTATGTAGACACGATATGGTCCGACATAGGAGACTCATTTGTCCATGTAAATTATGTGTGAATAAGTTACATCAATTGGAGGAAGAAGTAGAACTTCATATTGCAAATAATGATTTTGTAAGCGATTACAAAACTTGGGTACATCATGGAGTAATTGAAGGTCTTAGTGATGTAGATAAAGAAGAACAAGAAGAAAACAACTTTTTTCTCGATGAGGAAATGGAGAAAATTGTTGAGATAGCTATTGGTAACACTAACCCTGCTGAAGATCTTCCTTTCGGAGCAGGACATCGTGAAGATAATTATGATAAATACATGAATGATCCTAGGAGGTCCATTTATGAGAATGCAAAACACTACATACTTTCATGGTTCATCCATCTATTCTTGATTAAATGTCTAAATAAATGGAGGAACAAGTCATTTACGATGCTCCTCAAGTTTCTTAAAGATTCTATGCCTCCGGAGAACCATGGGCCGGAGAACTGGTACGAAGCTCAAAAAATAATGTCAAATCTGGGTCTGAAGTGTGAGATGATACATGCATGTCCTAATGATTGTATAATTTACTGGAAAGAAAATTTAGAAAAGATAAAATGTACCTACGAAGAGGCTAGATATAAGAAGAAAGTACATGATCAGAAGAAAGATATACCTATCAAGATAGTACGATACTTTCCCATAACACAGAGGCTACAGAGGCTATTCAAGTGTAAGAAGACAACAGTGGTGATGACTTGGCATCATCGTGTACGTCCAAGTGAAAATGGACGAATGAGTCATCCTAGAGATACGTCTGCATGGAAGGATTTTGATAGTAAGCACCTAACATTTAGTTAGGAACCTGGCAATATCTGGCTGGTGTTTGGGTGGAAAATTGATTTCATTGATGAGTCCATTACAGCTTC